>QXTE01000095.1:4767832-4996132 GCA_003942145.1 Platysternon megacephalum
GGGCCCCCCCCCCCCATCCCCTGCTCATCAGAGCTCGTTCATGCTGTGGTCGCTCCTGTAGCCGGCGGGGTAGCTGCTGAGCTGTGCCAGCGTCGGCGCTCACCCTCCGGCTCCAAGGCCACCCCCAACGCAGCAGCCCACGTGCCTGCAGAGTTTGCTTCAGTGCTTCCCAGAGCCTGGCGAGAACATACCACGAGAGTGAGGGGGGAGGCCGTGTTTACTCCCCCCACCCCCAGCCGTGCAGCAATGGCTCTCTCTCCCTCTTCCCCCCCCCCGACCTCCGATCCCACGCCATCGCTCGTCACTCATTAACCGTGGGCTAATCGCCCGGGTGGGTCAGAGATCACGGCAGCCGAGGGAACCGAGCGGGAGACGGCGGCCTTAAAGATGGGAGGTAAGAGGCTCCTTTTTCCATCCCTGCAATCGGCTCTGCTCCAAAGGGAAATGCCCTCCGTGTGATCCTGCCCCGACGTGCACCCTTGGCGTCTCCCGAACCTGGTGCTTTGCTCCGGAGGCTGAATCCAGAGGCATGAACTTGGCAGATACAAGCTGAATGTCGATCATTAGAACCCAGCCGGTCGTCTCTTTCCCTCTCTTCCTCCCCCCCCCCATCTACCCTCCCAGCTGGTGTCCACTGATTTTACTTGTTGCTTAACGCTCAGCTCGCAGGCCCTTATGGTGCCTCTCGCTTAACCCCACAGCGACCGTGTTGTCTGGGCGAGCGCGAAACCCTTCCCTGGGCTGTGGGGGGCACGTGCGTTTTCTCTCGTTTGTCTGGCTGCCCAGGCACAGGAGACTTGGAGTCTGACGCTCAGCTACTCTAATAAGTGAAGCGCCATTGGAGTCTGTGGGCCAGATCCCCGGCTGGGGTAAATCTGCCGTAGCTCCATTGGAGTCTGTGGGCCAGATCCCCGGCTGGGGTAAATCCGCTGAAGCTCCATTGGAGTCTATGGGCCAGATCACCGGCTGGGGTAAATCCGCCAAAGCTCCATTGGAGTCTGTGGGCCAGATCCCCGGCTGGGGTAAATCCGCTGAAGCTCCATTGGAGTCTATGGGCCAGATCACCGGCTGGGGTAAATCCGCCGAAGCTCCATTGGAGTCCATGGGCCAGATCCCTGGCTGGTGTAAATTAGCGTCGCTCTCTTGGGATGTGCCGACTGACACCAGCTGAGGATCTGGCCCGCTGTCCGGCAGACTGAGCAACCTGGGAGCTGTATCCAAGCTTGGGGGGAGAGCGACCCTGGGATCAGAAGGGCCCAGCTGGGAGCACTGAGCGCAGAGACCCCAACTCTGGGCTCTGCTCACACCCCGGCATTTCAGACGTGCTGCAGCAGCAATCGCGGGGTGCAGCAGAATGGATCCTGGGCGGGAGCCCCAATCAGTGTGAGGCAAGTTCTGTATAATTCCATCCCCTCAAATGGTGTAAATCCGTGGAGCTGCGCCAGTTTACACCAGTGGGGGATCGGGCCCTGAGTGTATCCGAATAACATGGCTAGTGCCCCAAACGGCAGAAATGTAGGAGGGGAATTGGGGAGGGCCCAGCCCAGTACAGACTGAGGGTGAGCCTCAGCTCCGGCTTTGCTGTCACTATGCGTGTCATGATCCCATCCCTGCTGCGTTGCGACAGCAGGTTCAGCCTTCGGGAGGGTCCTTGGCTCCCAGCCGGCTCCTCACCCCCTCGTGTTTCTGTCCCCACTAGGTGTGTGGCGTTCTGGAGCGCGCTAACAACCCACCCCTGGACCTGTCCCCTCTGGGGAGCCTCTACCCCAACATCTGTGCCTACCACCAAGGCAACACAGTCGCATCGCGTAAGAAAGTCCTCCCGATCCTTAAAGACTTCCTAAGGGAGCGGGGCATAACGGCTGGCCCCATGCATCCCGCGGACAAGGATTCCTGTGGCACGACGAGACCGGAGCCGAAAGACTCCTCTGCCGGTTGCGGCGAAAGCGACGAGAACCTGGAGGACTCGGATGTGGCTGGCGAAGCGGGTGCCCCGGAGTACGAGCCAAGGGGCAGGAGAGATCCTGCCAGGGGCCCGAGGCATGGGGATGCCCTGCTGGAGGACGATGCCCCGTTGCCTCCCACCCCCATGAACAGCCTGGTGGATGAGTGCCCTCTGGACAGGGGGCTGCCCAAGCTGTCGGCGGAGGCGATCTTCGAGAAGTTCAGCCACATCACAGTGGTGCACCCCTCCGCCAGCAGCAGCCCCGAGAAGAAATGACACCGGGGCTGGTGCCCGCTCGGGTTTCAGGGACGCGATTGCAATCCTGGCGCTCTGAGCTTAGACGCGCGGCCTCTTTCTGTGTGTGGACGAAACACGTCCGGCTGTCTCGCGGGGACGTGGACCCCGGCCTCTGCAATAAAAGCCAGATGCAGGCACTTTTGTCAGCGATGCTCTGGAACCGACCTCCGTGGAGCTCCTTCTCCAGCGGGGGATTTCATAGGAAAGCCAAACCAAAATGCCAGCAGAGTGGTCCCCCCCCCCAGTGCAAAGTGCAGCTGCACTTTAAAGGCACCCGGGGGTTTAATCCTGGCCGGACTGTGCCCACAAGGACCACCTCCTTCTCTTACAGTGATTTCTTTAAACCCTGCCCTGGCACAGCCGCCTCTTGCGTCGCCGTGCCCTAGGTCATGAGCAGTTGTGCTGTGTTATGTGGAAGAACGCCCAGGTCCAGCAGCCCCTGAGTCCCATTCCACGTTGTGTCCCATTTCTGTGTGCACAGGCTTATCCCGTGCGTCCCTGTCGCTGGACTGGCATCGTCGGAGGGGAGATCTCGGCCCCACTCTCGTTGAACCCTCTGAGGATTTGGCAGCTTTGTTTCCATCCAGAATCCCCCTCGGGGAACAGCAATAAAGGAGAGGAACTTCTCTCCCATCTCCTCTTCTCCCCGCCCATGTGACCCAGTCAGCCATCTTGCCTCCTGTGAGCCATTGGGTCTGTCATGTACCTGCCTGACTGTGCAGCACCGTGCGTAAAGGAAAACTCTTCCTTCCCAACTTCCCCGTTATCTGTGGTCGTAATTGTCCAATCCCTTTGAAACCCTGGCTGGGTAGCTTTGGAAACTGACCCCCAGGGCAGTGAATTCCAGCCAGCCGTCCAGGGGTTGTGTGAAGGGGTTTCTACTGATTGGTTCCTAAAGCTCTGCCCTGGAAAGCGACTGTGAAAGGGAGCTGGTCTCAGGGCCAGGACAAACTGGTTTGGGGTCCTGTTAGCGAACCGGGGCCAGCCTGGCTCTGTGGGGAGGGGGCTGGGGTCTCTCCTCGTTAGCCCCACGGAACCAGCCCAGGTCTGTGGGGAGGGGGCTCAGGTCTCTCTTCGTTAGCCCCATGGGACCAGCCCCATGGGACCAGCCCGGCTCTGCGGGGAGGGGGCTGGGGACGGGGTCTGTTCCTCCTTGTGCATCATCTATGGAATTGTTACTAATTTCCAGTTACAGGTTCTATGGGGCTTTTTCTGTCGTTCCTCCCCCCACCCTGGGGTGGGTGCACAAGAAGGAAGGAGCCTGGCTTGACTTTTGGAGCCCTGGCTGAGTTTGCAGGGCTCACAATGAGGAAAAAACTCCTTGGCGCTCGTGAATTGGGCGCGTTTGTTTCCGAGTCACTGAGAGGGAATAACCCCAAAATCCCGGGCTGCTGTCTTTACCGTTCTGCTGGAGAGTGAGCTACCCGTGCCTTGGCACGGTCCGACCTGCAGGTGGGGAAATGGACCGTACAGAATGCCCCAATGCGTCTGTTCCTTCTCCCGAGGGGACTGGCAGGGTGTGTCTATGACCCACAGCTTGGATCATTTTTACTGTCTCTGTTTAAAGCCAGTTGTGTTAACGCTACTGCTCACCTTCCTGGGGGCATGTTCGGTACCTAGACAGGCACCTTGCATAGTTCCCCTTGGAAAGTAGCCGTTAATCTTTTGCTGATAGTTGAAGGTGACAAACGAACGAGGTACTTTTCAGGTGGCGACTATTCATTAAACTATCGAAGGGGCCACACTATCAGCTTGCCCTTAACTCGGCCTCTTTTGCTGTGGGCTCACTTGATTTCAGGCGCGGTTTCGTGTCTACGATTCCGTGGGCTGCCAGTTCAGATTGCTTGAGGCCTTGTCTACATGGGAAATGTGCACCAGTTCAAGTTAAATAGTTTTTTAACCAATATCGTTAAATCAGTGCAAACCCCTGCATGGGCTCTGAGGGGAGGAGGGGCTTATTTCACCTTAATTTAAGCCTGTTCCCAATTGACGTAAATTAAACAAAATGGAAATCAGTTTTCACACAGGGGTTATATCCGTATATTGATTTAAATTCACATCTTAGATTTATGCCAGTGCAAATATTCCGTGTAGCCAAGACCTTAATAGATTTATGCTTGCCACCCAGCAGCTTCCATTGTTCTCAGAGGGATGGGTGTGAGATTCCCCATTGTCCTCAGAGGGTAGGGGGTGGGAAGACCGCTTAGTTAATCTGGCCCCAAAGGAACATGTGGTCCCATTTTATTTAGGTACTTACATAGGAACTGAGCCCTCTTGCAGACTTGGCCCATGGCCCTGACTCTGTCTGCAAATCAGGAGTTCAAGCAGCAAATTGACTTCACTTGCAGGTTGGTACCATTGGGCCTGCAAAACCCAGAAAATCTGGCCTCGAAATCTCTTCCAGGCGCCGTTCCTTGGAAATGGCCCTTGTCTGCCGCCCTGCTGGTGCTTTCGTTGTTAAGGACGGACTTCCATCCTGGGGCGGTGGTTCTGGTGCACCTGGCACCCAGGAACTGGCGTTCTCCAGAATGATCATTCTGGGCTCTCACGTGATAACCGTAATGGCCTGTGACTCCTAAAAAGGCCTCAGGTACTGACACTGCAGGTTAGCAAGTAACCGCGTGTGCCCCCAAGCCAGGTCCACTCTGCGGGGGCACTTGCATGAAGGGGAAAAACTCCCTAACCCCGTAGTCCGACCCCGGTGTAACCCCATTGTCTGTGGTGGCTGTCAATAAGCCTCAGGTGCTAAAACTTCAGACACGTTCCTCAGTGCGTCATGAATTCCCCTCCTCCCTTTCGTCTTGTGAATGATCTAACCATGGTACGTCTCTATGGTACATGCACCCTAGAGAGACCCTCTTGTGGCGGAGCCCTGAGCCTCCTACACTACTGTCTGTGTCTGTCCATATGTCCCGCAAGCAAAGGCTCTAACAGGTGGGTCTGGGAGCTGCACTGACGGATGAGGTCGATACCAGGAAATGAATGCTGTGTCTGAATCCCTCTCGATTTTGTAGCTGTAATGCTGTCTCTACGAAAGCAACGTGCATCCTTATTTATGGAGGACACCTCGAGAGTCCTGCACCGTGCACCAGAAATAAGACAGAACCAGGTGTGATCTCCCTCTTTATGTGTATTGTAGTGGCATGCAGGAGCCCCAGTCACAGACCTAGACCCCATGGTGCTAGGCGCCGTAAAAACACAGAACAGACGATCTGTGCCCTAAAGAGCAGGGAAGCAGAAAGGCCCTGGAGGGTTTAACGAAAGCTTTAGTATCTGCCAGGTACAATTGGATGCTAGAGTTGGGGGTGACATTACATAGCCCTTTTCGAACTAGTCTTTGCAGTACCCCTCTGGGTGAGTGTGGTCAATATACCTGCTGTGCAGCTGGGGGAAAGTGAGGCACAGCGGGGGACGTGTCCTGCCATCAGCGAGTTGGTGTCCACTGGGGTATGATTCACGAGCTCCCAGCTCAGGCTGCCCCACATGGTAATCAAAGGAACCCGGATGCGTTTGCAATCTGTGGGGCAAAGAAAATCTGCATTGGGGCGAGGGGTTGGGGAACGGAGATATTGAACTTGTGGGGAGTAGAGTAGGGAAACTCTCAGTCCTATCAGAGCTGGGGTTTAATTCACCCTTGCACAGGGATAGGGGAGCAGCACAAAGGTTAATGCATCACATAAGCCAGCAAAATTGGCCTCCACGGCCTGATTTAGGAAAGCATCCCTATTCAGGAAGGGTGCTTAAAGTTAAACACATGCTTAAGTGCTTTCCTGAATATGGATATGTTGGATATGTCTTTGGAGGGGGGTGTCAATTTCACGCTGGATGCAGGCTCTTGTTAATCTGGGTATCAGCTGAAGTAATATACAGTATGTAATAAAGGCAAAATAAGATGAGAAGCCGCTTTATTTAAATGGAGGGGACTGAGGCACAGTGAAGAGAATGCGGTTTGATTTTTCGTCCAAGGTAGCATTGTATAAATCACATTTTAGCAAGAGAACCAATGAGAACCTCAGTGTCCTCGCAGTGGGTCCGTAAGCCTCTCTGTTCCATTCTCGGCAAGCCCGTCTGCAGCAGGATGAGCCGCTGTTCTCAGCTGGCAGTGCTTTCTGATGGTAAAGTTTTGTTAGTCTTTTTTTTTTTTAATGATTTGATGTGGTAATTTCCCTTCCAACACTTTTGGGGTGTTGTGTTCTTACTTAGGCCACAGGTCTACTAAAATATGCTACGTTTCAAACTTAATTTCAAAATTGTTGTATGAAAAGAGAGAAATATTACGTAACCAAAGTTTTTTGTTTTTGTAAATTCTGATGATCTTGCATTTTAAGGATTAAATGTGTGTGCTTTCCTGAGCTGTGGTGGTGGTGTTGTTTTGTTTTGTGTGTGTGTGTGTGTGTGTACTTTAACACACACACACACACACTCTCCCGCTGCTCATGGTGGTGTATATTTTAGAACCCACCCATCCACTATTCATGGTTAAGGATTCTGTGACTTCTGCAGCCACCAGTGCAGCTGGTTTTGGGGTTGCCCAAGCAGATCAGGCAGCCCCATGGGCCAGTCGCACCAGCCACTGCTGGGGCAGTTTGGGTGTGGGAGGGGGCTTAGGGCTGGGGGTTGGGGTGTGGGGCGGCGCTTCCCTCTGGGGGGTGGGGGGGGGGGGCTCCCTGAAGACGCCGGCATGTCCCTCTAGCTCCTAGGCAGAGGGGCCAGAGGGCTCTGCATGCTGCCCCTGCCTGGAGGCACTGCCCCCCCCGCCCCCCATTGGTGCGGGTTCCGGGCAACGGGGGCCGCCCGCCCCCCCCCCCCCCCGCAGCACCAGCGGTGTCCCCGGACCGCCCCCTGAGAGCACTCCCGGACCAGTTTTAGTCAGGGTTATAGTACAAGTCGTGGACAGGTGATGGGCCATGAATTTTTGTTTACTGCCCATGACCTGTCCATGACTTTTACTAAAAATACCCGTGACTAAAACGTAGCCTTATTCATAGTATTTGTTGTGTAGCTCATAATCAAACACAAAAGACCGAACAACCCTTTTTGTGACAAATTCTGCTCTTGCTTAGATGCAAGTGGATTGACGACCTCCACGGATGGATCTTTGGCAGAGACTGAACCCAGGTTTTCTGGATCTAAAAGCACCAGCCTCTCCAGCTTGAGTTAAAAGACCACGTGACTCATTTATTAGCTTTTAGGCAGTAGCAGACTTATCAGGCTCTGTGTTCGGTAGCCACTAGAGAGGGCTAAAGAGCCACACTGGTATCCTCACACCCATTTCACAAATTTGAGGGGTGCGTCTGAAGGCCAGGGCTGCCTCCGTGATAAGACTGAAGAGCGGGACGGAGGGTGACATTCACCCATGTGCAGAGGGGACATGAGTGGTGCACGGAGCAGCCCCCTCCTCAAAGCGGAGCAAGTTTCTCCATGAGGCTTGATTCGCCGCCACCTTGCACCAGTGCAGAGTGGGGCGTGAAACACCGCTGCATCACAATGGTAGCATTGTTGCGCTCACTTTGCACTGGTGTAAAAGACAGCCCTGTTACAATCACGGCTTGAACACAGAGACGTTAGATAAACACATAAATTCTCTTGCTGGAAGGTCATAACAACACAACTGTATTTCTTAGCATTCAGAACGATAATACATAAGAACCCCAAAACAGAGAGAGGCAAAACAGGCTGCTCCATAAAACTAGGCTGACCAGATAGCAAGTGTGAAAAATCGGGACAGGTGATGGGGGGTAGGGGTAATAGGAGCCTATATAAGAAAAAGCCCCAAATATTGGGACTGTCCCTATAAAATCGGGACATCTGTTCACCCAACCTAAAACAGGTACAGTTCACTCCACCTTGCTCTAGGCTGGCTCTCTGTAGAGAGTGACCATTGCTGCTAGATCCAGTCTTACGCTTCCCTACAGAGCTCTTACAAGCAGAACCAGGAAAACCCCCTGAAATGGAAAGGGACAGTTTACACTTTTAAACTGTTTCAAGACACTCCAAGCACAAAGGTGCAGGGCAAAGGCAAATGGGGCCTGTGATGACCACCATAAAAGCGCAAAGGCTGAGGTTTTCCCAGGGGCCTACGCCAGTTAAGCACCCACATCCCTTTGACATTTCAAAGGCTGCTTTGGAAATCTCAGTCTAAACACTCCTTTCCTCCTGCCAGAGCTGGGTTAAAGGTCCCTTGTAAATGGAAAAGTAAACTGGGGTCACACCCATATTTTTGCTGCCTTGTTTTGTTTAAAGGCCTGAAAGGCTTTTAAAATTGTCCCTGCTTGGTTTGATACTTTTAGAAATATCAGGCATGTCAAGTCTCTTTTCTGCTGGAGGGGCTCGGAGTGGGGAGCAGCCTTCCGGGAGCATCTTTAACAAAGAGAGCATTCTTCCCAATTGTTTGCCGAGCATTTGAGTTAAATGGGTGTTTTGTTTTTTTAAAGGATGCTTAAAGTTAAGCATATGCTCAAGTGCTTAACTAAGACTAAAAAAAGATAGATTTTTTTTTTCTTTTTTGTTGCTGTCAGGTCACTATTTAAACACATTTATGAGTCAGGTTTTGCCCCGACTTGCTTTTTTCAGTCAAATGTGTAACCGAAGCTCCTGTATTTACCTAATAGTTCCTGGCAGCGTCCTGTTGTAATGAGGAAAATAATTGTTTGATTTTGCAGCTTGAACGGCAAAACACAATAGCTGAGGTGCTAAGCAGGGTTCTCTCTCCCATACCTTTACCAGCCACGCACTTTGATTGCTTAGCCGGGAGGGTGGGGGGAACAGAAAAATCTTTACAGGCCTGTTCCTGAACTAGTGGAGAATTGGCAAGATTGTGCCATGAGAAATAATGAAACCAGATTGAGATGGGGAGCGGCTTTTATCCAGGCTCAGTCAAACTTTTAGTTGTTGTTAACGCCAATTTAACTCAAAGGCCTGACCGGGGACGGGAGGGGAGCGGGGGGAGAAAAACGTTCTGGGGGGAGATTCAACAGTCTGACCCTATCCTTAAAGGCTGAAAAACACTCTCAGTCCATATCACTGGGCCCTGCAAAAGCAGGGATGACCAGCTTTGAAAGCCTTACGGTTCTTCTTTAAAAAAAAAAAATCCCTGCTTTGATGAATCAATTCAACTACATGAGCAAGAGGGTTGGAGGCTCATCTAAGCGGAAAGACCCGTCTTCCCAGAATTCCTCAGTGAGCATCAGTTTGTTCCACCCTGGAAACGTGACATCATCAGAGCCCGCTCTCATTGGCAGAGCAGTACCTCTGAGGGCAGATGCAGCCACAGCTGACGGATGCCTGGGGCCAATGATCAGATCACGCCTGGGTTGGAAAAGTCTCCCTTGTATGTAAACTGAAGAAGGCATGTGCCCGTGTACGCACAAGCGTGCGCACAGGTGTGTGTTAGATTGTAAGGCCAGAGGGGCCTATTAGTTCATCTAGTCTGACCTGTATAACAGAGGCTGGAGAATTTCACCCTATTACCCTGTATGAGTTTTTTTTTTTATTTTAAAGGGCTGCTGGGAGATACGAACTGTGGACTATTTGTGATGAATCCAGGGAAAATTCACCCCTGAATTGTGAAACTCTGCTGCATAATGGAAACAGCATTTGTTAGACTTATCTATATTACCAGAGCAATTTAAGGCCCAAACCGAGATCAGGGCCGCATTGTGCTGGGTGTTGCACAGACACAACCTGAGAGACTCTCTGCCCCAAAGAACTCCCAGTCTAAATAGGCAAAGACCGGTTTATAGTTAGTTGTCATTTTACAGATGGGAAAACTGAGGTCCAGAGCGATGGTGCGATGTGTCAAAGGTCACACAGGGAGTTAGTGGCACAGCTGGGAACTGCATGCAGAGGTCCTAGTCCCTTGACTCAGCCCCAAGGCCGTTCTACCGCTGCATTAGAGCTTTTTCCAGCTGAGTAGCTCAAAGCCCTCCCGTCCGACAGCCTGGTGAGCGGCACGGACGGACAAGGGGGTTCCATGACGAGCCCAAGGGTGAGTTCGTTCTGTGCTCCGTTGCTTTTCCTTTTCAGTACAGTGTATGTCCCCTTACGTACAGGGCAGGGATGCTGGGAAATCCCAAAAGCCAGGGCAAAGGCCTGACTGTGTTTCTCAGTGAAGTGTGTGGCAGAGAAAACAGGAAGCCGGTGAGGCAGTGGCTGGTCCTTGGAGCAGGGGAAGTCGGGGGGGGGGGCGTGTCGCTGTGGCAACCCACACACCAAATGTGCTTCCTGGCAGCTGCCGATGGCGTTTCGCAGCAACCCAGGCTTCTCTGAGTCAATGGAAAAGCTGAGCCGTGGCCCACTCGCACACACTGCAAGCCCGCACACCAGAGAGCAGGTTGGGAGTTTAATTCAAGCTGCTTGGGGCTCAAATTCCTGCTGGGGCCTCATATTCCCCCATCCTGGGGTTCCTGCCCACGAGAGAGGCTGGGAGCCAGAGTCTGCAAGCTCCTTCAGGGCGGGGACCATCTTTTTGCTCTCTCTTTGTACAGTGCCTAGCACATCTAGGCACAACTGCAATACAGAGGATACCTTTGACTTTGGATCCCTCAGTGCTGCCTCCTCAATTGGCTGGAGGGGGGCGTGTGAATTGTGACTAATGCCTGGTACCCCTTTTCCTGCTTCCCCTCCCCAACAGAGGGCTGAAGGAGCTGCAGCTGCAGCGTGCTCAGAATTAGCCGACCAGGGGAATGGGGCCCCCGGGAATCTTGCCGGGAACAGAGGGGGGCATTGTTCTGTACTGGAGGGGGGAAACTGAGGCACTGAGACATGCCCAAGGTCATTGAGTCAGCAGCAGAGCCAGGAATAGGACGCAGGAATCCGTCTGTCTCAGATAACTAGCCCCTGCGGCCAGTGGGGGGCCCTTTTTCTCAGGTCCTTAGGACATGGCTGCTTGTCTGCTCTCACTGTGCCTATGATCTAATGCCAGGACCGGGTAACCTTGCTGCAGAGTTATCTAGAGCTGCAGCCCCCAGTTTTGCCCTGAGTTTGGGGGGGCCAGTTGGGATCCAGGGATTTTGCCTGAAGCTGATGCTGTCCTTGGAGGACGTTTCGTTATGATGGAGCCCTGTGCCTGGGCCCACCTTCCTTGCCCCAGACACAGCAGCAGGCAAATTGGGGGTAAGAGGGAGCAATCACCCCACCACCCATACACACACTGTAGCCCACGAAAGCTTATGCTCAAATAAATTTGTTAGTCTCTAAGGTGCCACAAGTCCTCCTGTTCTTTTTACTGCCCCTTCTGCCACTCCAGAGCTTTGTCTGCAGGGGCGGGAAAATGGGCACTAGGACCCAGTGAATTCTCATCAGGTGGAGTCAGGAGGTGCTAATGCAGACAAACCAGTTTGGGGTGAGCAGCACACGGCCCATAACTGGTGTCCTGAGAGCCACAGGAGGGAAAATCCATTGGGGATTTGGCTCTCAAAGAAGGGGCGGGGAGGGGAACCCAGCTAACTTCAGTGTTTTCTGAGGGCTGGAACAATGGGTTCCTACGCAGACTATGATGAGAAACTCCAGCCTCACAGGTGAGTAGCCCAGCTGGGTGTCTTTGACCCCAGTCAGGCCGGATTCTGATCTCGGTTAATCCAGACCAGTGGTTCTCGCGTATCCCTGCTGGGGGTACATCAACTCATCTCAATATTTGCCTAGTCTTGCAACAGGCTGCATAAAAAGCACTAGAGAAATCAGTACAAACTAAAATTTCATAGAGACAATGACTTGTTTATACTGCTCTGTATACTATACTCTGAAATGTAAATGCAATATTTATATTCCAACTGATTTATTTCATAAGTACATGGTAAAAATGAGAAAGTCAGTCAGCAATTTTGCAGTAACAGTGAGCTGTGACACTTGTATTTCTATGTCCGCTGTTGTAAGCAAGTAGTTTTTAAGTGAGGTGAAACTTGGGGGTACGCAAGACAAATCAGACTCCTGAAAGGGGTACAATAGTCTGGAAAGGTTGAGAGCCACTGATCCAGAGTGACTCCACTCCAGTGTAAATGAGATCCAGAGTGTCCCACGCTGTTTGAATCTAGCTTAGGAGATTCAGGTTCCCAGTCCACTGCATTGGCTGGGCCAATGAGATAGGCAGCTTCAGGATGCTCTCCTGAGTGTACCTGGTAGTGCCTATCGGTGTGGGGTCTAGAGACTGTGGAACCAGCAAACACTGTTTGGGGTTGTTGGGGGAGGCATCTGGAGAATCAGGCATGTGTTGTCCTTGTGATTTGATTGGCTTGTGATTTGATTGACTGTATCGTACCGTGCCTGACAATAAATCCAGCTCAGAAAGTGGATGGTTTCTAAAAGTGGAGCCTGATCCTGTAGAGATGCTGCCATGCAGAGGGCCAGGTTTTTCAGTGCTTAGCACTCACAGTTGGGACCAGACTTTCTGAAGATCTCAGCACTAACTTATGTATGTGCCTGCATGGGAGCTGAGCTGAAATTCCAGGCCATAGTGCAATGGAATGTGTGCTGCACTAAGCTACTACTCCCCTAGTGTTTTCAGAATCAGACTTTTAGGAGTGACGCCCCCACCTCTCCAAATAGCACGAGAATCCTAATTTTATTGGCAGCCCAAAATCACTAGTTCCTGTTGAAAATTGAGGCCCATATATCCCTGGTTTCATTTCTACCCTTACTTAGACTGGGATCTCAGAGTGATGACTGTCTCTTTGTTCTTTGTTTGCATAGCGCCTAGCACCATGCCATTCTGGTCCATGACATTACCATNTTCTACCCTTACTTAGACTGGGATCTCAGAGTGATGACTGTCTCTTTGTTCTTTGTTTGCACAGCGCCTAGCACCATGCCATTCTGGTCCATGACATTACCATGGCATTACCACTATATAAATAACAACAATAATACCCTGACTTTTATTAGCTGGCTAATTGTTTTAGACCTCGCAGAAGAAGTGGGCCTTGAGGAGGGATTTGACGGGGAGAGGGTAGGCAGGCCGGTGGGTAAGACGGGGATGGAGCTCTGTGATGGGGGAAAAGCAGCATGAAAGATGATTCAGGATTGCTAAGGAGAGAAATGGTGTTTTGAAACACTGTCAGTTTCCAGCAGCTTGGGGTCAGATCTTGAGCTGATGTCACCGGGCGTGGCACCAATGGAATGACAAGGATTTACACAGCTGTATAAATTCTATTATTATTTGTGTTTGCGGTCGCCCTGATCTCGACCAGGAGCCCAGTGTGCTAGGTTCTGTACAAACAGAACAGCAAGACAGGCCTTGCCCCAATATGCTTTATAACACACGTGGATTTTGCTGAATGCTGCTTATGCATCCCACTCAAAGGTCACAAGCTCTAAATGATTGTTGCCGCTTAAAGATTTTTAATCCCATTAAATATTTCCTTTTGCCCTCCCTCTGGCTGGCTTGTCAGTTTAGGCTGGATGCTCTTCAGGGTGGGGATGGTCTCTCTCGTTATTTGGGGGAAGGTCTCTGGCCTGTGCTGTGCAGGATGATCATGGTGTCCCTTCTGGGTGTAGAATCGATGGATTTGGATTAGCAGGGCATTCTGGAGTTGGAAAAGGCTCCGTTACTGCTCCTGGTGTGGTGAAAACAGTTGAGAGCCCGTGTTAAGGTTCGGAAGGCAGGTGGGGCATAATCACTGGAGAATTATACAGGGACTCGCTCCAGCTTGCGAGGCTGCTTCATGACTTGTTTGTTTTCTTTGAAGGAGGGTGAAGCAGAAAAACACCCAAACCCTTGCTGTTGAACAGAGAGGGTGGATGTTTCATTGTCTCTGTGCCTCTTTCCTATGAAGGCAGGGCGAGGAGGAAGTGGTGGGACTTTACGCTCTGCCCCACCCAAAATCCCCTTTAAAATGAGCAGCAATGAAATAGCAAATGTTAACGACCACCATTAGGTTTCAGAGTCAACGTGTCACTCAGCAGTAAAGCGCTTTACCTAGGATTTCATAGCTCACCCGGTTGGAACCGCAGGAGCAGCTTTGCCAAGTGGGAGGTGATTTTGTGGGAGCTGGATTTTAAGCCAGAATGCCAGAAATCGCACCTGCCGGGGGTTTTTATATCTCATGTGAAAGATAGCGCCTCCATCAGGACCTAGCGCCAGCAGCTCACAAGGGGAGAGTGCACCCTGCTGCATTGTGACACCGCTTCCTGTAGCAGCCTGCCTTTTTTTTTTTAGAGGTTTCCCATCCAAGAACTGAGCAGGGAGGCAGTGTGGCCTAGTGGAAAGAGCAGCGGACTGGCACTCAGGAGACCAGCATTCTATTCTTGGCCCTGCCATTGGCCTGCTGGATGACCTTGGGCAAGTCACTTTGCCTCACCAGGCCTCAGTTCTCCCTCCTGTAAAATGGGGATAATGATATTGACTTGCTTTGAGACCTACTGAGAAAAAAGGTAGGTAGGCACTACTATTAGGCTGCTTCTTAGAGGTCTCCCTTCCAAATATTGACCAGGTCTGACCCTCCTTAGTTGCTCAGACACAGCTTACAGGATGGGGGACTCTATCCTGGGAAGCAGGAAGTCTGCAGGAGATTTGAGAGTCGTGGTGGGTAATCAGCTGAACATGAGCTCCCAGTGCGACACTGCAGCCAAGAGGGCTTATGCGATCCTGGGATGCAGAAAGAGGGGAATCTCGAGGAGGAGCCAGAGAGGTGATTTTACCTCTGTATTTGGCACTGGTGGGATCCAGTTCTGGTGCCCACAATTCAAGGATGTTGATAAATTGGAGAGGGGTCAGTGAAGAGCCACGAGACTGATTAAGGGTTAGAAAACCTGCCTTACCGTGAGAGACGCCAGGAGCTCAATCTATTTAGAAGGTTAAGGGGTGACATAGGTATAAATACCTACATGGGGAACACATATTTACTAATGGTCTCTTCAATCTAGCAGAGAAAGGGGTAACAGGATCCAACGGCTGGAAGTTAACACTAGACAAATTCAGCCTGGAAATAAGGGGTGAATTTTTAACAGTGAGAGCAATTAACCATTGGAACAACTTACTAAGGATCATGGTGGATTCTCCACTGACAAGTTTTTAAATCAAGTTTGGATGTTGGTCTACAAGATCTGCTCCAGGAATGATTTGGGGGAAGTCTCTGGCCTGTGCGATCCAGGAGGTCAGACCAGATGATCACAATGGTCCCTTGTGGCTTTGGAATCTATGACGAGTGCGCAACTTTTGATGGCAACGCAATAGCGAAGAAGCCAGGCCTTGGAGACACCGTGGACAGCACCCCCTCACCACAGCCACAGCCGTGTTAGAGCCCGTCCCGCTGCCTCGCCCCATCTGTATGCACCACACAGTCCTGGCCCCACGGGGTCCCGCTAACCGAGTCGTGTGCCAGCCTGTCTGGGAGCTCCTGGCCCAGGGCAGGTTGGAGCAGCAGGGCGTGTGCCCGGAAGCCACAGATCACCGGAAAGGAATGTGTTGGCAGCAGGGAAGGTGTCATCATGCTCATTAAGATGCTAACCACAGTTGTCCTGATGAGAGAGGCCGGCTGGGCAGGGGAAGACACCCCAATCCCTGCACGAGGGTCAGGGCCAGCTCTAGGTTTTTTGCTGCCCCAAGCAAAAAAAATTTTGGCTGCCCCCCACCCCAGGGGTCCCCCCGCACCCCAGCCCTGGGTTCTCCACCCACCCACACCCCCTGCCGCCCCAGCGCTGGGCTTCCCCCCCCCCCCAACACCTGCATCCTCCTGCCACCCCAGCCCTGGGTCACTGGTAACTCGCTCCCAGGGCGGGTCATTCAGCAGGAATTTTGGATGTGCACAGAACACAGACAAGTTTGGTTCCCATATGGTTACAGAACTGCAGTGAAGTGGAACAATTTTCAGCGTGTGTGATTGGAGGGTATCTGGAGCCATATTATAAGACTGTCCTCCATAAATGAGGAACAGTTGAGGTGCCTTTGTTATTCTTTTGTTCCACTCTTTGTTTCTATGGGAAAATTGCCTATGCAATATCACTGTCTTCCTTTTAAACAAATACAACTAAAAAAACCAACAGGCAATGGCTGTTGAAAATAGCAATTCCAGTCCTAATAACCACTGGGAAGCATTTCTTGCTCAATTTTATCCTACTTTATCTACAGCAAGTTACAGTGGATCAGTATATTTGATTTGGGAGAAATGAAGTAACAGCTGCCCAAATTGAGCGTGAGCACTCCTGAATTTTGAGGGTGTTCAAATCTGGAAGGCCGGTGCTAGATTCCCTTTCTGAATATTGGCTAAATCTGGAAAGGAAAAATCCATTTCTGCTTCCATGGCTCAGAAGTGGAAATGCTCCTAAGTGCCGGGTACTGTATCTAAAGCTGCCCAAGCCCTCTAGTAGAGCCTCCCCTCCCTTACTTTTCATTTTAAATTCTAGTGGGATCCACGTACCTCCCTTGCTAGGCTTCAGATAGAGAGGGGCACTGTCCATTTAGTCCACCCAATTCCTTCTTTGGGGGCTGCAAGGTGAGGTCACACCAGTATCCCTAATCCAGTCTGGGGAAGTCTGCTGAAGGGGATATCTGGGCCAAAGCTGCCCACTCCTTGGGCACCCTTGTCCCCCATTCACAGTACCACCCCTTTCGACTCACAGCAAGCTGCAGCATGGCTCAGCTACCTCACTCTCTCCACCTCCCTTTCCTGTTGATAGCGGCCAAGGGAATGCTGGGAAATGTAGTTCTTTCCCTGCTCCAGGGCTGGCTCTATAGGCAGGGAGCGAGGCAAGGAACTACAGCTCCCAGGGTCCCGTGGGTTCTCAGCTCCCATGCTCGATCCCCAGCTGCTCCGGGGCTCGCTTCTGCAGGGTTGTGAGAGGGGAGGCAGTGAGTTAAAAAAACAAACAAACAAGGATGGCCCGAATGCCGCCCGCTGCAAATGTGCCGCCCAAGGCACCTGCTTGTTTTGCTGGTGCCTAGAGCCGGCCCTGACGAGGGTACCCCTGGTTCTTAGCGTCACTCCACTGCCGCCTCCTCTCCCTTCTGCTGACACAGACGTTTTTGACCCATGCCCCTACACTGCTTACGTCCTCACAGACCTGGTCCGCTGGCTTCCTCCAGCTCAGCTGTTCTATGCTTCAGGGCACAGCCCCCAGGGTCCGGAGGGAACTGAATCCCTATCCCACTGCAACACAGCAGAAGTTATTGGAGACAGACTAGAGGGAGCAGGGTCTTAGCTGGTGTAGCCAGAGCTAAGGCCCTGTCTACACTGCGGGGGCTACAGCTTCACAGCTAGGGCGCTGTTGTGTGGCTGCTTCCTACAGCGACAGAAGTGGGCATTTCATTGCTGTTGGATCTCCCCAAGCATCCGCATCCACAGCAGGGGTTAGACGGGAACACCCCTCAGCGCTGTAGCTATGTTGAGCTGAATGTTAAGGGTAGTCCAGGGAGCAGCTCTGATGGATGATCTCATCTGGGCGTTAGCAGGACCGGGATAGAACCCAAGAAGCAGGGCCCAAGAAGTTGGCCTGGCCCAACGAAATTAATAGGCAGCAGGTTTCAAACAAACGTGAGGAAATTCTTCACACAACGCACGGCCAGCCTGTGACCCAGGCAGATTGTGGATAAAAATCTGGTAAACTTTCAATTTCCATTCTGCAGGAAATTCCTTTCAAAATTTTCTTTCATCGCAAATTGGCAGGAAGAGCCGAAATTCCAAACGCTTCATTTTGACCTTTGTGTTAATGATAGAATTAATTAGCAATACGGCCAATCGCAGAACAATCTTGAGTTTTGGAAGAAGGCTATAAAAGTCGCCAGCCCCGAATAGAGACATGGCAAGACAGAAGAGATAATATCATCAGTATGATATAAAATAACACAAATGTCAGAACGATTGAGTGAAAACAAAGTGCTTTGACCTTATTGAAAGGAAACGTTTGGATCATTTTCCATTATCCACTGATACGTTCTCGGGAACCATTTTGATTTTGTTCAGTCAGGATTTTCTGATAGGAAACTGTTTTGTCGGAAAATTTTCAACCGGTGCTTGAGCTACGTATTAGCTCTACCAACCTCAACGAAGCTGCTCCCACTGATGCTCAAAGAGAATCCCCCTCCCTTCCCTTGTTCTGCCTGCACCTGTGCGGGTGATTGGAGCATCACCAGCCCCAGCTGTTCCAAGTCAGGCCCTACAAAAATCATTAGATTCTATTAACAAATGAATCTTGGGTTCTTTTTCTTTGCTGTTTGGCTTCTGAGCCTTTAGGGTCGCGCTCGGGTCCTGTTCTCAAGTTTTTTTTTCTGCAACCACTAGGCTAGAAATGTACTTTTAGCTTTAAGAAGAGCACCAAATATCGCAAGAGTTGTCAACTCTCGATTGTTTTCTATATGACAGTAACGCCTAGGCCAGGCCACAACCCCTGCACCAAAGAGCTTACAGCCTGAATACACAAGAGGGACAAAAGAGGAGAGGGACGTGGTTGGCCCAAAGTCACACAACAGATCAGAGCCGGGATTAGAACCCAGATCTCCTGCCTCACAATATACTGCATTGGACAGAAAATCAATCCCATGCCCTATCTGTCAGACCACGCTGCCAGCTGGCAATGCCCCTTCGCCGTACTACCATTAGCTGGCACGAGGAGGCGAGCTCGCTGGAAGCTCGCCCCAGCCTGAAGGCCATCGGCGGCGGCTCTTAGAGGAGAGAGTTTGCGTTGTTGCGTCACCCAAAGTGGGGAGCTGGGCTGGCAAACGCAGCAACTGTTCTGTGCCTAGCAAGGAAGCGCCCAGGAGGCAGGGCCGGCTGCAGCATCAAGTCTTTTCAGTGGCCAATAAAGATCCTGCCCGTTTATCTTGCAGAGCAAACCAAGCAGCGTCAATCTCCATCTGTCGCTCCTGGCTAGGCCGGCTGGTGGCTAGCATCGAGTGCATCGCTGTCCCCCTGGACATGGTCCATGTAAACGCAGCTAGGCCAGGAGCTGTTTTTCCAGGTCCGTGCCTTTAGCTCTGAAGGGCCTGGATTCGAAACTCACTGAGGACCCGGCTGCAGGGTGTCATTACAAAAGCAGTGCTCTCAAGCCCTTCCGCCGGACAGAGCACGTTCGCGCCACGGGGAGTCAGGCACCAAAATGGTATCGAAAGCCGATGGGAACGGGCCGCCGAATGCCTTCAAAACCCCCGGCCTCGGTGAGTTAATTCAGAAGCCCCTTTGCAAGGAAGTGAAGCGGATTCATCTCCCCCTGCCCACCAGTGCCAATCCACCTTCGCTCCCCGTTTTCGAACGGGGTCCCCTACTGCTGACAAAAGATTCCTAGTCCCCGCTCCCAAAGCGGGCCCAAAATGACACCTGTTTTCTAACCCCCCCCCCGGCTTGCTGGATTTAAGTTTCCTTAGAGACGCAGAGTGGCTGGGTGCTGTGCTGGCTCTCCGGGCTTGTGTAAACAGGACCAGCCCTGTGCTAGACTACAGGGCTTGCTAGGGTGGCGCTGGGTTGATTTTCTTGGGTGTGCCAGCGAGTGCCGCCAGGTACAGGGCTGATGTCAGCTGGCTGGAGAAAGGGAAAGCTGCCGGCTCTGAGCAGCCGCTCCAATGCTCCTCGTTTTCCTTCCCTGCGACGGGCCCAAGCAGCAGTGGGGCTAGCCGGACGCGTTTGTAACTGAGCAGTGTTGAGAGGTAATTGCCGACTGCCACAAGAGACCTGGGGGCAGCTACGGGATCCCCTACACGCCAGCCGAGGTGATTCTAGCCCAGTGCTAGCTGGAGATGGACGGTCAAAGAGGTGGAGCTGTGATCACCACGTATGTTTCAACCCCGGGCTTCCGCCTCGGGGCAGGCTCGGGACAAGGGGACGTGGGCCGGGCACGGCAGGGACTCTGCCAGCCAGGCTGTCCTGGAAAGGGTGGGTGGGTGCCTCTTGCGGGCGCCTTGGTTCCTCCCCAGCTGCAGCGGGGGTGTAAGTCGGGCTTTGGGGGACCACATGGGTGGGGGATGGGGACGGTGGCTGTGCCGCAGGCTCAGTGCTCTTGCATCCAGGAGAACTCGGCACCCTCTGGGGTTCAGGGAGGTGGGATCCGAATGCGAACCCGGGTCCCAGTCTTGGAGCTTGAGTCCATCTCCTGGGCGCCGTAGGCAGGGGAAGAGCCGAGCTGAGCTCTGCGGAAGGGGAGCCGGCAGGGCAGATGGTGCCAACTCTGCCACCCCGTTTCCACCTTGCTGATGCCCACCCATGGTAGCAACAGGGTGCGGGGGTGTTTGATGACGGGGAATAGGAGGGGCTGGGTCATGGGCGTTGGATGGGGAAGCAGGACCTGAGTAACAGAGGATGGGGGTCAGGCAACGGGTTGGGTGGGAGGTGGAGGGTGGGTGATGGAGGGAAAGAGATGGGGAGACGGAGGCATAGGTGACGGCGGGGGGAGATGACAAGGGAGGAGGTGGGGGGTGAGTCCGGTGGTGAGGCATGGCCCAGGTGGCAGGAGGTGGGGGTCAGGTGACAGGGTTGGGGTTGGGAGGTGGGGCCTGGGTGCCCAGGTGGGTGGATGGGGATGGGGTCTGTGTGCCCGGGCGGAGGTGGCCGCGAGACAATCTCTCTCTTGCAGCGAGTTCCCTGCTCCAGAGGAGCTGGAAGAACGGGCGACCCTCCCTTGGCCTGGCACCGAGAGCGCCTCCGGGGGCCGTCTCAGGCCATGCCAGACCAAGGCCGGAGGGGAGCCGAGCGGTGGCAGAGGGCGCCCTCGCTGAGGGATGGGCATGTTCTGCCCACTCGCAGCAGAGGCAAAGGGGGGAGCAGCGGCCAGCTGCACTGGAGCCCTGGCGGTGCTGGGCTTGGCACTGGTCTCTCTGGGCAGGAGGCTGTGTGGGGGCATCCCTGGGCTCTGGGGGAAAACCCACAGCCTGGGGAAGGCCTCCCAGTGGCAGGGCCAGACAGCTCAGCCCTGCCCTGCGGGGACCCGCCTCGATGGGCGAGACGGGAGCCCCTTCCCTCCTGCGGCTCTGTGCCCAAGCTGCCAATGAGGGGCTCCCGATGTTAGCGCCAGCTGGGGCGGGGACGCCAGGCTGAGCCCCAGCAAACTCGTTCCACGCGGGAGGTGGTAACAGCTCCTGGTTCCTAGGAGCCCGGCTGGGTCTGACCCGCGGTCGGGCTCCCTTCACAGCCCGGGGGGCCTGGCCCCAGGAAGCCCACAATCCCGGTTCAGGCCAAACCTCCCCCTGAGGACGGAGCCGCCCTTGGGGTCGTCCCTGTTTAGATGCGTTCTCCTGCCCAATCGTGGACTGGCCCGAACCCGGTTCCTCCAGCCCACGCTCTCCTCCATTGGCATTGCAGGGACCAGAAGGATCCGGAGAAGCAGGACTTGGCCAAGCACGGGGAGGGAGCCGTATCCATCCAGGACATGGAGCTGAAGGAGGAGTGGCAAGACGAGGAGTTCCCGGGGTAAGAGATGCAGCGGGAGGGGGGACTGCGCTGCAGAGCAGGGGGTGCTGGCTGGGATCCTCACCGCGTCTCCTGTCGCCCCGTCCCGGGAGCAATGGGAGGTGACTCAGACGGCCCCTGCCCCACTCACATCACTGCCCCTGGGGGACCCCAAAGGGCTGGCGCCACTGCGATGAATTTGGAGGAGGGGTGGGGAGGGAGGGGGTGGAGCTAATGGGGGAACAGAAGGACTAGAAAATACTGAACGGGTGTCGGTCTGATGAGGCAGCTGGCGCCAGGGAGCTCAGGGCACAGCCAAGGGGTTCGGAGTATGGGAGGTGGCAACCGCCCCAGATAGCCCCCTGGCCTGGCAGTCTCAGGACTCCTGGGTTCTGTGGCTGACTCAGGGCAAGGAATGCACTAATCGAGTGGCTAGAATGGGGGACGGGCAACCAGGACTCCAGGGTTCTGTGCCCAGCTCTGCCAGTGACCTGGGGAGAGTTGCTTCCCGGCTCTGTGCCTCAGTTTCCCCTCCTGTAGAATGGGGATCGATGGACAAAATAACTAGCAAACAGTTGGCCATAAAGAGGAAGCAAAGTCTCTCTTTAACCCCCGCAGTGGAAAGCACCCGGCACAGACACTCTGAGCACACGCAAGCGCAATTGGTGTCTGCGACTGGATCCATCAGGCAAAATACCTGCTGCGGCTGTATTCCCACCTCCTTCTGATAGGCAGCTGTTGCCAGCGGTCACGTGCAGAACGGTGCACAGCTGTGCCGGCTGAGCTCTGCTGTTTACCCAGCGGGTAGTGTCGGGGGGGAGGAGGGAGGGAAGGGGAGAGGACAGAAAAGGATCCACGTTGTAAATGACATGAGGTGGGGTTTGAGAGCCAGGACGAAGCCTTCTCGGGGACCTGGGTTCAAATCCTCATGTGAAATGAGTTGGGTGGTCTCACCCCATGGGTTTGGTTTGGTCCACTACATTGTGCGGCTGTGTGGTCCGGCTCGTCCTGGACCGGAGAGGGTAGAGGGCCATCGGCAGAGCTGTCTGTGTGTGTGTGTGTGTGTGAGGAGCCACGGCCTGGAATAGCAAGTGTGTGTGTGGGGAGGGGGGGGGGCTGTGGGTTGGGACTGAGGGGCATCAGCAGAGCTGGGCATGGGCAGCCCAGGGCTGGAATAGCGGGGACAGCAGGGCAGGGTTTCAGCAGCAGAGCCTCCTGTGTGTGAAACTTGCTCCGCAGCTGACTCCACTGTAGGTAGCTCTGGAGCTACGTCAGTGTCATTATTCCCATTTAACAGATGTGGAAACTGAGGCCCAATGTGATGACATAACATTCACTCGAGCACACAGTCCCCACCCTGGCTCTAGCCCCTTGCCTGCCCTCCCAGAACCAGGAATGGAACCCATGAGCCCTGACTCTCCCCCCGCCCCGCTCTAACCATTAGATCACACTCCCTTCCCAGAGATGGGGATAGAACCCAGGAGTCCTGACTCCTAGCCCCCTCCCCCACAGGAATATAGCAATTCAGAGCTGGGAGGGATGCTCTAGCCCAGCGTTTCTCAACCTTTTTGATACCAGGGACCGGCTTGCATCAGGGAGATCTCAGGGACCGGCGCCAGTCCACAGACCGGACATTGAGAAACACTAGCCGTCCCTGACCCGTCCCCCTGAGAGTCTCATCCTCCCTTGTCTTCCAGGCCTCTCCCGGAGGAGGTCTCTGAGGAGGACCTTGAAGACTCTGGCAGGGAGCCCAGCCCAGGTAAGGCCGTGCCCGGGGGGCAGGTGAAGGTAGGAAGGTAAGACCCCAAGAACACCAGCAGGGAAGGCTCTGGGTGTGAGGGTGCTGGGGGTGCTGCCAGGCAAGGGCTACATCCCCCCTCATCCCCAAACACCCCCAGGGCACAGCTGGCCTGGGTGGGAAGGTTTTGTCCACTCGTCCCCAATCCAGCGATTGTTGCATAAGCAGCAGCATTTTCTGGACGATACGTTTTCCTTCCCTCCCTTCTCTCTTTTCTGTTTCACGTCCCTTTTCTCTTGCTTTTGTTTGTCTTGATCCATCCTTCCTTCCTTCCCCGCCCCACCAGTCGCCCCCAACACCCTGGAGCTGTGCGGGAAGCGGCACATGAAGAAGCGGCTACCGGCGCCGGATCTCAGCCTGTCTTTAGACCGGGCCGAGGGCTCAGTGCAGTCGGGCGATTACCTGGAGCGCACGCCGGACGGCAGCCTGGACATCAACGTGGACGAGCTGGAGACACCATCCGAGAGCGAGCTGCTGGACGGGCCAGAGGGCGGCCATGACTTCGAGTGGGAAGGTGGGGCTGGAGAGAGAATGTGCCCGCGGCTGGGCTGGGCTGGGCTGGGCTGAGCGTCAGAGCAGGGGGGGGTTGAGTGGGGGCAGGTCTGGCTGAGGTGCAGGGGTGGGTGGGAAGCAGGCCTGGCTGGGGCTCATAATGGCGGGGGGGCTTAGACAAAGCTGAGGTGGTGGGTCGGGATCGGCAGGGGAGTTGGAGTGGTGGGTCAGGAAGGGTGAGTGGAAATGGGGGGCAGGCTTGGGCGGGGGAGGGGGGGCGGGACTGGCTGGAGATTTGGAGGGACGGTTCCAGGGAAGTTGAGTGTGACGGGTTCGGTCACAGGGACCCTGTTGGGACTGTCACCTGATGTGGTGAAATTACCTCTGAGTCCGTTGTCCCTGCTAGCTTGGGACTCCAGAACCCTGCCTTGTGGAGCCAGACACACTAGCCTGCTGCAACACAGACTCAGGGTCTGGACCATGCCCCCCAAACTGCAGGCTCTAAGTGAAAACAGCTTAGCAGGTTACCTGCCTCCAGCACCCAGACACCCAGCTCCCAATGGGATCCAAACCCCAAATAAATCCGTTTTACTCTGTACAAAGCTTATACAGGGTAAATTCATAAATTATTCCCCCTCTAGTAGGATTTAAGTGGTTTCAAGTAATAACAGACAGAACAAAGTAAGTTACCAAGCAAAATAAAGCAAAAACACGCAAGTCTAAACCTAATACGTTAGGAAACTGATTACAGGTAATATCTCACCCTCAGAGATGTTCCAATAAGCTTCTTTCACAGACTAGACTCCTTCCGAGTCTGGGCCCAATCCTTTCCCCTGGTACAGTCCTTGTTAATTCCAGCAGACGTCTTAGGTGGAAACTAGGGGTTTTCTCATGACTGGCCTCCCCCTTTTATAGCTTTGGCACAAGGCCAGAATCTTTTGTCTCTCTGGGTCCCCACCCCTCCTTCTAAATGGAAAAGTACCAGATTTAAGATGGATTCCAGTATCATGTGACCTGGTCACATGTCCTGTGAGACCTCATTCTTCATTACCCACAGCCTGGCCCACACCTACACAGGAAGGTTTGCAAGTAAACAGAGCCAATTACAACCAATTGTCCTAGTTAATGTGAGCCATCAAGTTTCTAAACCACCATTAATGGCCCACACTTTGCATAATTACAATAGGACCTCAGAGTTATACTTCATATTTCAGATACAAGAATGATTCATGCATACAAATAGGAGGAATATATTCAGTAGGTTATAACCTTTATGATACCTTACAAGAGACCTTTTGCATAAAGCATATTCCAGTTACATCATATTCACAGTCATAAGCATATTTCCATAAAATATATGGAGTGCAACCTCACTTTGAGTTTGGTTAGACTTGGTTGGGGTGGGTGGAGGGAGGGAGTGGGGCCTGGGGGTTGGGGTTAAAGGGAGGTGTGGGGTTTGGTTGGAGCTTTGAGGGGGAGGTTCAAGTATTGAGTAGGGGGTTGGGGTGGAGTGGTGAGGGGTTGGTTGGTGAGCGAGGGGTTGGGGGGGGTCAAGAGGTTGGTTGGTTGATGGAGTTGGGGGGTGGTTGGGGGGGGGAGGGGTTGGGGGGTGACGGGTCGGAGGTGGTTGGTTGCGGTTTGGGGTGGATGTTTGGCTGGAAGGTTCCAGGGGAGTTGGGCTTGGGGGGAAGGTTTGGGAGGGGACTGGGGCATTTGGGGTGTGTGATTCTCCTTTCTCTGGCCTCATTCCCCCACACCCATTGACACCCATCTCATGGGCACCCCAGTGCCCTGAGGGGGTCGTGCATTGCAGAACACAAGGCAGGGCCCAGGTGCTCTCTGGTTATTGGTAAAAGTGCAGAGAAGAGCCCAGGAGCCTGTCCTAATATTCCCCGCCCCCCCGGCCCTTCCCCTCCACAGACGAACTGCCCAGATCCCGGCGCCTGGACAGCAGCCTGCTCGAGGAGAAACTCGGCGAGGGGCGCGTGGTGGACGTTGAGGACAAGGATGGACGGAAGTGGAGGATCTTCCTGACGGATGAGCGGGAGCAGAAAGTGGATCTGAGCGTCGTCGAGCCCTACAAGAGGGTCATCTCCCATGGGGGTAACGGGGGAGCGTGTAGCCCTGGGGGTCTGGTGCTTAGAATGGGAGGCAGCAGGACTCCTGGGTTCTATTCCTGACTCTTTCAGGGGAGTAGTGTCTAGTGGTTAGATGGGGGCAGGTGGTGCTGGGAGTCAGGACTCCTGGGTTCTATTCCCGACTCTGGGAGGGGAATTTGGTGCAAGGGGACTGGGAGTCAGGACTCCTGGGTTCTCCTGGGAGTGGGGTCCCAGAGTTATGATTTACATGGTACCTCAGGCACTTTACGGGGCATAGCAAACGCAGCCAATCGGAGGAAGCTCCTGCCCCCAGAAATCCACGACCCCAGCCCTACGGGACTCCGGTGTCCGAGCCTGCTATACTAAACCCAGTTCCGCCCAGCCTGTGGCCCCCAGAGCACCATGGGACGCCGTTCACAATGGCAGCCCCGTCTGTGTGGGTCGGGGGCCAAGCAAAGCAGCCAAACCGACCTGGTCTGGCCCAATCCCGGAGCTTCCCCGTGGGGGAGCTCAGGTGTGCCAAGGTGTAAGGGGGCGGGGCTAGGCTGCTGTGCTAGCTGGACCCACTCGCTCTGCTCTGCCGCTCCAGGGTACTACGGGGAAGGCCTCAACGCCATCATCCTCTTTGCCTCCTGCTACCTGCCCCACAGCAGCATCCCTGACTATCAGTACGTGATGGAGCACCTGTTCAGGTGAGCATGCTGCCCCCTGCTGGCTAGTGAACAAACCACATGGGTAACAGCCGGGGGGGGGGCTGTGGGCCCCCCACTGGAAAGTGACGCCGACATAAAGCTGCAGTCACTGGAGGGGGCAGAAGGGATGTTGCCTCTTAAGCCTCTGCATCGGGTACGTTCCCAGGCCGGGCTGGGCTCCCCCCCACCCCAGTCTCAGTTCCTCTGGGGCTCAACGCAGCATAGAGGGGTAGGGGAGCCAGCGTCAGATGCTCAGTACGTTCAGGCTGCCCTGGCAGCATAAAGGAGCCTTAAAGTGGGTGCAGACAGCCCCCTGAAAATCCCCCCGGCTGCTGTGTACCCTGTACCCTGCCCTGGCATAGCGGGCAGATTGGGCGTGTGGCCGGAGCGCAGGGCACTCTGGCTATTCCCTGCTCCAGGCAGAATTCCCAAGGCTCCTCTAATTTACTTCACGGCACCAGAATATGGGGGAGCCCAAAGGCGGCTTATAACCACCCTCACCCTGAGTTCAGGGACAGAGTAACTGGAGATCGGCCCTAGTGCCCAGAGCAGCAGGAACAGATTAACCCCTGAATAGGCCTGAAGTCCATTGCGGGTAAGTGGGTGGGGGCTCCTCTGCCCTGGGATTCTTGGAATCTCCCCATAAACATCTGGAGGTACTGGGATGCCATCACAGCTGTTTCTCTGACCCTTTACTGTCCTGGTAAATCAACCCTTAAAGTGCCAAAACCTTCTTTTAAAATAAGCCTCTCTCATAAGTCTCCTCCCCGGCCCTGCCTGGCTGCCTGCAGCGCTGCCAACAGGAACATGGGCTGTTCCCCTTCTGAACTCACTCACAGTCTCTTCCGGTCCCAGATCATAAATGAGGACTGTCAGTGCATTAGTCAGGATGGGGAAGCTGCTAGCACAGGAAGGGTTAAATGCTACAGCAGTGGGCGCTCTGTGAATGCCTAATGTAGAATATGGGCTAGTAGTTAGTGCTGGTGACTGGGTTCTCTGCCCAGCTCTGGGAGGGAAGTGCTGTCTAGTGGTTGGGGGGGAGTGGGGGAGTCAGGACTCCTGGGTTCTCTGCCCAGCTCTGGGTGGGGAATGTGGCCTATTGGTTAGCGCAAGTGACAGGGAGTCAGGACTCCTGCGTTCTATTCCCGACTCATTGTGTGACCTTGGGCTAGTCACAGCCCTTCTCTGTGCCTCAGTTTCCCCATCTGTGAAATAGGGGTGGGGGATACGACAATTTACCTCACTGCTGGGGGGGAGAGGGAGGAGGGGCGCGCGTGATGTGAAGCTAAATCCACGACTGTAGCGTGGAGGCGCTTTGTGCCTAGAGGAGGGCTGGTTCCAGGCCTCCTCTCTGCTCTCCCGGCAGGTACATCATCGGGACCCTGGAGGTGATGGTGGCAGAAAGCTACATCCTGGTGTGTCTGAATGGCGCCACGCTCCGCAGCCAGATCCCGTCCTTCGGCTGGATAAAGCAAAGCTACCGGACCATCGACCGGCGGTACGACACAGCAGGGGACTGAACACCGGGGGGAACGCTGCTTCCCCAGCCCACAAAGGGGGAGCTCTCTCTTCGCTGTTAGCCCCATCCCCCTTCCGTTCCCCCGCTTACTCTAACCGCTGGTGAGCCAGGAGCTTGTGGAAGAGCTGGGAACGGAACACACGAGTCCTAATTCCCAACCACCCTGCTCTAATCACTAGACCCCCCCTCTCCTCCCAGGGTGGGGAATAGAACTCAGGAGTCCAGCCCCACAGTCATCACAGCTGTGGACAGACCCCAGGAGTCCTAAATACCTTCCCTTCCGGAGGTGGGACTAGAACCCAGGAGCTTTCACACTGAGTCATCTGCACTAACCCACAGACTCCGCTCCCCATCCAGGGCTGCTTTGTCGCCCATGTGGAGGACTCGGGACTGGGTGGGTTCCCTGTTCAGTTCAGCGGTGGCTCTGGCTGGCTGCAATTTCAACCCCTTTCCCCCACACATGCCCCCGATCCCAGCCAGAATCTGCACCCCATAGTCATTGGCAACAGGGAAACAGCTGCTTCCTACCTGGCGCGAAGGCCAGTGAAACTGACATTGTGATACAGGCTGGGCCATAAATAGAAATCCCAGCCTGGGTGAGGATGGAAAGTGCCGCCTCCCTTGGAGGGGCTGGAAGAAGGGACTGCGCTGGGCTGTGGTGAGTATAAAGGGGTGGGGGGTGTGACGGCGCTGCCTGTTGGAGCCAGCTGAGGTCACTCAATCAGGGTGAACTGCAAACAAAATGGGGCAGACAAACCCCAAACGCTGGTGGATATTCCAATACTTAGATTTTCCAAGCCAGCACAAAACAACTTCTCTATTACCATACAGGTGTTGGGGTTACTCAGAAGTCCAAACAACGCAGTTCCCTTAAAGTACCCAGCCTCAGGCCTCCGTCCAGACACACCTGTCAGATATGATGATGATTACTGAGAATCTTATCTCATCATATAAAAGAAAAGGTTCTTCCAATCCCAAAGGATCAGCCACATACCCAGGTTCAATTATAACTTAGATCTTACCCAAAATACACGCTATAGCCAATTCTTATTAACTAAGCTAAAATTTATTAAAAAAGAAAAGAGAGAGAGTGTTGGTTAAAAGATCAATATACAGACAGACTTGAATTCAATTCTTGAGGTTTAGATACATAGCAGAGGTGAGCCTGTAGTTGCCAAAAGTCCTTTTAGAAATAGTCCATAGGTTATAGTCCAATGTCCATGTTCAGGGTGGCTCCAGTCAAAGACTGGGGATCTCAATCCTTATGGCTTAAGGTTCCTCCCTCTTGAAACCAAAGCAGATCTGAGATGATGTATGATCATGTCCCAGGGTTCTTATACATTTTCAGCAGCCTTTTGGCCTGAGAAAACAACAGGCTTAATTCTCCTTCCTCTAAACATCATGGCAATTAGCACAGGGTAATTTATCCATTAAACAGTTCAGCTACAGGTTACTACAACCTTTAAAGAGACATATAGACAAGCCTTGTTTGCTGACACCACAAGACCTGAGCAAACATTTACCCTTGAGCTCTCTAACAATGCAGACTTGCGTTTTAAAGCTTTATTTATTTACCTATCTTTCTAACCAGTTTTTAAGGCTCATCCCTAGTTCAGGTTATTCTGCGAGTTAATTAACTCTTTCTGGCCCTGTCATGAGATATTATATTACACTCATAACGTCACAGGGGGTTGTCTAACGAGGCTGCTGGACAGAGGCAGACCCTATGGCTCTCTCTGGCATCCCAGCTCCCAGCCTCTGGGCTTTGTAAACACAGGATTTAATCCGGAATAAAGTGATTTTTATTCCAGAATGGAGTGTCCATATGGGGAGCTACCCTGGTCAGTCTCCCCATGTAGACAAGCCCTTAGCTACCTTTAAAAGAAAAAACTCCAGGACTTCAGAGGTCCTTCCTTGGACCTGGGGCCCATCCAGAAACCTCCTACTGGCTCCCGATAGTTAGATGTTGGCTCATGCCATGAAGCAGGATGGTTTATAGCCCTTGCAAGCGCCGTTTTTTTTAAAGCTAGGATTTTCAAAGGCATGCAGCTCCGGTTGAACCCTAGCGGGATTCCTTGACTCCCCTTCACCTCCTTCAACGCTGGCCTCAGCACTGATGACTGTAACAAGGGAGTCTCGTTAGCCAGATCAACGTCTGACCCTATTTTCAATCCTGCTGAACTCTTGGCTTCAGGGATATCTTGTGGCAGTGAGTTCCACCGGCTAATCGGTACCTCCTGTCCTGTGTTCTTTGCATCGTTTCAGGCTCCGGAAGAACCTGAAGGCCATGATTATTGTCCATCCCACCTGGTACGTCAAGGCGCTGATGGCCGTTATACGCCCCTTCCTCAGGTAGTGTGAGCTGGACGCTTTACTTGGCCTTGGGGGAGGCTACCAACAGAGGGGTGCGTGTGCGAGGGGGTTGGTGGCCACCCAGCCTGCAGTATCAGAGCACCCCTGGAGATCGTGCCCCAGACTGCTCATGAGCCCGGTGGGCTGCATGTTATTAGCATCAGACCATCCTTGCGCCTCACCACACTCCAATATTCTGAGCCAGTGTCTGCAAGACCAACTGCTACCCTTAGGGGGCGCTAGGAACAGCCACAGTGTCTGGTGCGTCCCCTTGCTCTCAGGACCTGAGCGTGTTAGGCAAGAGCGCCCCCCCCCCCNGGCCCCCCCCCCCCCCCCCACACACACACAGAGGCTGTTCCATGCGGAGAGCTTTTTACGCCTTCAGCAATATTTCCTCCCTGAGCCTGGGCCTCCACGCGGCTGCTAGCAATGCAGACCAGGGCTCTGCATGCCAGAGAGCAGCGCTGTTAGCTACATGGGTGCATGGAGCAAGCATCCGCTATGCCTCCAGACACCGTGGTGACAGGCACAGCGTAAATCTAGCCCAGGATTTTTTGGATGCACTCTGCCAGCATTCCCTATGTGCCCAGATACTGTGACAATGGGCACCGTGCAAAGACCTGGATTTCGCCTGCCAGCTGCAGCCTTGTCATGGTGGTTCCCTCTCCCCCCTACCCAAGAAACTCAGGCCTCTGCTTAGGAAGCAGCTCTGCAGTCTGGGGAAGTGCTAACCCCTTAAACCAGACTGGCCCACCAAGAGCAAAGTGGGGCACCAGTAAGCATAAGCCAGCCTGACACAGGCTGTTCAGCAGGGGGCAGCGTTGTACATGACAGGTACCAGTTCGTATTCCAGTCCCTCCAGAGAACAGCAGCAGGATGGCGTGTAGCTGAGATTGCAGGGAGTCAGATACAGGCCCCTTGCCATACAGCCGCTGGGGATGGATACATGCTAGCTGCAGAATTCAGGTCAACGATTTCGTGATTCAGAGGCCCAATTTGAGGCATTCAAAAGGAGCCTGTTTTGTTTTTTTTTTAAACGCACCAAGCACTAGCAGAGCTGCCAATTCTCTCCGTGTTTGATGTTTGTCTTAAAGCCCCAGCTCCCGGAGTTAGGTGATGACGGGAAAAATCTTGGCTTTCGTTTAAAAAAAGAGAGGCGTTTCCTGCCCTCGTGGCTGGAGAGGAAAGCTTGGCATGTGACCCAGTGCATAGTAAAGGCTCAAAGACCAGACAACAAATTAAAAGGAACTTGTTTGTTTGGCTTAAAAATCATGAGATTTAAAAACAATCTCATGATTTATTTGAGGCTTAACATGTGACTGTGGAACGCCTGGAGTTGGCAACGCTGCCCTAACCCTCTGAAAATCAGTCCTCTTTCAGGGGTGTCAAGTGGGGCCCCAAGAAACAGACACCTCAAATTACTAGTCAGTTTCAAAAGTCCTGACCTTAACCTATTTGTGTGTGTATGCGTGTGAGTCCTGACCTTAACCTATTTGTGTGAGAGCTTGCACTATTTGCACCAAGTGTGAACAAAACCCCAAAACCCATGTGCCTTGCTGCGCAGAGCATTTTCGGTCAATGTAGAACTAATTTGATTTGGTCCGGCACAGACGGCAGCTGGCTCTGGGGGGGGTGCGGCTTTCGAAGGCATGACTAATTCCCGGAGCTGAATGCCCTTCTCAAAGGTCTTTACAGGTTTTTGCTCCTCACTCTCTCCCCCTGAAAGCTTTGCCGAGTCTGTGGTGGTAGCAGTGCTGCGAGGGGGTATTTAACTTGTAACGTTCCCTCAGGACGCCTCGCCATAACGCACCGTAAGGAGACCCTTCCCTTGTAGTGTGTGAAACAAATGCGCCACACAAAAGTGCCGGCCTGGCTCACGAGGGGTTGGGGATGAGATAAGAGGGCCAGATTCTTGCCTGGTGTAAACTGGCATAGCTCCATGAGCTTATACCCATTTGCACCACACCAGAGTGCCTTTTGCCGACAGATTGCTGGTTCCAATCCAGCTTGGGATCGACTGGCTGTTTGTTGGCCTGTGTGCAATCAGCTGTTAGGACTCAGCACTTGGACTGTCTAACTGGCACTAATGTATCAGCCGTGGCAGCAGAGAGGCCAGGGAGACTCCATAGATGAGCTACAGCGTATCAACCCCTAAACCCACTGAGCTTTCCCCGGCATGCATGGGGATGTGCAAATGGGGAATCTCATGTTTCAGGGCTTCAGCTGATGGCCTGCAGGGGTCAGGAAGGAATTTTGGGCGGATGTGTTCTGGGGTTGTTGGGGTTTTTTTTCTGCCACAGCAGAGGTTGGCCACAGCTGGAGACGGGACACTCCAGGGGTGGGTGGCTAGTGAGATGTAAGTCATGTTGCTTAACACATTTGTGGAAGGTGTCCCGGTGCTGGGGGCAGGCTAGGAACCTGGGTAGAACAGAACAGACTTGAGGGCTGTCATCCTGGCACCCTGCGAGATGCCCTGATGGGAAAACGACTGCTCGAGTGACCTGAATAACCTACCCCCTCTTCTGCCTCCTCTCCCAGCTCCAAGTTTGGCAGGAAAGTGCAGTTCGTGGACAGCCTGTGGGAGCTGTCTCAACAGATTCCTCTTGAGCAAGTGCACATCCCCGACTGCATCCGACAGTGAGTTGAGCATCTTTCCCTGCTCGCGTTGAGGGCTGGCGCCCCTCGGGCTGGTTGTGGGGTGCGGCAGGTTCGACTAGGCTGGGATGGGGGACTCTGGATCCATCCGCCTCCAGGGGAGTGAGGACTAAGTGGAAGCCTTTGAAATCCTCCCCCCACCCCCCCAGTCACCTTCTTCCCCTTTTTATTCCTCCGCACCAACATTTTTGCCATTCCCCCCCCCCCCAGGGAGGGGGGGCTATTAACCCTTCACACTTAGGTAGGTCAGTGTTATTACCCACTTATACAGGGAAGGGAAGTGAGTTAGGAATAGAACCCAGGCGTCCTGGCTCCCAGTGCTACACCGGGAGAGGGCTTGCGCTGGTGTAACTGCACCAGCGACGTAGCTGCCCCAGTTCAGACCAGTCGTGTCGATGCCTGCGCCGGCGACTTGCACTGGCGCACGTCACCCCCGTGCAAAACCACGTTGGTGCAGACAAGGCCAGAGTTCGCAAAGCAAAATCATCCCTGTTCGCCTTTTGAGCCAACCTCTCCTCTCAGGTCCAGGTCCCATGTTGTGTTGCAGGCCCAAGAGGCATGGCACGACTTTACACCACCACTGCTCCTGCTGCATTCTGCGCTGCTCCAGGAGTCAGATAGGGTGACCACACTGCAAGTGTGAAAAATCGGGACAGGGGGTGGGTGGTAATAGGAGCCTAGATAAGAAAAAGACCCCAAAATTGTCACTGTCCCTATAAAATTGGGACATCTGGTCACCCTAGAGCCAGCACACCCCCTTGGTGTAACACAGAGTGCCCTGGCCCATCCCAGCTGCCAATGGGTTGCATCGCCACCCCGGCACGCCCCCTAGGCGGGGTCACTAGGGTACACAGTGCCTACTTTGGAGGGAATTCTCCCCTGGCCCAGGGGCTGGAGCAGAGGACAAAATCTGGGCCAATGGCCACATCAGTGCCTTCATGTCTTCTCTTGTCTCCGCTAGGCTGGATCACAGCTGGAACGGCTCCAGGGACACACAGCGGTGATGCTGCCCGGCAGCAGACCCCAGCGCCAGTAGGGAGCCGTCGCGCTGCGTAGTTCTGTAACTTCGTTACTGCTTCCCACCAGTGTTCCTTTAAAGGAGAAACCGAAACGACCGTGTCTGGGAAAGGCGCTTGCCGCCAGGGCTTTGTAAATAGGTCCAGCTAAAATGGATGCATTGGTTTAAACACTGGGGGGCTTCTAAGGTTAGGCCGGCTTAAATGGAGGACTTGGCTTACACAGGTTTTTATGTGAGTGCTGTTACAGTGAGAAACGTGACCGTAGGAGCATATGCGTTATTGGGCTCAGTACGGGGTCCTCTGGCCTGGGAGACAGGAGGTCAGACCAGATGATCGAACAGTCCCTTTTGGTCTTGCAATCCCTCAGAGCCCGAACCTCTACACTACAATTGTATAGTTCCGCAGGCCGAGTCAGCTGACCCAGGCCAGCCGCAGGGCTTTTATCGCAGTGTAGACGTACCCCTGTGGATCTAAAACCAGAGTGGCTGTTGGTCTCACTCGGACTGATCCCGGCTGGCTTTATGGATGGAAACAAGTTGTTTTCGCCTGCACAGCTGCTACAGCTACAGGAGAGGGAGTAATTTCACCTTAGCGCAGCAGGAGTTCCTTTGATATCCCCGAAGAGCTGATCCAGCTCTGGAAGAAGGCGCTGGATTCCGTTCTGCCTCCTGCATCCTTGTGGAATCGGCACTTCGGCTCCAGCTGCAGAATTTTGTTCCCAAAAGGCAGATAACGCCCAGGTCCTGGCAGCTGGAAAAGTGACGCTCCAGTTTGTATGCTGACCAGCTCCAGGTTAGCCTGGAAGGGAGAGGGGAGAACGGGGACCCGCTGGGGAAAGTAGTGTGGCAGCATTAGCTTTGTTAATTCCTGCCACCTTTCAAGGGAAGTGTCTCCATTTGTAAATGGCACCGAAGCAGCCAGGACCCAGGTGGCTGGAAATACCGTGCCCAGGATCAAAAGACTTCACTCTGCATCCTGCCACAGCTCCCCCTAGGCAGTGACAGGACACTGCAAACTGGGGAGCTGGACAAGGGCAAATGTATTTCACAGAGAGCATTTTTCTCCCAAGTGTTTATTGTCAGGAGCCTGACGCAGGAAACTAACCAGGTCTCCCAACACCCAGGCCCATAATAACCTTGCATTTAGCTTTCCCAGACTACACTTCCTTGCTGTTTGTCTCTGTCCGCTGTCCAGGCATGCATCCTTAGTCCTCGATTAGTGTAAGATCTCTTGGGTGTGTGTCCTCAGCCCCGCATAGCATTGCCCCCCACCCTGCACGCACAGGGGCAAGGAAGCTGCCAGAGTTAACCCCGTGTTCCTCAGACATTTTAAAGCAACAAATGGCCTGTCACATTACCAACAAACCCCCAGGCTGTTAAAGCTCCAGGACGTTTTCAGAGCTGAGAGGGAGATTTTCCAAGGCACAGCTGACAATTCGCTCCCCAGGTGCCACTGACTTTCACTGGGTGCCCAACAGCCCTGGGTGGCTTTGGCGCATCACTTTTCACCTCTTAGCTGTTCTCTTTTTGTTGTGCCTTTCACTTGAGGCAGAGAGTCTGTACCGAGCAGTTTCACTTTCTGGTTGATGCTGCTGTGTTTGGGTTCCCAGTACTGCAAGGGGGTCAAATTTTCACAAGCACCGAAGGGACTTAGACGCATTCTCAAAGGTGCTTAGGTGCCTAACTCCCTCGCATGTCACTGGGAGTTGGACACTAAATATCTCTGAGATGCTGGGCCTTAGGAGCCTCAATCTCACTGAAAGGCGATGGGACTTCGGCGCCTGTCGCTTAGATGCTTTAGAAAATTTTACCCCAAGTCCCATTTTCAAAAGTGACTTAGGCAAGATTTTCAAAAGGGGCTGGTGATTTTGGGGGTCCGATTTGAGGGGGCCTGACTTTCTGAGGGTGGGGGCTTGGCGCTTTATGAAAAGCAGGGGCCTTTAAGTATCTCAAGCTGTCGTCCCCCCTCCCCCAAACGAGGCACCCAAAATCACCAGTCAAATTTCAAAATCCCAGCCTAGGTCTCAGGTAAAGTCCATGAGATTTAGGCTCCCAAGTGCCTTAGTCTCTTTTGAAAATGGGATTTGAGGGACAGATTTTTAAAGGTACTTAGGAGCCAAAAGATGCACAGAGGTGCTGGGGAAGGTTCAAAAGTGCCTAATTCCAATTGGTCTGGAGTTGAGACACCTAGGTGCTTCTGAAACTCCCATGAGATTCCCTATCTGCACCCTTAGGCACCTAAATACCCTTTAAAATGTCCCAAGGCCCCTAAGTCACTTAGGGAGCTTTTGAAAATGTTACCCTTGATTTAAACCCCAGCTGTGTTCTTTGATGTAAATATAGCAGCTGCTTGAACTATGCCTTAGACTGGAAGCTCTTTGGTGCAGGGAGTATTTGTTCTGTTTCTGCAGTGCCCGTGCCATGGGGTCCCAGGCTGCCAGGCCCAACCACTATACACATCATAAGACTGGCATCAAGGATGACATGAGGGGAGAAAAAGGGGGCTCAGGGCCCCGCCCCAAAAATGTCTGTAACTGAGGTGAAATGGGAGGGGATGGGGCCTCAGCAAATATGATGGGCCGGGCCCCCAAATTTCTCTCGATAGGCCTGATTGGAACCGCATGGGGGTCTCGGAGCCCAGGCTCCAGTCCATGCTTACACATCTACCCTGCAATTTTTAACCCCCCGAACCCAAATCAGCCAATCTGGGCCAGCCATGGCCGTGCTGTGGGTCTTGTATTGCAGCGTAGACGTACCTATTGTCTGGGGTAAACTGGAGGGGGTTTCCTGAGAGCAGCAGATGGCACTCCCTTCCCCTGAGAGTCTGGGTACCATCCCCCCCATCCTATCCCTCCCAGAGCATGGCAGGCACATGCCGCACAGCTGGGCAGCCCCCATGGCACTGCGGTAACTATTTTGAAAAGGCTGTTGCACGGGCTGGTGCTTGCACTTTTTGCACATTCACACGCGGATGCGTTTTAGCGCCGACGCTACGGGCACTGTATTTATTGCACCAAGTTTGTATGTTTACAAAAATGAAATAAAGTGACTGGACACATGTCTGGCTCCTCGGCCCAGTTTCTCTGTCAAAACCGGTGGCCAGGTGGCATTTTCAAAGCTCTGGGCCACGGGCAGAAATGATCACCATGTGCATCCCAACTCCTTGGGGTCAGTGGCTGGGAAGAAGGCAGCAAAAGTGGAGCGTATTGTAGACAGTGGCCAGGTGTCATACCTGTTCTGAACTCTGGGTTTCTCATACAACAGTGGGGGACTTTGCTAACTCCTAAAAATCAAAACTGTGCAGACCCAGGTGTCCTGGCTCCCCTTGCTCAGATCACACGGCGAGGTGGACTTAAAACCCAGGCGTCCTCCCTGCAATCACAACAACAACTGTTGACAACTGCAATTGTTGCCGGAAGCTGGGAATGGGTGACAGGGGATGGATCACTCGATGATGACCTGTTCTATTCATTCTCTCTGGGGCACCTGGCATTAGCCACTGTCGGAAGACAGGATACTGGGCTAGATGGACTTTTGGTCTGATCCAGTAGGGCCGTTTTTATGTTAGATTAACTGTGTTCATTAGTGTTTGCAGGGCCGAGGCCTTAGACACCAGTCCTGCAATGAGCTCTGTGCAGAGCCCCCAGTCAATGGGGCACTGTGTGGGTCTGGCCATGCAGAGGTCATTGTGGGACTGGTACCTTTGTATAGAAACAGAAGTTGTAGCGCTTTAACTATCCCGGAAGGGGGCTTGTCTATGCTACAAATGCTTTGCTGGCCTAGCTCTGCTGGCAGAGCTCCTCGTGGGGACACAGGATAAGCTGACAGACGGAGTGCTGCCGGCATAGCTTTCCATGCATTAGCTAAGTCCCGCAAAGCACTCTTCTGTCAGCATCGTTGCGTCTACACAGGGATAACTGCCGGCACAGCCACGTCAGCTGGGGGGTGCGTGTGGTTTTCAGACGCCTAGCCAACACAACTACGGCAGCCACGCTTCATAGTGTAGACAACGCTATGTCTACTCGACAGCTTATGCTGGCATCGGTTATGTCGCGCGGGGTGTGAATAAACCACAAAAATGACACTGGCACAAGCACTCGTGTGCACAGCGCTACGGCGGCGGGGGAGCTTCTCCCGCTGACCTGGCTTCTCCCGCTCGCAGAGGTGGTTTTATTATGCTGATGGGCGAGCGCTCTCTGGTCGGCATAGAGCATCTTCACCACCCGCGCCGCTGCAGGTGCAGACCTGGCCTAAGTCAGAGTTAAAGCAGTTATAGCAGGGCTGTGGATGCAGTAGTAGCCGTATAACTCAGGGCTTGTCTACACTTGAAATGCTATAGCGGCGCAGCTGGAGCGCTTCAGTGTAGACACTACAGCAACGGGAGAGGTTTATCACCCTGTGAACCTGCAAAGGGCACAGATGCCTTGTGTGCTGTTTGGTTAGAAAGGACCACGTTAGAGCAAAGGGAACAAAGGCAGCACCCCCTTCTCCCCCAGGGGCCCCGGTACAGTGGCAGCTACACTGCCGCGCTCCCCCAGGATCCCTTGAAAATCTGCACACACTCCCCTCGCCGGGGCCCCCTGAAAAAATCCACCACGCCCCTCCCAGACCCTCCTGAAAAGCCACAAATTCCCAGCCGCCCCGCCTCCAGATCACATGCCATCCTCCCCCCAGTTCTGGTCCAGGCACCAAGTCAACCCTGCATGTGGGGTAATGCATTAGGCATGCACCCTGTCGGTGCAGCAGGCTAAGGGTGTGTCACANAGACCCTCCTGAAAAGCCACAAATTCCCAGCCGCCCCGCCTCCAGATCACATGCCATCCTCCCTCCAGTTCTGGTCCAGGCACCAAGTCAACCCTGCATCTGGGGTAATGCATTAGGCATGCACCCTGCCGGTGCAGCAGGCTAAGGATGTGTCACACACACACACACCCGCCGCCACCTGGGTGCTGCCCTGCAAAATGCAACCAGCCCCCCCCCAACAAAAAAACCCGTGCCGTGCAAAGCAGCAAATGCCTCCTGCTCCTCCTCGGTGCTGCCGGGCTGAGACGCAACCCGCCCACATACAAAACACGTGCAACCGCCTCCTTCTCCCCGGCGGGAGGAGGGTCTGTCCGCTGCACCAGGGTTTGCAATGTCGGTGCAAAGCAGGCGCGAGCCTCCCCCCAGAGGCAGGCTCGCGCCCCGCCCAGCCAACGACCCGCCCACCGTTCGAACGACGCTCGGGAGCCTGGGGAAGGCAGCGCCCCCTCCCCCACCCCCGAGCAACAGCTTGTGGGAGTCCGCCGCCCCCCCCCCCCGAGAGCGACTTCCCCCCCACAGGGGCCTGGGGTCTCCCCTGCGCCCCCCCAGCTACCTGAGCCCCCCCCGAGGGCCTGGGGTCTCCCCTGCGCCCCCCCAGCTACCTGAGCCCCCCCCCGAGGGCCTGGGGTCTCCCCTGCGCCCCCCCAGCTACCTGAGCCCCCCGAGCTACCTGATCCCCGCCCCAAGACTCTGTCCCCTCACAGGGGCCTGGGGTCTCCCCTGTGCCCCCCCNCCCCCCCCCAGAGAGCCACTCTGCCCACTGGGGTCTCCCCTGTGCCCCCCCAGCTACCTGAGCCCCCCCGAGACTCTGTCCCCCCACAGGGGCCTGGGGTCTCCCCTGAGCCCCCCCCAAGAGACTCTGTCCCCCCACAGGGGCCTAGGGTCTCCTCTGAGCCCCCCAGTAATCTGAGAGAGAGCAACTGCTCCCCACAGGGGCCTGGCCTCGCCCGTCCCCCCAGCTACCTGAGCCCCCCCCCAGAGAGCCACTCTGCCCACTGGGGTCTCCCCTGTGCCCCCCCAGCTACCTAGCCCCCCCTGAGACTCTGTCCCCCCACAGGGGCCTCGCCCGTCCCCCCAGCTACCTGAGCCCCCCCCCAGAGAGCCACTCTGCCCACTGGGGTCTCACCTGTGCCCCCCAGCAACCTGAGCCCCCCTGAGAGAGCCCAACCCCCCCAGGAATCTGGGGGATCCCTTGCATCCCCCCCCCCACCTGCCTGAGCCCTTCTGAGTGATATTCTGCCCTCCCAGAGGCCTTCCCAACTGCCTGAGCCTTTGAGAGAGTCTCTGCCTCCCCCCGCCCATAACCCTCCCAGGAGCCTGAGGTCTCCCCATCCCCTGTGAGGTACTCCAGTCCCCTCCCAGAGGAGCCTGTGGAAAGGGGGGGTTTGCCCCCCCGCATGACGATGGGGCCACTCCCTGGTGCCCTGGCCCTGCTCCTGGCCCTGGCCCTGGCTGTAGGCCCAGGGGGGCGCGACCAGCCCCAAGAAGCCACCGCCCACTCCTCCTCCACCATGATCAATGGCATGACAGCCCCGACCGCCATGGCGACGCTCTCTGCCGCCTTGGCTAGGGCCACCACGCCCGAGGTTGGCGGGCACAACCTGGAGGTCTCAAGCAAGAACGTGGTCACCCCGGGCAACGGTGTAGGCTATGAGTTCACCACAGCCAACGGTGTAGAGTATGAGGTCATCAGCGGCAGCAACGGAGGGTATGAGGTCACCACGGGCAACGATATCCTGAGCAACACCACAGGCTCTGGAGGAGTGATTGGCGTGGGAGACACCCACTACAAGTGGCTGGCGTGGAGCAAGTGGTATTGCAACTGTGAGATGGGTAGTATGTCCCGGGTGCGGGACATTGCCTACACGAGGCCCAGCCTGCAGCTAGATCTGGACGACTACAACGCCCTGCGCTTCCAACGCGTGGCTTGCAGCTATGGCCACTGCAAGTGCAGCCACAAGCACCGTGCGTGCGACCATGCCAAGGTTACCTGCGATGCCCCCAACCCCTACCTGTGCGCTGTCAGGGACGTCCGGCGGGCCCGGTACCGCCAGGCTCGGCACTTCTGGATACGAGTCCGCATGGAGCTCAAGGGGCTGTGGAAGAGCATCCGAAAGGCCTCCTCCCAGCTCGAGGTGAGGATGGGCTGGCGCTGCTCCATGCCCTTAGGACAGGTGTGGAATGGAGGGTCATGGACAAGGTATACCGGCTACATGGTCTGGGAGTGCAGGGAAGCACAGGCAGGATATCCAGGAGGCATGTGCTGGGAGTTTGGGAGCACACAGCCACGGAGTCCAGGGATGCATGGGCTGGGATTCTGGGTATCAGGATGCACATCTTACAAGGCATTTTATGGGCACTAAAGGAAGCATCTTTTAATCAACCTACTAAAATATTTCCGCCTCTGGGCTCCCCAGTGCATCCTGTCGTCTCTGAATCTTTCAGATTCTAAGTGTAAATGACCCTACCTCCACCCATGGATCATTAGCAGGGGTCAGCACCTCAGCATCTCTCTCTCTGAGCTAACCCATTAGCTAGTAGCAGTAGTAGGCTGCTATGCTGTAGGGGATCGTCCACTAGAGGGAGGTATGACACGCTACTCTTGCCAGTGTGTTACGTAAGTGCTTCAAGGTAAGGGGTGCCTGTGTACTGTGCAGCCAGTACATCAGTGTGCTGAACAAATGACACATAATTACAGTGACACATTTAAAATGGAGGGAAAAAGAGAGTTTGAAACAAGAATTTCTACCAGGTCCAATGGTGGATTCAACCACTTTAACGGTTAACCAGCAAGATCACCAGGCATTAGCCTGCTTTGCTATAGTGACTGTCAGTACATTTTGTACAGTACAGGCAACTGGTGGAATCAATATTCTGTGAGCTGTTAATAGTAATGGGCCGGATTATAGGCAGTTAATCAGTTTTCACTTTGGTGAGTGTCTGCAGGAACGAGGGCAGAGTAAAAGCAATCCAGCTTTATTACTCCTGATTCATTCCAGTTGTTGAAGCTACTTATAATGGGCATAAGTTTCTGCAAGATGCATTTCTGAGATGCTGCAGGCCTCACCCTAGAAACACTATGCATTTGTTTAACGGGACAACCAGCATGAATGTTTGCAGGATCAGAGCCTATTTATTTTTAAATTTCCAAACATGGCCATTACATAATCTCTGGACAATGTCTTTTTTTATTAAAACTCATCAACATTTGCTGACCCTAGTGATCATGTATTTCTGTGTTCCATCTCCTAAACTGTTGTAGGCATGCAAACTTTAAGCTGTTTAAGGATTGCATAAAGTGAAAAGGGCACCAAATGGTGTGGATAGGAACAGACAGTTAGGGCTTGATTTACATTTACACTGCAGCCTTGGCATTTACAACCCCTTTAAAGCCCATTTGCACTGCTAGGGGGATACAAATGAACCTTAGTCAAATGAGACTCAAGCCTTTCTGAATTTTTTATATGAACATGCATCTGTGATGGGCAGAGATGAGATTTATATGTGAATTAAATATTGGTGCCAAGCAATGTTGTGAAGGCCAAAAGTACAACTGGGTTCAAAAAAGAATTGGCCATTCCTGAACCTCTCCTCCATAAACTTAGCTATTAGTCAAGATGGTCAGGGGGATGCAACCCCATGCTCCAGGTGTCCCTAAATCGCCAACTGCCAGAAGCTGGCACCCAACGACAGGGGTAGATCACTCGAACTTGGCCTGGTCTGTTCATTTCCTTTGAAGCATCTGGCACCAGCCACTGTTGGAAGACAGGATAGTGGGCTAGATGGACCATTGGTCTGATCCAGCATGGCTGTTAATGTTATTATTCTATGGCAGTAAAACATACATAGTTTTGTCGATTAGCAAGCTAAGAATGCTGTTTAATTGATTTTCTTTCTTCTCTAGGAGCACAGCTGAAGATGAACGCCGTATTCAAGGTTAAGCAGCTGCAGTCTCTGTTATCAGCAGTCGGCAATAGCAATCAATCGCACTAGTGCCTCCAATGAAATTTATAGTAAATGCTCTTTACAAATCAGTATCTACTCCTGTGCTTTAGTGGGAAAGTCCATTGTTTCTAAAGGTGAGTGTCATTTCAGCCCCTGTTCTGAGGCACACTTGAACAAGAGAAGCCACGATGACCTGGCCAGAGGGAGGTTGGCAGTGCCACTGTACCCCAATTGCTTTCCTCACCCACCAAGAGAGAACACAGCTGGGGCAGTGCGTAGGGTGCTAGACTAGGACTTAGAAGCCCTATCTTCAAGTCCCTCCTTTGCTGCAGACATGGCCCATAGCCTCTCGGTACCTCAATTCCCCATTTGTACAACGGGACTGCCCTACCTCACAGGCTGGTGTGAGGATAAATACATTAAACAGTGTGAGGTGCTCAGATACCATAGCTAAGCTAGAACACAGGCAAAGGTAGTCTTCCCCCTCGCTTTGAAATAGCCAGTTGCTAAATGTCAAAAGTTTTCAGCAGGTAGATCTGAAAAAGTCCTTTTAGACTATCTAGTCTGGTCCCCTGCCTGAACGAAATCGATTTTGCCTATAGCGAACATAACAGCTAGTAATAGATTGATCTCAGCTTTTATAGCTTTAAAAAGAAAAGGATTGTTACTTAAACACAGTGGAGTTACAGTACTGCCAATTGCACCAAGACAATGCAGAACCACCAATGGAAGTGTTATTGTAGGGCTTCTCCTGAGTTCTTGGTATCAATTTAAGTACAGGGCAATAGGTCAAATTTTGGAGCTCCCCAGCTTGAATGTTATCACTTTAAGTTGCAAGCATGCTGGTATAATTGCTGTTGGTAAAGCGTTAATAATCCAGACCTATTAACCATAAAAGTAAAGAGAAAGCACAGATGAAAATGGCACAGGATTAAAATGTTTGTGATAACCCCTCTTAATAGATCAAGGGCCTAATTCTGACCGCACCTTGATTTTACTCAAGATTTTAGCTGGTACGTATAAAGAGTTTAGGGAGTCCACGAACTGCATGCAGTTAATCAACTCCAGTAATTCACAGCCAACGGTACTAGACTTTTCAAGGCATATTTGTTTAAAAAACATTGCATGCAAATGTGTGCTGCTTGATAGATCATATCTTTCAAAATTCCAACAGGGGAAGTGGATGCTAATATGATAAAGCAGGAATTGTTTACTGCTGGGAAGAGAACAAAATGGTTTGAAGGTCTAGATTTATTTTATGGCACTTATATTTATTAATCTGATTCCCCACCCACCTCCATATCTGATGCAACTGCTTTAGGTAGGAATTAGCAACACGCTGCTCCATTTATTATCTAAAGAAATCCCATTCTGTATCAGACTAGAAATAAGTTGCAAATTTTTAACACTGTGGGTATTTTACCATTGGAACAACTCACTTCGGAACTATTAGGTTGCCGCTCAGCAACAGGGCATTGAGCCTTTTTGTTGATAGAAATTCTGGTTTTATATTGTTAGCATGGTTAGTGGGTTCTACTACTAAACTAATAACAGGAAATGAACAAGGGGCAGTCTTCAAGATCGTTATACAGTAGAATCTCAGAGTTACAAACTGACCAGTCAACCACACACTTCATTTGGAACTGGAAGTACGCAAATCAGGCAGCAGCAGAGACCAAAAAAGAAACAAATTCAGTACAGTACTGTGTTAAATCATAATGTAAACTACTAAAAAAAAAAAAAAACCAAAGGGAAAGCAGCATTTTTCTTACCTCCATTCCCAAGATGTTCATAACTCTGAGGTTCTACTGTATTTGCTCTAGTCTAGAAGGCTACCCTGCGTAGCCGCCTCCCTTTTACAGCTTTTATTCCTTGTACAGCTTTTATTCCTTGTACAAAGCCTATGCCAGTCAAAAAGCAGTCCTTGATTTAATTTAGATTTACCAGACCAATTAGTTTGTGGGTCAATCTGCAGTGGATAGCAGGTAGGGGAAGCTGAGATGATGAATCTTTCATGAATGAGAATGCCACCTTTTTCATACACCTGGGCATCTTATGTTCTGTATAAATATTTCATAGTAGGAATTGAAAATTATGGAACAGAGTACTAAATTATTTTTAAAGGAGGGGGGAAAAAAAGACACAAAGGGACATTCCAACCTTCCACGTCACAAAACATGAGAGTCTCTATTTTCATACAAACAGTCAGACAAAATCTTTGACTTTTATTTTATTTTCAAACACACACTGTGTAGGAAAAGCTAAGGTGTGTAAAAGAGAAAGAAGGATATTTCTCTACAACTGTTCCACAGACACTCCCCCACCCCCATAAAACCCTTTTCCACAGCAGAATATAATTGTACATTCTCTACAACAGTGTCTCAGTACAGCAGAGATTATTATGATAAATACATTTCAGTGTATTTGGATTTATTGTAAGAGGGATCCACCGGATAGCTATCGCTATGGCTTCCCAGTGCTAAGTTTCTTTAGCACAGGGATACCTTTTTATACGCAATGCATTTCTTGCTTTAAAAAAAAAAAAAAATTAATGTTTAGGTAACAGCATCAGAATAGCCCAGCTATTCCATCAGAGCGATTGTTTTCAACAGGCCAGCTGTGAAATCCATAGTTTGTGAAGGAGCTAGAATTTTACTTATTTAAAAATCAAGTTATTGGAAAACTGAGCCAGATTCTTGCGATAAGTCCTGTGCTTTGTTTCCTCTTTGCCAACAGTTGATCTTTTCCAAATGTATGATGGCTGAGTGAGTTCATTCAGCAAAGCATTTGAACAGATTCTCTCCTTCTTACCCATTCTGCCATTTTTTTGGCTTGTGCCTTAAAAAAATAAAAAAAAAATCCACAGATCCTCCATTTCTTGCACACCCCAAACTTCCATGGGAATTTGGGGCACTCAAGTGATGGAGGTCCAGGACCCAGTTCTCCAAAACAGCCAGGAAGTAAAAGAGAAATGGCCTTTGCCAGAACTCTTTCAGCAAAGAGAGGATTTGGCAGAGCAGAGAAAGCCATCAGGCTTCTGCAGCATTGAATGAGAGGGTTGTTTTTCAGGATTATTTTATCCACAGGGATTCTGGTCTCTGCCTAAGACTGTTCCAGATCTCTCTTTTGCATTTGATTTGCCCCAATTGCAATTGCTTCTGCTCATTGGGAAACACTTGAGGATAAATAAATGCACAAGTACAGGTTCCTTGCTGCCTCCTAGTCATGTGTGAAGAAATGTCCTCGTCATTCTCCATCATCCTGCACGATGTGCAGTTATTTAAAGCATGTAAAGTCACTGCCATTCTGTTCGGCAATATTTGCATTCATGTAAATGAGCGCACAACATGCAGGACAACAGAGAATCAGGCCCCTCCTGGCCTCCTGTGGCTTCAGGCCTTTAGTGCTAAAGCTTGTTCCCAGTGGCAAGACTCCTATTTACTTCAATTGGGCAGGATCAGGGCCTTAAAATGAGCGTATCACACTTGGCCCTTGACTCCAGTAAGAGCAGGGTGCTTGTTAACGTCAGTGGAAGTTTGGTTCGATTAAGGACTGCAGAATATTGGTCCTTATTTTGTTTCTCAGTGCAAACAGACATGCAGAGCATGGTAAGAAAGGGTTTTGCACTGATACCACGGACCAGAGAGGTTGGTAGGGAAGGGATGATTTTCATTTAATAGTGACCTGTCAGGTCAAATTGGGATCCAAAACTCAGGTTTTGTTTATAAACAAGCTTTTATAAAGCAATATCCACTTATAGATAGAAAATAAAAATTAAAAGATTGAAACAAATTAAAAACAAAAACCACCACACATTACATCCCCCTGCAGTAGTTGCAAAACACTGCAGTGTTGTGCTAGTGGCGGTGAACATAAAACTGAAACTGACTAGAAACCAAAAGGGGAAAATGACCTATTTTCACTGTCAAAGCTGAGAGAAACATACAAAGTAATAAAAACTACATAAATAGTGAAACGTGAACTTGACTTTTAATTTTTTTTTTCCAGTTACAATCATCTAACAATACAGAAATTTATTTTGTGAGGTTTTAAAATATGATCTAAGCTGACAGTGATTTTTTTAAAAAGTCACAGGGCCAGATTTGATTTCTGTCAGCGGGATATACCTGGAGCAACTCTTCTGGAGTCAGATGCCAGATTTGCACCTGTGTGATCAAGATCAGGTTGCAACTGGCAGTTAAAATCTTCTGAAAGCTTGCAAAAATAGATGCGCATTTTGCAACAAACAAAATGGTGTGTTTCCTACTCTGTTGTGAAATGTCACCAATTCAAGGCCAGGTTCTGCCCTCATTTAAACTAGTGTAAATCCAGTGTTGCCATCGGTGTTATTCTGGATTGACACTGAGTTAGATGGAGGCACTCTGCATTTCCATTAATCTAAAAGAGGAGTGCTTGTTCCTCTGACTGGAACCTGGCATGCTGACCAATAATGCCCCTTCAGTTTGTAGGAACACTAGCAGGCAAACGAGATGCTTTTGCAACAGGCCTTCAGAGCCTGAGCTAAACAGTAGTTTTATGTAAGTTTCTAGCTTTCAATGTACAAACAGGACTAAAAAAAATAAAATGCAGAGACTGTCGAGACCTTAACTGTACATCAAACAGACTCCAGTTCAGGGCAAACCATTTAACACCCCTCCCCGCCCCCCAACACACACACCTCACCTCAGTATGTGCTCATAGAAAGGATGGCAGCATCCCCATTTTGACAAACTGTTCCATGTCAACAAATGCATTTGGCAGTTCTAAAGACACACTCCCTCAGGATAGCACAAAAAAGTTTGAGTATCAGGTTTTGGAAAAACTGAATCAGCATCTGCAGTTCATATATAAAATACCAAGGAAAGCAACACGCTACAGGAGGAAAATCTGTGGAAAAGCACGGACTAGCTTTATGCAGAAGAACTGATTTATCTCCATAGGTCAGCTTTCACAGCTTCATCCAGAATATCTTCTGCTTTCAATGCAAATCGGGCCTAAAACTTTTCATAAACTGGCAAAAAAGAGCCTAGCACGTGAAGCAAAAACAGACTGCAATACACAGTTTCCTTCTCACCTTTGACCAGAGTGTGCATGTATATAGCTAAGCAATGATACACAAAGAGGTGTGGTTGCAATTTACTAATCCACAAGCATGTTGGGACATACAATATGAAGCATTAAGTCAACTGTGAGCGCCTACAGTTCCCAACACAGATTATTTTTCCTAATTTTGGGGTGAATTTAATGCTGATAAAAAGGCACCAGATTGAGACCTTTGGAGACCACCATCTTCCCTCCCGCTGGGGCAGTAGCAAGGCAAGCTTCCCACAACACATAGCCCAGCTAGTGTCTTTCACTCTGCTCCAGAGGGGAATCAGTTGCCAGAGCGCATCCAAACTTGGGCCTTGCCGTAGAGACTACCAGCGATCGCAATAGCAGCGTGTGTCACTGGGGCGGAGACTCACCAAACAGCTGTCAGATGGCTAACGATAGCTTTCCGTGGCTACTGATATGGGCTGAATTTGCAGGAGCAGCCTAGAATTTAAGAAGCTCCGTATCCCACTACCAGGTCCCCCAAGCCGTCCGGCCCTTCACAAAACAAGGCTGTTTAAAGGTGGGGCTAGCAAGCTCTGCAGTCCTTGGATACTCCTCAATCCAAGCCACTTGGTAAACCACACTGATGTTTATACTCTGTACCAACCATAGCCGCTCTTGTCCACCGTAGCGATAACTGACTGCCACTCTCATTGATGGGAATCCTGAAGCAGAGCTGTAGTGACCGTTAGCTGCACATCCAACCAGGCCCCAATGATTCATTTGCTGTTCCAAGATTTAGTCCTTCCCCTTATGGCAGACATCCTGCTTTGTACGGCTACGGACCAAATTCTCTGCTGGCTTACACCCTGGGCAGCTCCTGCTCTCACATGTGTGGTCATAAATCAAGAGTTACTGCACTGAGCTCAGTGGGAGTTACTCCAGTAAAGAGAAAAATCGGGCCCATTGCCTGTAAGCCGGGGGTAATGGGGAGCAATGCCCCTCCCCCCCATAGATAAAAGACAAATCAGCTGCTTGCTCTTCTGGGGAAATGTAGCAGGGGACTAGTTTCAAAGGTGGATGTAGGGAGAGATCCAGAGACGAACACATTGAAGAGACTTTGCATTCCCAGAGCATATTTCACTTAGAGCGAGTCACCCTCAAAGCACCCTTATTCCCCCTGGCTGTGGATATGTTGGAATCATCGCAGCAGGCGGTGTCTGCCTGATCCCTCGGGCCCCCACTTCTCATTATTGAAAACTTTATGGTCACATATTAAAGGCCTGCTCCATAGCTCCTTGAAGCCAATGCTATTCTTTCCATCAACAGGCTTTGGACTGGGCCTTAAGAGAACAATTATGACTGTATCCACAGTGACTTTGGATGGGACCAGTTCCTGCTGGCATGGGTACACTTTAGAGGAAATGTATCGCAGGTACAGTTTCATGAAGACCGATGCTCTCTCCTGGAGGACACCTCAATCAGAAACAGGTAGTAACCGTAATTCTTCAGACGTGTTTGCGAGGTGATATTGAATCATCGCTAGGCGATTCACCTTTAGGAATTTGTCTCCGGGGCCATTGTCTATTTACGCATTATTAGGACAGTATAGCTGAGATATAGCGGAGGACTCTTCTAAACTAGTTTTCTGTCTTAAAACCAAAACAAAAAAAACACGCATGTGTGTGTTTGTACCACACTGGCATCTCTAACAGAAATATGGAGGAAGATCCCCTTTCAACCATGACAGTAGTTTATATGTACCACCTCTTACAGGACTGGTCTATTCACAGAAAACTGTTCCACACACTGCACGAGACAGGTCATAAAGCTGCAGGCCAAAGTTGTTCAAAGGTGACTTGGGACTTTAGGGGGGCTGTTTTTCAGAGGTGTGCCTCGCTTTCTGAAAATCAAGCCACATTAAGGTGTCTCCAAACTGAGGCCCTGAAGATCACTATTCAGTTCTGAAGATCTTGGCCATTAACATGTCCTTCTAAGTACGCTGTTGATTGCTGTGTTGTGCATTTCATCGTGCACCTGAAGAAGTATCAAGACCACTGGGTAAATCCATTTCTTCTAATAGTCCTGTTATATAGCACAAACAGCTCTTTGCAGAATGCTAATCCTCACAACATCCCTGTGAGGTAGGCACGTTGTTACAAGCTGGGAAACTGAGGCAGGGAGGCCACCCTTTTGAAAATAGTCTACTAATTTTGGGTGTTCAACTTGCGACACCAAGAGCCTGATTTTCAGCTGGGCCACACCCCAAACTCCAGAAGCTTGGCACCTGTGAAAATCAGCCCCCGAGGTGCCTTCAAGTTGGGCACCCAAAATGAGTGGGGACCTTTTAAAATGTAGGCCTAAGGCCTTGACTCAGGAAAGCACTTAAGACCAAGCTGCAAGAGGAATCTGCGTTAGAGGCAGGACTAGCACTCAGGAGTTCCGCTCTCTGACAACTAAACCCTCCATCACTCATGAATATTCCCATCTTAAGGCTCGGCTAATTAAGTAGCGTAGAGCCACTGACATGAATATCTTCTGGAGCTATTAAAGACCAGTTAAACCGAACACATTGGTGTTAAGGGAGTGTTTTGCTCTGATAGCAATCCTGATCATCAGCCCCTGAATTGGATCAAATTCCAAAAAGGAAATCGTATAGCTTGAAAACCAACGCATGTTTTAGCAGTGTCCTTTCCCCTCCCACCGAAGGTGGGACCAAGCGATGCTCTGACAGTTTCATGGGCTGATCTTTCTATTCTTCACGGCAGCGCTGAAAGACTGTCGAATAGACTGGTGCTTGGCTGTTGTTTTTGTGCTTATAGTCAGGAATGGAGTTAGAGGGCTCTGGAAAAAAACCAACAACAGCAAAAACACAAGCTGCTGGGATTCACACGAGGGGGAGCCATTAGGAGAGGAACTTTCAGTATTAAAAAAGAAAAAACCCACATTGCACTTTCAATGAAAACTTATTAGATGCTGAGAAAACATGTAAAAAAAAATTGAAGTTTGGGATCAGTTTGCATAAGTTATCGAGTGAATAAAGCGCTAGATATTTGTATTTCCACCTGTCTGGCAAACAGGCAATTCAAGTGTGGGCTGTTGACGTAGCCTGGAACCTGCAAAGTGAAACAGATTAAAAGCAAGAGTTAAAATTTGCCCTTTGTGGCAGAGAAGAGTGAATTGCTAGAAGTGGGTGAATTTCATCTCTGTGCAGAAGGTCAGCACAAGTGCTTATGCACCACTTAAACCAGGGATCTCAAACTCCCGGCCCACCGGCCATCTGCGGCCCGAGAAGCTCCCCAATGTGGCCTGCGGGGCTCCAGCAGTTTTGGGGCTGGGTCTCTTCCTTGGCCCCACCTGCCGCCCCGCCTTGGAGCCCCAGGTAAGTGCCGCACTCCCCGACCACCTTCCAGAGCCTGCAGCCCCTCCCCACACCCCCCAGCCTCCAAACTCCCTTCCAGAGCCTGCACCCCTCCCCCCCTTCCCACACACACCCTCCTGCCCCCAAACTCCCTCTTGCACCCCGACCCCGAGCCTGCACCTCAGACCCCCTCCCCCACCCAAACTCCCTCCCAGAGCCCAACCTCTCACCCCTTCTACACCCAAACTCCCTCCCAAAGCGTGCAGCCCAATCCCCTACCCCAGACCTTCTCCCCCATCCAAACTCCCTCCCAGAGCCTTAGGCAGGTGGGGGGCAGAGTTTTGGGGGTGGGTTCTGGGCGACATGAGTGACACTATTGGCCCGCTGGTAGGATTTGAGGACTGGCCCTGGCCCTAAGGTATTGAATTTGAGACCCCTGATTTAAACCAATCTTGCCCGGAGTCTGAGCTGAGTCTGTGCTGTGGGTGAAGACACACAGGACTAGCCAGGGAGCATGGACAGGCTTATCAGTTATAGTGTCAGCTTTCATTTTTAACCGTACATCTCTAGTGCTTATGCTTGAGAAGCAAACCTTCGAAATGTGACCAGAGCATCTGTCTGCCTGAGTTTGCAGAGAGCTGGAGATGATCTCTCAGATGTATGAGCTGCCTCATTTGTCTGTACTGGTGCTAATTCAGATGCCAAGGAAGATAGTTCATGATATTGCCATCTGGAGTATTTCACTGTTCAAAGCATGTAAGAAAGGAGAGGGAGCGTGGGACATGCCAGAGACCAGACTTGGGGAAACAAATATCTATACAGGTCTGTCTCATCTTACGCTGGGGTTACGTTCCGCAGTCAGCGCCTAAAGCCAAAATCGCGTATAGTCAAAATTACATTGAGTGTAATGGCGGGCGGAATCGCCCGCACTGCAGAAACAGTATTTAAATTGTTATTTTTCTCTTTTTTTTGGTTTTGTTTTTGCCGACCGTGTAAAACTGAAATCGCGCATGTTAAATGCGCCTAAGAGGCGACAGACCTGTATTAAGTTATATCTGCCTTTAACGCCACCTGAGGGTGGGGTGCAGATAGGGAAGGGTGTTCGATTGATTCGGTTTCTGAAGGGGCGGAATTTCAGCTTCCAAAAGTTTGGGAATTGCTGACTGGAGCTGTGCCCGGGCCTTGTGCTGATTTTCAGCAGAGGGATGAATTTCACCCCCTATGAGAAAGGAACTTAGGAGGTGGCAAATGGTTTGGCCTTTTATTTTCCCCCCAGCTTTATATTATGATGTAAGCAGTTTGTAGGGGTGCGCTCTCTCTGTTCATCTGGAGATCAGACTGCTGGAGTAATCATATGAAATTATTAGGAAGGGGCGGGGGAGGATTATATTTTAAGGCCAAGCTTTTCAGAAGTACCCAGCCCAACTTGAGACACTACGAAGGTGCCTATTTTATTTTTAGAAGGTGAGGGCCCCACAGATTCTGAACATCCACACCCCCTTTAGGGTATGTCTACTCTGCACACTCAGCCCGGGCTCTGACTCAGGTTTGAGCCTAACCTGCCCTCCCCCCAATCCACTCCCAAATTAGTCTGACTTGGGTCAGCCAGCTCTCGGGACCCAGGTACTAGGACTCTGTCAGGGAGGGTGGGTTAGAGCCAGAGTCCAGCTGTGACTCAGGTCAGCTCAAGCTGCGGACCTGAGTTAGAAGGTCTGCGTAGTGCAGTATGGACACATTGACACGGCCTGGGCCCAGCAATTGTAAGCCCAGGTTTACAGTGCAATGTGGACGCTCAGTTACGGGCTGGAAGCACTGCGTCCACAAGCCCAGGTTCCTGCAGACTTGGGCTAACTGTGCGGTGTAGAAATACCTTCAGAGTGCCTCAAGTTGGAGAGCCAAAAATTAAGGCACCCAAGATCACTGGGCACTTTGGAAAGTCTTGACCTACAGTTTCCAAGGCTGGGATTTCAGTGAGATTCAGGCCTCAAACCCCAGCCCTAATGTGAAACCTACCGGACCTCAGTGTGTAATGCCTACCAGCAGTAAACGGAAAAGTGATCAGTCCAGCAGCTGACTGATTTTACATCTGGACCTAATCAGATTAATTGATTGAGATAGTATGTTCTGTGCAGTCATCATGCAGAAGGGGAAATTTCCTCTTCCAAAATTCACAAAGATAGCAAGGTACTTACACTCTGTTGCTACACTCCGTTGCTAGAGCTACAAAACTCTGGAGCTACTCCATTGTCTCTCCCGTCCGCCTTTGGATCTCATCTCTTGAACAGCGCCTGTCTGCAGAGAGAGAGAGAGAGAGAGAGAGAGCGCGCACGCTTAAAAAAAAAAAAGTCATTTAAAACTGCGCCTCTAGGATATTTTTGTGCAAAGGGGTAGAACATTTGTGTTAGTGACAGCCTAGCTAAGAGCTGCTACCAAGCTTTACTGCGCATTGATTAGAAAAAGCGGCACAGAAATCAACCAGCATCTACCGAGAATGTTCTTTCAGTCACCTGACAAAGCTGCCGTGGAGTGGTTTGAGCAGAGTTCTGCAAAGGTAGAACTCCTGAATTCCTTCCTCCAGGATACAGCAGGGCACGTGGGCTAGTTGAGAGGAGGGAGCTTAGAGTTACAACTCATGGGTTTCATACCCAACTCTGTGAGGGAAGCGCGGTCCAGTGGTTAGAGCAAGGGGCATTGGGAGTCGGGACTCCGGGGTTCTAGCCTCAACTCTGCCACCGATTTGCTGTGTGATCTTGGCTAAGTGATTCTCCCCTGGCACAAAGATGGGGGATAGATAGTGCTGCCTTACCTGGCAAGGTGGCAGATGGGCAGCACTAGAGAGCTTGCTTCCAAGCCTTTCATGGTGGGCAGGAGCATACAGGGAAAAATCCGCATCCCTTCTCCCACTGGGAGTTCCCCTCGTCTGGGCGAGAACGCAAAGGACACAGAGGAGTCCTAATCATGGAGATGGGAGGTGGTGGGGTGTCTTTGGCAGAGCCCTGTAAGGCCATAGCTGGCTTTCTGCAGAGGGGTTCTATGGGATCTCAGATATTCCCTCTCTGGTTCCTATCCTGCCCTACATTCTAGACGGCTTCTCTGCTCAGTTGCATTTGTCATTTCCCACCCCGCCACTGCATCAAGAGAACCCTGGATCCGGCAGCTCCTCTAACACATGGCTCACCACAAGCGCCGAGGCTGTCTGCTCCGTCAGAGGGAGGATCTTTGCTTCTGAGCTGCAGTGGGAGAAGAGACACTGGCTGTTCTGTGCTCAGTGCCTAGTCCAGTTACTATCTGGCTTTTCCCACCTGCTGGGGCAGCAGACATGCTTCTTTTTTAGCGTGCCACCTGGGTGTTGCTGGGACCGGAGAGCATTTCTGCAGAGAGCGTCCACCTCAATCAGGTTTAAGGGTGGAAGGCAAGATGGTAAATCAGGGGGATGCTATTTTAAAGCCCAATATCCCAACCCACCTGCACCCCTCTCTTGGGAGTCTGATGGGAGAGAGAGGGCGCTCTAGTGAGGCAGCTTCTCCTTACCCTCCACCTAGCTTAATGTGGCTGTGTTGGATTCATCTTTTCTCCCCCACCACCCTTGTTTTGTGTCTCCTGCCTCTTCTCTCCCCTCAAAACTCAGGCAGCTGCTCATTAAGCTTCCCTTGATCACATCAGCTCAGCCAGCTGAGATGCTGTTTGTTCTCTAAGATCCACCAGCATAAAATATAAGTGCTGAAGAAGGAGATGCCGTCCAACTTATTGCAGAGCCTGTGATACTCCTTTAATATTGTCATGATCTACCTGTCTGGCTTTGTTTCTTCAGCAGCAAGGGAGCCATATAAGCACCATTAACCCTGGGTCATGGTCATAGACCCCCAAAAAGATTGTTAGCAGGCTAACCAACTTTGTTCAGGATTAACGTTTCTGCACATTTCAGGAGAACCAAGGGCCACAGCAGACAGCACCAGGCGTTAGGACTCCTGGGTTCCATTCCCAGGTCTGGGAGGGAGCAACGTCTAGTGGTCAGAACAGTTGGGCCTGGGAGTGGAACTCAGGAGTCCTGACTCCCAACTCTACAAATATGTGAATGTGGCAAGTCACTTCCTCTCTGTGGCCCATCTATAAGGGGAGGCGGGAGGGGACGGGTCACCGCAGACCCTCCTCGCAGCTAAGAGGGGTTTGGAGGCGGTCATTCATTCCTATTTGTAAAGCGCATTGAGATCCTCAGCTAGGGCAGCACCACGTGAAGATTAATGATTAGCGTCAGTGCAAAGTCATTGACTGAAGTTAGTTCCATGACTGAAAAAAAGCCCAAACCCTGGTTCCTCTAGAAGAAAACACCAGCATGAAGGTCACTTGCAAAAAGACCCTGGGATCTTTAGTGCCGGCTGCACCCCACGGCGTTCTGAGTGAGTTCACTGCCATCATTCACCACCCTTTTTCAGTGCACAGTGTGGCTGCATGCCTGGCAAGGGCAGGCTGGATCCCAAGGAGAATTACTCATGGACTTGTGCGTTCTCTCTCTATGCTTCCAGGCCCTACCCTCAGAGTTAAGCAGGTTTAATGAACGGGGCAGGAGCAACCTGGCAAAATACAACTCGTCCTCAGGCTGACCTGACACTCGCAAATGGAAAAAGGAGTTATGTAACCGCTGCCCCCACCCTGCTAGCTGCCGAGCGCCATCCCTTCTCATGGGAGGTGAGGGCACTCGGAGCCATAGGGGAGGCGCTGAGCACCTGACAGGATCAGATCCCAGCAGAGCTCCAGCTAAGAGAATGTAAGGCAGCCAGGCAGCTCTCTATAAGCCTGGGCAGAGCATGTGCCAATCTGCTGAGTTAACTTTGACCACATTTGTGTTTGCAGCACGTCTCCGCCGCCTTGCTGCAAAACAAGATTATACTGGCTCCAGCCGAATCGTGGGTTAGCTGCCTCCGCCCAGTCCCAGCATGGCCTTAATTGTGGCCTTTCTTGCAGGCGGACCTATTCTATCACTTTCCCCAAGTGAAACCCTTTGATCACAAAACAAACATGCCCGGTTAATCCCCAATCTTAGGGCTCATTAGTTATGCTCAGACCTTCCAAGCCCAGTTCCCACAACTCCCAACCCCCCCTGCATACCTGAGAATAAATCAGGCCCTGTTATCTTCTGGCCAGTGCAGCTTCCTTTGCACAGCCCATATCCAACCTTTGGCATCTGCCTTCCCAGTGGCTGCTTCTGCAAGATGGTAAGTAACTTGGACTTTTACCACGGCAGCCTGGGGTCAGAAGCCACACACTCACTACCCGGAGAAGAGCAGATGGACCAGGCTAGGCTGTCATCTAGAGCAGAGGTTCTCAAACTGGTCCATTCAGGTGGTCCGTGGATAGTTCCATCTAAAATGCGCGCCTGGGTGGCTGCATACAAGAAAATGAAGGGCCACCCACCTAATTAGTGGAGCCATGCATGCATGGTTCCACTAATTAGGTGCCTGGACCCTGGAGAAGACGCACATGTAAGGTGAGGTGGTGGCCTTGGGGGGGGAATAGGGGGTAGGTGGGAGGGGGCAGTGAGGTGAGAAGAGGGGGTGGAGGGAATTTGGGACGCAAAGTGCTGCTGCGGTGGCCAGAGAAAGAGGTGACTTTCCCCAGCTCGGGGGCTGCCGCAGCAGGGGAGAGACCCCGCTCCTTCCCAGCCCCAGCTCGGGGGCTGCCGCGGCAGGGGAGAGAGGGCACATCCAATCGCATTAGAAAGGTAAGACTACGGATATTAAAATACGAGTTGGGTGCTTTTATTTGTAGAACAAAAACCATTAATTATTATTGGGGGATTTTATATAGCGCTTTTATCCAAAGTGCTTTATAATAGTTAGCTAACGGTACAAACAACATTTGGAAAGATCATTAAATGGTCCGCCGAGACCCTCAGCAATTTTCAAGTGGTCCGTGGAAAAAAAAAAGTTTGAGAACCACTGATCTAGAGCATACCAACTGGGGTGGGGGCTGTATGAAATCAGAGGATTTCTTTAACATTGTCTTTCAGGGACCTGATCTGAGAGGGAAAGTCCCCCACTGTCAGGAATGGAGACAGTGGAATAAGGGAGAGTTCCTGAAGAGGCTGCAAAAAGCGGATAGCTGGCCATAAAAATCCGTGAAGTGGCAAGGGAGAAATGAAATTAATTCAGGGCAGTCCCCTGGCCTGCACCATGCAGGAGGTCAGACTAGATGATCACTGTGGTCTCTTCTGGCTTTAGAATCCAAGAACCTGTGAATGGTGCTGACGTCAGTCACTGGTGGAAAGAGCCACCTGGGAACCTCTGTAGTTGGATTCCTTATCCTTGCTCAGGTAGGACTGGCTTGTTTGTTTTACACCTGGTCCCGTAAATCAATAGAAGCTGGATGATGGGCTGGAGTTGGTGCTGGGCAGCACCTTGTTAAAGTTCTCAGCAGATTGAAGGACAGTTTTCCTTGCTCTGAATGATCAAGGTCCCATTGAACCATCTCTGCTAGGTCTGATTTTCTTGAGGCCCAAGCTTCTTCTGAAAAGTAAATGTTATGCCCTTGGAATACACCAGCGTGCAGCCAACGGGCAGAGCTTTATATAAAGGAGGAGGATCCTCTAGATTTCCTACAGGGCCTTCACTGAGCCCAGCTTTTACCCCATTCCCATCTCAAACCGCGCTGCACTCCGCTCTCCGTGCACTCAGTACGCTGATCAAGGGGAAAACCTAGCGGGGTTCCAGAGAAAAGCACTTCAAACCGGTTTGTTGGCCCAGCCCTGCGGCTCTCTTCCTTGGCTGTTGTTCCCAGGAAGTGTTTTTGTTTAAGTGAGAAAACAAATGAGAGGAGTCAGTGGCAGTGGCGCAAAGAGAACCCAGGAGTCCAGAATCCCAGTCCACACCCTGAATGGACTCAAGAATGTGGACAACTAGATTCAGAGCCGCAAAAGGAGTAATCAGCCATGCAGAGAGAGTTGCTCAGGCCCACTCTGTGCTCCAAGTGCATTTAGAGGAGAAGAAACAAAAAAAACCAAAAACCTACAGCTGACCCATCAGATTACCTTTGTTGTGAAACTCCCTCGCCCTCAAGCCTGCCAAATTAAACACCCTGCTGCTAGGATTTGCAAGTCACAGTCAAGAACGATTTCACCAAGGTTGCGAGCAACTTCCCGTCAGCTGCAGGAAGGACAGCCAACATGTCACAACAAATATCTCCTGTGTTGCTCTTCAGAACCTGACACTCCTCCTCCTCCTCCAGGAAGCTTGGTGGCAAATTGTTTACTGCTGGGGGGGTTGGGGAGAGGAGATGCCCCCTTCTCCTTTACAGGTCATGGCTTGAAACTACACAGCCAGCACAGTAACAGCCATGACAACTGTCAGCAGGAATCCGTGCAGCATTGGCAGCTGTCCCACGGAACCGCTCCTCCAGCAGACAATGCCCCATCTAAGAGAACACCACACTGGCAGCCTGGCTGAAGCCTACGTATCCACCGAACAAGGGACACCAAGCCTTGATGGCTTCCCCCTCCTCAGTCCTGACCTGCGACGCTCAGAATTTGGAGTCTATCCAGTCCTTGGCCTGTGCTGCCATCAGCACGAGTGACGCTAGGTTTTGTGATAGGGATGCTTGTGCTCCAAGGCCTGACTAGAGCCACCAGCTCCATCCACATCGACGCTACCAGTCAGCTGCCTGCAGCCAGTCACCACCACCACCGAGTACTGGATTTGAACCGACGATCCAGCGCCCACTCCTGTGCTTACTCCATTCAAGGAGGCCGTATTCGTGGAGCGCAGGGCCTTCTTGCCAAAGCAGCGAATCAACGTCTAACGCGGCTCGTGGCTTTATGCCACGGAGAAGCCCGTGAAAGCGGAGAAGCCCCAAAGTCCAGAAGGATGTGAGAGAATCTGTCTTCCTGACGCAAATTATACTCCAAATGCCAGAGCCACATCTTAGTTAAGTGCCACTGCTTGGGTACGTGCAAGCTTCTGCCCTGGCTAAGGTACATGCCATGCTGCAGGGAGGCAACATTCCCTGATGCCATGCTATGGTGCTTGATAAATCCAGGCTTCGGGAGGCAGCTGGATTGGAGGAAGCACTTTAGAAGAGAGCACAGGGCACTTGGACGTTACAGCCGGGGAACGAGGAGGCTCTTACGTAAAGATTTCCACTGCTTAAATAACGCAGACCAGAACGCTGCAAGAGGCGCAGACACGCGGGCAGAGAGAATGCCAGGCCGGGAGGAACACACACTCGAGAGCAGCAATAAGGGTAAACACTCCCGGGTATTTACTCTCATCCGTTTGGGAGTCTGGCTGCCATTAGAAGCTGCCTTTTTTGCAGAGAGATACCGCAGCAGCTGCAATCAGCTGGGGCGCCCAAGGTAGCAGCCTCTCCAGTACAGATGGCCCAATGGAAGATCCCACAGGTTGATGGAGAGGCCGCGCAGGGTGCCCTAGAGATCGGGAGCGTCTTAGGCTTCCCCTGCAGAAGGCTGGATAAATGAGGTGGCTTGAGAGGGAGAATAGAACTTGTGGCAGGTCAGGAGCCCACCTAGCTGGAACTTTGTATCACAGAACTACACAGGCGCCAGACACACGGAAATAAACAAACTCATTAGATCGGACTAAGCGCAAAATCCAGATCCTAATGGCAGAACTCCCACTGCCCTCCGTGGGACCAGGGTTTCGCTCGAAACCAGCAACTCAGAAGCCTGGGGTAGACGCTTACCAGTCTGAAAAACAGCCAGAGAGTCAGCGTTTTTCATTTGCAAGTCTCCCTGCATCCCACCTCTTCCTCCTGCTGCTTGGCTCAGGCCGTTTAGCCTCATGGCCCAAATCCCCCTGGTAGCCCTCAAGTCTCTCACCCTCCTCTAGGAACATTTACTCGGGATCAGATCTGCCTGCGGCCTCCAGTGGAAGCCTCAGCCCCACAGGCTTTAAGAAATTGAGGGGGGATAGATCCGAGTCCCTCCCTATGAAAGGGCACAGTCTGTTGGGTTAGCTTTCACCCTGGCCTCCAAACGCAGCTGCTGAGTCAAACAGATTCTGGTGCGTGTGATTGATCTAGTGGAAGGCAGGCAGCAGCAAGCCTGGGTGTGCCGGGTCACAAGGAGGCATTTCCCTGCACTTAACAGTGTCTTTAATGTTACATATGTAAATAGGCTGGTAAAAATCCATTCGGTGCGGTGTCAGTTATTGCTTAGTCAGTGGGTGTGCAGGCAGTCCTTAGAAACAAAGTTCACAGACAGCCCACAAGAGGGGCCCCAAGAGCAGTAACGGCTACACCTTCCTTTTAGGCCTCCTAGCAGCAGAATGCCAAGGAGTTTTAGGGCTGGTCTACATGGGGATATCCAGGAATATTAATCCGAATTAACTGAAGGTGTGAATTCGAAGTGGATGATTTAAACAGCATTAAATCCCCATGAGGCCACTGTTATTCAGAACTAAGTGGCCTTAATTCGGTTTAGTGTAATTCACTTTGAAAGTGAATTTAGCTAGACCAAATTAAGGCCACTTCAGTTCTCAGTGAGGGTGTTCACAAAGGGGTTTAATGCAGTTTAACTAATCCACTTCAAATTCACACCTTTAGTTAATTCGGATTAATATTCCTGGATATCCCCATGTAGACAAGCCCTCAGACTAACCCACCAGCCCAAGTGACTTACTCAGAGTCACAAAGTGAACCCGTGGCAGAGGTAGGAATTGCCTCTAGGTGTCCAGACATCCAGTCCTGTTCCTTAGGCACACGGGTCTCCTCCATTCCTCCAGCTGCCCAGACTGTTATTAATTATCCCTATTACGTAGACCCCAGTCAGTCAGGGCCCAGTTGTACTAGGTGCTCTACAAACAGAGCCATCCCCCACTCCTCTAAACATGAACATGGTTTCCACCCTTGGATCCCCTGCCAGGATTCCCCTCTCCTGCATTCTGCAGCATTAGAAGGTCAGTCGTGACTCCCAAGTTAAGAACTCATGCACTAGACCCCGTTCTCTACCCATTTGTTCCACACGCAGACACGCACCCCATAGCATTTTGCTCGTCTGTCAAAGGCTCAGCACTTATCCAAGGGTGAAGTTCCCCTCCACAGAGTTTTTAGTCACACAAACAGGACGTTAATTTTACACAAAAGCAGCACAACAGCAGCTTCTCAGCTCTGACTGAGAGTTCGTTTACTATTTCCCATCCTGGGCAATAAAATAATACCAAGCAGCAACATTTAAGTCGGTCTTGCAAAAGAGTCATGAAAATTTACCAGCCCGGCAAGCAGGAGAGTGGAATTTTGCAAGGCTAATGTACGTGTAGCCAGAAGGGGCTGCTCTAGGCAGAATTAGAGAGGTCTGTTTTGATTCAGTGGCAACCTCTCTGCAGCTTGCTGAGGTAGCACGAGGGCTTATCTATATGGGGACATGCAGGAAAGTTAATTTGAATTAACTAACAGTGTGAATTTGAAGTGGATTAGTTAAAACACATTAAACCCCTGTGTGAACACCCTAATTTAGAATTAAAATGGCCTTAATTTGGTTTCTGAATAAACCGCTGCGTGAACACCTTCATTCAAAAATCAAATTAAGGCCATTTTAATTCTAAATAAGAACATAAGAACGGCTGTACTGGGTCAGACCAAAGGTCCATCTAGCCCAGTTTCCTGTCTACCGACAGTGGCCAATGCCAGGTGCCCCAGAGGGAGTGAACCTAACAGGTAATGATCAAGTGATCTCTCTCCTGCCATCCATCTCCACCCTCTGACAAACAGAGGCTAGGGACACCATTCCTTACCCATCCTGGCTAATAGCCATTAACGGACTTAACCTCAATGAATTTATCCAGTTCTCTTTAAAACGCTGTTATAATCCTAGCCTTCACAACCTCCTGAGGCAAGGAGTTCCACAAGTTGACTGTGTGCTGTGTGAAGAACTTCCTTATTTGTTTTAAACCTGCTGCCCATTAATTTCATTTGGTGGCCCCTAATTCTTGTATTATGGGAACAAGTAAATAACTTTTCCTTATTTACTTTCTCCACACCACATGATTTTATATACCTCTATCATATCCCCCTTAGCCTCCTCTTTTCCAAGCTGAAAAGTCCTAACTTCTTTAATCTCTCCTCATATGGGACCCGTTCCAAACCCCTAATCATTTTAGTTGCCCTTCTCTGAACCTTTTCTAATGCCAGTATATCTTTGAGATGAGGAGACCACATCTGTACGCAGTATTCAAGATGTGGGCGTACCATGGATTTATATAAGGACATTCTCCATCTTATTCTCTATCCCCTTTTTAATGATTCCTAACATCTGTTTGCTTTTTTGACCGCCGCTGCACACTGCGTGGACGTCTTCAGAGAACTATCCACGATGACTCCAAGATCTTTTTCCTGATTCGTTGTAGCTAAATTAGCCCCCCATCATATTGTATGTATAGTTGGGGTTATTTTTTCCAATGTGCATTACTTTACATTTATCCACATTAAATTTCATTTGCCATTTTGTTGCCCAATCACTTAGTTTTGTGAGATCTATTTGAAGTTCTTCACAGTCTGCTTTGGTCTTAACTATCTTGAGCAGTTTAGTATCATCTGCAAACTTTGCCACCTCACTGTTTACCCCTTTCTCCAGATCATTTATGAATAAGTTGAATAGGGTTGGTCCTAAATGAGGGTGTTCACACAGGGGTTTAATGTAGTTTAACTAGTCCCCTGCAAATTTACACAGTTAGTTAATTTGGATCAACTTTCCTTCATGTCCCTGTGTAGACAAGCCCTCGGTTTCCTCCCTGCAGTTGCAGTGGGGTATTATTCTACAGATTCTCATCTGCCCCAAATTAAGAAGTAAATGATACGGTACCATAGGAAGGCCCTCGTTAGCTGCCATATCACCTGATCCGATGTGCGTCAGGTGTACAAAATTCATCGGCTCCCCTATCATAGTGCGGTCAATTCGCCTCCTTTTCTTTTTCTGCAGGGAGAACAAAAATGAAGACTTAACAGACACAGAAATTAACATTAGTCTCCTGCTGGCAAAGAGAGATGCATCATTGACAGGCATTTGGGGCACGGAGTGTGCCCACTAGGCTTCGTGGCAAGGGCACTTAGTGGGTTAAATAATACATGTTTTGCCCCTGTGTGTGGTTTTTAAGGGCTCTCAAAGTGCTTTATGTAGGAGGGAGTGTTTCATCGTGCCCGAGTCACACATGGGGAAACTGAAGCACAGACAGGGGCAGGGACTTGGCCAAAGTTGCAAAGGAGTTGGTGGCAGCACCAGGATTAGAACTCCGATCCTAGCTGGCTGATTCCTAGAACAATGCAGGCCCCGATTCTGTGCTGCGTCTCTCGAGACGGAAAAGGGGCTCTATGCTGCCTGAATTCTGACTCTCCTAGGTGCTGTTGGCCCCCACGGTAAGTTAGAGCAGTTCTGGGGCTCTGGCCTGCACTGCGGTAATCTTCCAGAGCACAGAGCACTATGGGTCCTCCCACCCGGGTCAGGGGACAACACAGAACCACGTACCCCGCCCTGTGCTGCTCCTGCTCTGGGGAAATTCTCCCCTAGCCACCTTTTCACAGTCCCTTTGCACTGCTGAAGTGGCATTCAGGGGCCAGACCGGAGCCCAGAATCAGTCCCCTGTGGGCCAGATTCTGCTATCAGGTCCACTGCTAGCGTCGGAGTAACACCCCGAAGTCCATGGAGTGAAAGCAGAATCTAGCCAGAGCCCATGAAATGGAAGAAAGTTGTTGGAGTGTGTGTATATGTGACAGATTCGTGTCAAGCACCCCCTGCCTCCAGAGCTTGAGTCATTAAGAGACCCAGAAAGCAGAAGCTCGGTCAGCCCACATGAGTTTGTCCCCAGAGTGGCTGGGGAAGGAGGGCATCTCAGATGGGAAGGACCCCCAGAGACAGGGGATTCCCCGGTAATCACATGAAATCGATCGCCTGCCCGATCCTCATGGCTGATTCTTGCTTCATAGAGGATACACCCATCCTGGCCAAGGGCCCGGCTGATGTTCCCTGACCAGAACATTCCTTCCTGGCCCCCAGACCTGGTGCTGGGGTGCATGAGTGTAGTGAGGCAGCACATCTGCAAGACCCCATCCCTATGCCAGCCCCCAAGTTACAGCTTCGTGCCCACCGGCCAGGTGCATTCCAAGGGGTTTTGCTCGTGGCTACTGCCAAAGGCAGGCCAGTTAGGCCATGGGCCTGATCTGGCTTGGGTACTTCCTATGGATTGCGGGCAAACACAAGGAGAGGGAGACATCCCAGCTGGAGAGTCAGAGTCAGAACCCCATCCGAGAAGACGTCAAAGGATTTTAAGATACCCCAGGGCAGGAGCTAAGACAGCAGCAGTGAACAAACCTTCCTGCCCTACCGCCAGCCCAAGAGCGGTTGCTGCAGCTGAACTTCCCAACCCATAACATGGGGGCGGGTTTGAGATGATGTCTATTGTGTAACGAAGGAGGGATGTGGGGGGGAAATACCCCCACCATTCAAATAGGGTAAGTAAACCTAACTGCTCTGGAGAGGGAGGGGGACTTTCAAGCGCTAGACACTCCGGTGATGGGTGAGAGACAGATCTAACCACGGCTCGTGAACGCGACGTGGCTACATCTAACCGCACTCAGCTGCCAACGGGGCCTGCGATCCCCGCATCAGATCTCCTGCTGGCCTGCAGCCTTCACTTCTCTGCCTCTGTCAGGCAGCAAACAGTGACTTCACCTCCACCCGCCCGCCCGCCACACTCTGCGTAAGTTTTGACAGGATGTCTGGCCACAACACCCGCTAGCTATAGAGACCGGCGCTTTGAAGCCGAGAACCCAGGCTGTAACTGTGAGGAAATATTTCAAAATACGCTGTCCTTTCACTAGGCAGCGGGAGGATGGATGCAGAGCGCAGAAAGGCTGCTGCAGCAGCATTGGGATGCCCAGGTTGGAAGCAGCCCGTTCCCTATCTAACCCTTTGGCCAGGCTCCCCTGGCAGCTCAGGGCAGATCCAAATTGCAGAATACAGGGCCAGGTTCTTTTCACAGTATCGGCGTTGCTTGCATTATGGACATTTTACAGCATGCCATGAAACATTCGGCATCAGCTACGGTCAGAGACAGGACTGGACTGGCTGGACCATTGTTCCGCTCTGGCCATGGGCTGGCTCCTCAGCGGGCATAAACTGCAGAGCTAGTCAAAAATGTTTCCAACCAAATGGTTTGCACCAAAAAATGCTGATTCAACAAAATCCAAACATTTTGTGGGAATGTATCGATTTCGTTGAAAATTGACAGGAAGTCATTGAAACTTCTAATTTATAGGGGACATTACGGTTGAAATGAAAATGCAGAATAAAACAGTCAGAACAGAACACGTCAATAAGGTTGTTTTGATGTTTCTGAAATGACGTCTTCAAAATTTCATTGTGCAGCAAAGTTTGAAATTTGGACTCTTTTCTCATTCGGGACAAAAGGAAGTTTCAAAATGCCAGACGTTCCCATTTCCTGACCAGCTCTAACAAACAGACTTTCCTCCCCTGACTTCAACGGAGCTACGCTACCATGGCATGTGCAGCCCGCATTAGCCACAAACGAGAGCCCACGAGGCCAATTAAGTCATCTGGCCTCACCGGAGAGAAAAACGGGCCAGGGTCAACTGAGCTAGAAACCCAGCAGAGGAAGGGTTGGACCAGTATTATAAAGCCAAGAAGCTGAGATCAGAAAGGGGCTGACTGCACAACATAGGTGCAGTGGGGATAAAGAGAAGAATGGGTGAATGGATTAGAGAATTTTTGAGTAAATGGACCACGCAGGTCAGAGTGGGGAAAGTTATGTCGAATATCATTTTAACAATGGTACACCACAGGGAAGTGCCATCAGCCTGGCATCATGTAATAGTGGGATAGATCTTCAAAACAAATAAGCGCTGGTGTCCCTCTATTTTCAGAGGATTGTGCTGGATGAGTTAGGAGCAGGAATGCTGAGGTGGCCGGAAAGAGAGACTCAACAAAGCACTACGAGAGACTTCAGCCTGGAGAAATGCATGTGGGTTTCAAGTTCTCTATTGTAAAACAAAAGGATTGTTCTTCACAAAGAGGAAAGCTATGGAGGAATGTAAACTGGGTCTGTATCGAGAACAACTAGATCGAGTTAAAAGGTTTTGATTTCTAGGGGTATATTTGATAGATTACTGTGGAAAGATCATACAGATTGCTAAAGATAAATGCAAAGGAAGGATCAACCTGCTTAAAAAGTCTTGCTGGGACTAATTTGGGGGTGAATAAGAAAACACAGCTGATGGCATACGGAGCCTTAAATCAGACCAGTTATCTATCAGCTATGGCTGCCAAGCTCATGGGTAAGCATCAAAAGCAGAACTTAATAAATTAGATTGAATACAAGCACAGGCACTACGAGTTGTGTGTGGTGCATTTATTACAACACCCATAGGAGCGCTACAGGCAGCTGCTAGTGAAATGCCAGTTCCACCACGAATGAAACTACCGGATCTAACTTTCTGGGCCAAAGTTAATGGGGATTACAGTGATGAAACATACCAAACAAGTGTATGAGGATTGTTGGGATTTCAGTAGGTGAACTAAAGCACTCACAATGTTAGAACTCCACATGCTGTCCAATTAAAACGTGGATGCAGGAGTTGAAAGACATGGAAAAGCTAAACGAAGTGAAAACTTTTAGTCATGGGAAAATTAGTTATGGATGGAAAGCCACACGTCCAAATGTGGATTTAGATTTATTTGATAAACTTAAGGATAAATAGGAGACAGAAGGTATAAAAAATTAAGTGTACCAGTATCTAGATGAAAAGTGGAGTCGTTTTTGTCAAATATGTACAGATGGGTCCAAAAAAGAAAAAAAACAGGAAGAGCAGGAAACAGCATATGGTGTACCAAAAGTCAGGAATTCGTGCATCTAAAAGAATAACCGATTTTGTAGCCGTCATGCCAGCCAAACTAGTAGCAACAATGCTGGCATTAAACTGGATCGGTGATGTACAGCCAGCAGTGGCAGCCAGTCATCTTCTCTGACTCAATATCAAGCCTTATTGCAATAACAAAAAGGGTTGTCTCCGTATGTAGAAGTGGTTTAAAATCAATGAAATAGTATTTCGCATAACAGAACTAGAACAGATGGGGATGCATGTAGCATTCAGCCCATCTCAAGCTAACAGGGAATGAAATGACAGACAAAGCAGCTAAAAGCAAGAAATGGAAGGCTTGATACAGAAAAACCCTTCAGTGTGTTTGAGCAACGTCAGTCCAGGTTATTAGAGAGACAAGGTGGGTGAAGGAATATCTTTTATTGTAGAGAGAGAGAGAGAGAGAGACACGAGCTTTTGAGCCCACAGAGCTCTTCAACAGAAGTTGCTCCAATAAAAGATATTACCTCACCCTCACTTTGTCTCGTGAGTAGACAGGAATTCAAAAGCCTAGTACAGCAAAATTTAAGAGAAGAATGCAAAAAATTTGGATCAATTAAAAAAAAAAAAAAAAAAAAAGGGAAAAAGATTTTTTGAATTGTGCCCTAGAGTTGAGGATAATGACATACCTTAGGGCCCGGATGGAAAAAACAGTGATTTTGTGTGGAGTATTAATTGACTCCTGTGGTTTGAATGCAAATCTTTTTCGAATCAATAAACACAAAGGTGGACTATGTGTACACAGAAGAAACAATGGATCGCCCTCATTCAGACCCTGGGTCTGTGTTGGAGCAGACGGGCGTGTCTGGCTCAACAAGACAGGGTGCTGGAGTCCCAGGCTGGCAGGGAAAGCAGGGGCAGAAGTAGTCTTGGTGCATCGGTTGGCAGTTCCCAGGGGGTTTCTGTGATCCAACCAGTCACACGCCTTTCCTGGATATGTAAGGGCTTTGATAAAGAAAGGGAAAAGCTCTGAGGAATTGAAATGGCTTAAGGTTACAAATGTTACATTAGGTTATTTAGGGAAACTACTGGGGAAAGAGGGCACTATTAGAACGGTGTGGTTACATTACTTGATAGACACAGGGCAGAACAAGAGAATATAAACTGCTAGGTAGTTGGTGGCGACTACAGACTAACCAGTCAAGCCTGGTTTGCCATGAAAGAAGAGCAAGACAAGGAACCCAGAAGGAGGAAGGAGAAGATAGGGAGGCTGGTAGGAAGAAGCCCAGGGAAAACAGCAAAAGGGGCCTGAGGACCTGGATTGCTGGTTGGTAGGGTCCCTGGGGTGGAATTGGCTGTAGGGGTGGGCTGGGTTCCCCGCCAACCATTGGTATTGTGGCGTAGAGCTTCGAGCTGGGGACGGCACTGGGACAGTGGTCTTGTTGGAAGGTGTAACCCCGGAAGGGGTGGCCTAAATGATGAGCTGGCCGGAGGGCTAAGCGCCATATGGGGTTTTACACCAGACCCTCTCTTGGTGCCTGGGAGGAAGGTGGATGGGGCAGAGGAACGGGGATAGTGTGACGGGGGGAGGAGGATGAACCTGATCAAATCAAACCCAAACTCTTCCTCGGAAGGGTTAATGCTGATACTCCAAGCAGCCCAGGGCCCCAGCTCGCAAGTTTCTGTTCGCATTTCAGGGCAGAAGATTATTTTTAGATTTCTATGAGAACTGCCTCTGTGTGTGTGTGGGGAGAGGGGGGAGGCACAGATGGCTGGCAGCAGAGCAGAAAGGGGAGGCTGGCACAGCAGCAGGGAGCCACACACAATAACTCTCAGCAGTCAGACCTTGGTGCGACCTCTAACTTCAACCTAGGAGGAGTCCAATTGGCGCGTCCCCCACATACCTGCAGAGGAGGGAACGCACCCAGCAGCAACCGTGCACCAGGCCTGCCCTGGGCTGGGCACGCCAAGGGTTAAGCACATTCCAGCCCAGGGAAAGAAAGGCCCAAACAAGCCAGTGAATTAATGAAGGCTTTAGAAGTTGGCAGCAAGCGCCGGTGGATTCCTGTCTCCGCGCTCTGCTCCGCAGGAGGGGAACATGGCTCTTATCGCCAAGGGGCCTTCGGTGCCAGGACCAATACAGCTTCGCAGACTGGCATTCAGCTGGCACCGCTCGCCCCCTCCAGTTCCCAGCTGATGGAGCTGCCCGCATGTGTGTTCATCTGCGCTGGAGGCTAGAGGGAGGAGAGAAACAGCTAGAGATTGAGCAAAGCAAGCCAGACAAAACGAGGACCCTGAGCAGATGGAAGGGGAGATGGCAAAGAGTATTGTCTAATGAGTAAAGCACAGGATTGGGCATCTGAACTCCTGGGTTTATTTGCCAGCTCTGCCACGTGACTCTGGGCAAGTTACTTCCCTTCCGACCCCCTAGAACTCGACACCCTGCTCCCCTCCTCCACTGGCCTCTCTGTCCCTCAGCACCACCTTGCTCCTCTTGGTGCGAGAGCCTTCTCCTCTGCAGCCCTGGAACAGCCTCTCTGTATCTCTCTACCTCCCTCTGAAATCCTGGGACATGTGCCAGGGGGGCAAAACCGCTCCTGGGATCCCCCTCTGCATTAACACCCACAGGCTTCCTCCCTCTCTCCAGATACCTGCTTCTCTGGGCTGGCCAGGATAAGAGCAGAGGGGAGCTGATTCCCAAAAAGCTGCTCCTCTAGACGATTCAGCGCAGAAAAGGGGAGCCAGGAAAGAAGAAGCATTAGCCCCCTGAACAAACGCTGCCAGGGCTGGAGCAAGGGAGTGAGACAGCCCTGGACATGGATGAGGTGGTGACATTTCAGTGGGCCGAGTTAAACATTCTGGCTGGATTTCACAGCGTGGTTCTAGTCTGAAAAGTGACTCGGAAAAAGGCTCCTTCCTAACTAAATCGTCCTGCCCCCTGCATGTGTATTCAGAGTCCTGGCCGCTTAGCCCTACAGACCCAGCACCCAGCTCGGGGAGGGTGAGCTAGGTTCTGTTCCAGCTCACCACCAGGCTAGTCCATTCCTGCTGCAGAAGCTTTAAGCACTCGCGATGCACGAGCTAGTGCCGAATCCAGCTCACTCTCCCAGATCCGTGACTTAAAACAGAGTATTACTTCTACACTGAGCAGATCTGAACTGGAGTCATTGAGAGCAAACAAAACAAGGGGAGCTGCACGTTGCCTCATTTGGGAAGCTGCTTCTCCGAACTGAGCCCAAATGGGGCTGGGCAATGGGGTGGCCAGTAACGATTTTTGTAGCTTTGCTGCCTAAAATAAGAGCAACCAAGTCTCATGCTTCAGGGCTGACTGTAGCAGGGGCCAGGAAGGAATCTCTCTCCTGCAGAACTGCACAATTGGCCAAGCATAATGGGGGGGAAGAGGGGGGCCTTCTCCCTTGCCTCTTTCTGCAGAGGCAGCAGATTTCAGCATTAGATGGCTCAATGATCTGATCCAAAATGCAGGAGACAGGTGATATGGATTTGGAGCTGCTCTGGAATCGATGAGTACTGTGCGTTGACCTGATTGTTGGGATGTTACTGTATGAATCAAGGCGGGGGGGTGGGGGGGGAAACAAGCAGGAAGGCAAAGAATGGCTCTAGATAGCCACCGCTCAGCAAACACTTAAGAGTTGTTAAGAGACAATGGCAGATCTGTTAGCTTGATGATTTGATCTCCGGCACCAACCAACCTACAACTACACCACTGTCGCAGTTTAGTGTAAAACACTGCCTACTCCAAGAAGAAGGGTCTCCTATCGCTGCAGTTAATCCATCTTCCCGAGAGGTCATAGCTCGGAAGCACTGTCTGTGCCGGTGGTTAGGTCGGGTTAACTATGTTGCTTGGGGTGGGGGTAGGGGGGTGGGAGGGGGTGGAATTTTCACACCCCTGAGTGACGTAACTTTTCACTGTAGACCAACCCTTAGACACAGGCACCTGTGGGGGGGCGACTGAAGAAGCTACGCCTGCCTCCTTTACCATCGGGGACGCCTGTAGCCTCTTCCACAACCCTTTCCTCCCTTATGCTTTGTTCCTACTGCTAAAAACAACCAACGCTTTGGTCCCCGACTTCCGAAGGGAAGAACCGCAGCTGTCCAAGCTCCGTCAGCCCCACTGGCTAAGCACAGGATGTTGTAGCCTAGAGCCCAGTCTAAGACCTCGTTTCCATGGGGACACTCAGGAAAGTTAATCTGAATTAAAAAATTCACGCCCCCGAGCGCCATAACTAAACCAACCTAATCCCCAGTGTATACGCAGCTAGGTCGATGGAAGAATTATTCCGCCTCTCCGAGAGGTGGATTTGCTACAGTGAGGTCACTACAGTTCCTGGCACTGTAGTACGTCTCTACGCTCCGTGTAGCGTTTCTAGCATAGACAAAGCCTGAGCGTCCCCATGTAGACAAGGGCTAGGGGTGGAGAACTGCAGAACTCCAGCCCAGGAGAGCCCGGACACCGGGGAGGGGGGGTTCGCACACCACGCTGCAGCTACCTCTGTAACCATGACAACGGGGTGGGTTGACAGATGTTCTCCTCCAGGGCTGGCAGATTAAGGGGAACAATGAACCGATCGGGTAGGGCAGGAGTCGGGATGAAGTCAGGGTACCAGACTACAGGGAGCAATCGGCTGATCTGGTAGAGCAAACCCCATGTGGCCATGCCGCACTGTACCTCCCTCCCACCCCGTCCCATGCTGACAGCATCAAAAAGGTGACAAGTTTACATGGGAGCGACTTACCGGTTGTGGTTTCTCTACTACGCAGCAGCCGAGCTTGTGCCAAAAGTCACTCATATTCGCAGAGGCTTCCAGTTTTTCTTCTTTTCCCCCCTTCTGGTCGCTCCGCTTCCAGATGTGGTCAAGGCTTCACTCCCACTTGAACTGGGAGGGTTTACACCCAAGAGAAATGGCAGCCCAGGCCCAGCTCTGAGTCACTCCATGGAGCAGGTGTAGTTGTTCTCTGCTAGGAAATCCCAAGGGAAGCAGGGGAAGGTCACTTTCCCCTTCAGCTCTCAGGGTCGTGTGTCACCGTTCAGGTCCCCTGCGCTGGCCACACCTACCACGGAAGGAGAGATTTGGTTAGGAGACTTATCAGGATGCATCAGGGCATGGGCAGTCTGTGGGGCACAACTCCATTCCAGCTACACCCCACCCTGCGTGCATCCCACGGAGCCACGGCTGGGGTACCATCATCTCCAGAGGGCTGGGTTACAGCGTCTCCACCATCCAGGGCACCGTGGCAGAGAAGAGAATGACTCATTAGTCAGCCCAAGCAGACATAAGCTGGAAATACCCCTGTGCACGGAGGAACACAAAGAGCCCTAGAGTTACTAGGCTGCACGTCATGTTGCTTCCCCCACGCCAGCCAAGGTAGCCTTCCAGCAGCACACTTTCCCAAGTCCAGAGGTTGTGCTGTTGGTCAGTTAAACAATACATCTGATTAACAGATCTCATGCTTCAGGGCACAAGCGGCATGGGGTCAGGAAGGAAGCCTCTTACCCCATGGGAGAGCATTGCACAATTTTTTAGCTTTTGGAATTCCAGTAGGGATTGGTCACAGCAGGAAGCAGGATAACAGACTAGACGGACCAGTGACGGTATCTGGCTATGGCAAATGCTGTGTGCTGAGCAGGGGAGTGGGGGCAGGACTCCTGGATTCTGTTCCCACATCACTGGGAGAAGTGTGGTCTAGTGGTTGGGGACAGGGGTGGGGGGGAGAAATGCCTGAAAGTCTGGATTCCATTCCCAGTTCTGCCACTGACTCGCTGCATGACTTTGGGGTGAGTCACTTTCCCTGATCCGGGCCTCAGTTTCCACATCTGTAAAATGGCTGCAACATGCACTTTGAGTTCTGTGCACACAAAAAAGAAGTCACCCTAGAAATGCAGCATTACTAGTCACTGGACTCTGCTCATTTCTTTTGCAGTCTGGGGATTGTTTCAATGTATTTCCTAAAAGACATGCTCTAAGAATGAAGTCCTATGGTCTACCCCAGGGGTGGCCCAGCTGCAGCTCAGGGGCCATTCTCTTTTACAGTTAAAGTGCGGCTCACGGAGCCCCCCCATTCTCCACCTACCAAACTGGGTGGGGGGGAGCTCAGGGCTTCTNGGAGAGAAGCTGTTTCCAGCATGCTGGCTAGAGAGGGTTTAAAGAGAACAGGAGGAAAGGGGCAGGGCTGCTCCCTGGAGGAACAGCTCCGTTTCCTGAGACACAGCAGAGAGACGGGGCGTTTAAGACACAGGGCCTGATGCTGACTGCAGATTAGGGTACAAAAACCCGGGACATCTGGGACGATGCTGAGCCCACAAAACTGGCCAGCTGGCCATGTGCACTGAGCACCTGGGCAAATACGTCAGAAAAGGGATGATCCTGCGAGAGCCCGGACAGGTGGCAGCCCTATCGCAGGCACTGGTGTCAATCCAGAGCCACCCTCTGGCTTCAGTGGAGTGACTCCAGATTGAAACCAGTGTTCCTGCGAGCAGCAGCTCAGCTATTGCCCTTCACCCGTGATGTTCAGTTCTCCTGACCCACAGCTCTCCCAGCCCTGGGCTGTCCCCCAGCTCTGCTGACCTCTCGCAATCAGTTGGATTAAAGTAATAATTAATACATTTATGTTCTGGGGAAATGGGAGAAAGAACGGCCCAGAACAGCCCCCCGATTTTGGCCTGACCATCAGAAAGAAATACGCCCCTCAGCCTGCTGAGTTTGTGCTAACTGAAATATGCCTGTCAGTGTACAAGGTCTGTGTTAACTGTAGAACCACATCCCGAGACAAAAAGTCTGTTCTAAAGTGACAAGGTTACTGTAACAGGGCGGGACTCACCCCTGCAGCGCCTCCTGCTGGTTCCTAGGAATTAGCTCTGTTTCCAGTTCCGGAGCGCCCTCTGCAGGCCAATGTCCCGCTTGCCCCCGTGTCCCTCCCGGATCCCAGTGCCCTTTTACCTGGGGTGCTGCCCCTCCAGGCAATACCCCACAGATCTGGGTCTCCCCTCCCCAGGGAACCCCCATCCTCTATCCCCACCTTGCCTCAGCCTATGGGCTACTGCCAGTCACCATCTAGCCCCCTTTCACTGGGGCTGACTGCAGTCTGTATAAGCCAGTCATCATAGGCAAGGGAGGTTTTGACCTGCTGCCTTTCCCTGCAACCCAGTACCTAAAGGGGCCTTGGACAAGGCCCTGCAGCCTGGGGTGTTGCTGGCCCGGAGCTCCCCAGCTCCTCCGGCATTTCCCCAACCCTGCTTCACGCCAGCACCCTTTAGCACTCAGGCAGCTTGGTCCATCCTCCTCCTCAGCTAGCAGGAGCCTGCCTGCTCCTGGCCCACTACCCTCTTATAAGGGCCAGCTGGGCCCTTATTAAGCCAGCTACAGCTGTGGCTGCTTTCCCAATCAGCCCAGCTTTCAGAGCTGCAGCCCTCCCCAGGGCTGCTTTTACCACTGCAGCCCTCCCCAGGGCTGCTTGTACCCTTCCAGGGCCGGAGCGGGGTGATCACCCCGCTACAATTACCATCAAAGACAGCTGCTGCTACAGCTGTTTTCTCTGAACTCAGGAAAAAGATCGGTTAACCCCCCACTCTTGCATTTTTATCTTGCTTGTTTTCTTTTCCTATGCAACAAGTGGTATGAACAGGTTTATTGGAGCCTGTCATGCCCCAGTGATTTGAGAATGGTTATGTTAAAGAATGAATAGATAATAAAATATAGATGTGATGGGGAAAATGCTAAGTGAAATAGAGTGTGATTGCAGTTGTATGTTTGGATGGGTAATAAAAGGTTGAGGCGCCAGCCTTAGAATCATAATAAACGACATCTGGAGGAAGAAAAACAATTACCCTCCGACAGGACCATTTGGCCGAAGAAAGCGCTGGGCGATAACCCGGAGGGCACACTGGAATCCACCCCCAACCGCCCAGGGACAGGAGGACCGGAGAACCAAAGAGCAAGATACCAACAAACCGTCATTGCTGTGCCATCTGCGTGATTGACTATCACTTCAAACGTGAGACCAGCATGACGAGGCCAACCCCACAGACTTGTATGAGGATGGATCCCTATAAAGACAGACCCTGAAGATCGCACCCTCCGCCCCAGAGGTGGCTGCATGTCCGTGGGGCTGCGTGTACACATGATGAATGATGCTATAGAAAGAGACGATATTATCGTTACAGGGGTAGACGAAGATCCCGTCTGACCCCTGCAGCAATCAGCTGACCCCAGGAAACACGAGAGTGGTGAATAGCTACCGGTGTTGTGGGACATCCAGCCTTTCACTACATATCTGGAGAGCTGATGCATACATGGAAAAAACAATGCACAGTTCCAAGCACACCTCGCTCTCATTCAACACTTTCCATCCAGAGAGCTCAAAGCGCTTTGCAAGGGCCGGCAAATATCACCGTGCCCATTTTATAGATGGGGAAATGGAGGCACACAGAGTGGAAGTGACTTGCTCAAGGTCACACAGCAGAGCCCAGGTCTCCTGAATCCCGTGCTCTAACCACTGGGCCGCACTGCCTTTCCGCATGGCGCCAGAAACTCCCCTGAAAATCCACTGACTTTTTGCTTTGACTCAAATGTTTGACTCAATAAGGAAAAAAAATAAAAGGAAACATGATCAGCACTAGCTACTCTGTGCGGCTGACTCTAATCCTCAGCAGCGAGGGCAGGAACATGTCAGAACAGGAGTAGCCATCACAGAAAAGCAAATAGTGAAACTGAACTAACCAGGGACTGAATCCGATGCTGTTGAATCGAGACATCAAACAGAGGCCTGGCCACTCCTGGTCATTAAAGATCCAACCCACGATGCTCATCACAATAGTTAGACTGACTAGATTGCAATTTGGTTAACTGTGGTTTGTTTCCCATCCCTTTGATTTCAACCAGTCCCAAACTTGTGCTGAGAGGCTGCTAAAGAGATACCACGCTGCTTTCAGCCCCAGAGGTGGCTGCATTTCAGGGACCGGTGAAGCAATGTCTGGATGGCTCATTTATAAACCACTTTGGGGTGAAAGGCACAACATTGTTTAATAAATCCCGAGACCCCATTTGCCTTCGTAGCCTGGGCTTGCCTGGTGGTGGTGGCACCGTGTCCTATTCAGAACACGCCTCGTGACATGCAGCTTAGATGGTTGAGTTTCAAGAGAATCTGGATTAGATGTGGTCAGAAAACGGGTATTTTTTTCCCCCCCTCATGGAAACTTTGGATCCTCCTCCCCACACACACCAATTTGTTTTCAATCAAAATTTTCCACAGAAGTGTTTGAATTTTTTGCTGAAAAACAAAATCTTTCAATTCTGAAATGCTGCCGCAGTGCCTCATGGGAGTCGTAGTGCAGTTAGCTCGTGCTCCCATTCTTCTCTAAAGGCCAGGCACCCTGGTAGGACTACAGCTGCCGTCACCAGGGTGCATCATGGGAGATGTAGTCTGGCTGGGAACTGCCGCCCGTAGATGTGAATGGGGACACAAGGAAACCCAGCTGCAACTGTTTTAACGCTGGAGAACCTGCAGAAGTGGATGGCTTCCTCAGCCCTTAATTGGAGAGGGCGTGGAGAGATATTTTAATAGAATCATAGGGTTAGAAGGGACCGCAAGGGTCATCTAGTCTAACCCTCTGCCAAGATGCAGGATTTGTTGGGAATAAACCATCCAGGACAGATGGCTCCAGCCTCTTGAAAATCTCCAGCAAAGGAGCTTCCACACCTCCCGAGGCGTCTGTTCCATTGTCCTACTGTGCTTACTGTTAGGAATTTTTTCCTGAGATTTAATCTAAATCTGCTAAACTGTAATTTGAACCCACTGCCTCTTGTCCTGCCCTCTGTGGCAAGATAGAACATTTTTTCTCCATCTCTTTTATTGGAGCCTTTCAAGTATTTGAAGACCGCTATCATGTCCCTCCCTTAATCTCCTCTTTTCCAAACTAAACCTACCCAGTTCCTTCAGTCTTTGCTCAGAGNGGACAGATGGCTCCAGCCTCTTGAAAATCTCCAGCAAAGGAGCTTCCACACCTCCCGAGGCATCTGTCCATTGTCCTACTGTGCTTACTGTTAGGAATTTTTTCCTGAGATTTAATCTGCTAAACTGTAGTTTGAACCCACTGCCTCTTGTCCTGCCCTCTGTGGCAAGATAGAACAATTTTTCTCCATCTCTTTTATTGGAGCCTTTCAAGTATTTGAAGACCGCTATCATGTCCCTCCCTTAATCTCCTCTTTTCCAAACTAAACCTACCCAGTTCCTTCAGTCTTTGCTCAGAGGGCGCTTGCATTCCATCCCTTGGATCACCTTTGTCGCTCGCCTCGGGATCCTTCCCAGTTTCTCTACATCGATGACCAAAATTGGACACACTACTCCAGCTCAGGCCTAACCAGCGCTGAATAGAGCGGTGCTATCACCTCCCGGGACTTGCCTCTGTTAATGCAACTCAAAATGGCATTTGCTTTTTTTGCAACAGCATCGCATTGGTGACTCATGTTGAGGATGTGATCCACCACAACTCCCAGATCCTTCTCAGCAGTGCCGCTACGCTTCCCTAACGGAAGAGAAGAGAAACCAAATGCACAAATATAGACTGGGGGACTAACTGGCTTGGCAGCGCCAGTTCTGAGAAGCATGACCCTTACATTGGTCATGGTTGAATTTCATTTTGTTGTCTAAAGCCCAGTTCTCCAATTTATCAAGATCCTTCTGAATTTTAGCTCGATCCTCCAAAGTGTTTGTAACTCCCCTCCCTCCCCCCACAGCTTTGTGTCATCTGCAAATTTGATCGGTATGGTCTCTAGTCTTACATCCAGGTCATTAATAAAGATGTTTAACATCAGACCCAGAACAGATCCCCACGGAACCCCACCTGAGACCTCCTTCCAATCTGACGTCATTCCATTAATAGCTACTCTTTGTTTGCGATTGTTTAACCAATAGTGTATCCACTTAATGGGCCGCATTTCTCCAGTTTACTTAGGAGAATGTCATGTGGGACGGTGTCTAAAGCCTTGCTGAAGTCCAGGTACATTACGTCTACCACGTTCCCCCGATCCATCAAACAAGTTACCTTGTCAGATAAGGAAATCAAGCTGGTTTGGCATGATTTGTTCTTGGTAAATCCATACCGGCTAGGGTGACCAGATGCCCTTATTTTATAGGGACAGTCCTGATATTTGGGGCTTTTTNAAAAAAAAAAAAAAAAAAAAAAAAAAAAGGATTAAAGGAGAAGGGGGGGATTTTTTAAAATCAGATTTCAGCTCTCTGATGTCATAACCCTTCCAGTTCACCAGTCATCTTTAAAGTATTCCCAGGGCGGGCAGGTGACCAGCGTAGACAAGGCCCAGAAGGTTCCAAGTCCACTGCTCGCCCCCTTTGCAGGTCACCTTTAAATCCATTAAACAAATACACAAACTGCCAGACAAAGCAGCTCCTCATCTTAAGAAGATTATTCTTGTGCAATGACACATTTTTCCTGCGCTCCTTCCTTCACCAGTGAGGCAAGCGCTAGTTCCCCCTAGAGAAAGATCGGGGAGGGAGACAAGGCCTCCCGCTTTGAAAATGGCTGTCCGTTCAGATAACAGGAAGCTGCTTTCAGTGGAGCGGAACGGGGCTGCATTTTATTTTCCTCTCTCTCTATCATCAACAAAAGCGTTTCCCGTGAGGTCTGCTCTGCAGGGGGAGGTTTTTCAGGCCATCGCCTCCCGTTATTGTCCCCGTGGCTCATTAACCTGGCGTGTCAGTCGACCGACTCCTGGTGTGTCCTGAAACCACCCCCCAGCACTCCAGTCCCTAAGGCATCACGCTTCCTGCTACAGAACCCGAACTAGGGCTGGCAATTCCCCCACCGTGTCTGGCTGAATCACTCCAAACCCGACCGTGCTACGCCTGATGCTGCAGTGTTATTTACCTCGCAGGAGCTCCAACAGACTCCAGGCGAGATCGAAGCCCCGTGGTGCAAGGTGCTGTACAAACACGTGCGGCGAAGACTGCTCTTGTCCAAGCAGCTCACAACCCAACCTGCGGCCCGTCAGGGTAATCCGCTGGCGGGCCGCGAGACAGTTTGTTTACACTGACCGTCCGCAGGCACGGCTGCCTGCAGCTCCCAGTGGCCGCGGTTTGCCGTTCCCAGCCAATGGGATAGATGGACCTACCCCACCAGGCGGATGCAGCAAACTCTGCTCCTCCCCGTCTGGGAGCAGCGATACGGCTCTGCTGAGCAGCGGCTGGGCAGGTCAGCTAGTCAGTGTGGCGTTTGTTTGCAGGCCTCACAGCAGAGAAGGGATTCACAGAACTAGGGCGTAGCTTTGCCCAGGCAGAGGGGGTGGCATGAGACACAGCGGGAAGGCAGAGTAGAGGCAGAGTAGAGGCAGGGGAGGAGAGGTCAGGCGAGGATAGGCCACGAAGGGCCTTAAAAAGAGCAGAGACCAGGCTCTGAGCCTCTTTAACTCGTTCGACTTGGGGTCGCGTGCACGGCCCACCTGGCGGGAGCTCGGCACAGCTCAGGACCGGGCCCCGAGTCGGCCATTCTTGCAGGGTCACTCGCTCTGTCCAGACACAGCGGGGATGACGCTGAAGGGGAGGCTACTGGACAGAGACCTCGTGGTTCTCTCGCTCCCGCCCGGTTAGCTCAGCCTGCGCTAGCTACTATCCGCACACAGGGTCGGACCCAGCGCCTGCACCGGGGGAACAGACGGCAGGAGGGCTGGGTGTTGTTCGCACAGGCCTGTAGGGGTGCCCGGGACTGGACAGAGTTACAGGCACAGTGTCCCAACAGGGTTACAACCCCAACAAGGCACATCACAGAGATCACACCACCAGAAGGGCCAGGCCGGGGCCTGCGGGGAGAACATGACACTCAGCAGCCAGAGATGAGCTTGCGGTTAGAAAAGTGACTCAGCAGAGACAACAGCTTGGGTGTCTAGATTTATGCTTCTTTGGCAACTCAACCCCCCCCCCCCCCCGCCTCTCTCTAACACCTCCTGGCTTAAGGATCTCAACGTGCCCAGGAGACCGGCGTTATTCCCATCACCCTGTTTACAGATTGAATAGAGGGAGGGGAAGCGACTGGTCCAAGATCAGAGGGGAAATCAGCAGCAGAACAACGGTGCTTCGCTTGAAGGTTTAAAGGGTTTTTTTGGGGGGGGAAGGGGCAGGGCGGGTTATGGGGGGGGGATGTTAAGTTTGCCACACTATGATCTCCACGAGGAGCTGGAAATCGCAGCCACGTTCCTTCCACCTCCGACATTCCCCTCCCCTCCCCCCCCCCCTAATGATGCTGCTGTCGGAGGTCCTTTAGACGATGCACGAGTCGGAATAGATTCCGGCTCACTCCCTCACAGCTCTATCAGGGATGAAAATGGGTTTGCTTCATTAAGGGAAGCAGGTACCGCTCAGAGACGGGGGGCGGGAGCAGCCGAGAGCAAGGGGTAAGCAGCAGCTGGGTACGAACAGCCCTCTTCCTGATCTTGCTCCCTTTGGAGCCAGTGGGAGTTTTGCCGATGGATTTCAATAGGAGGAAAGTCTAGCCCTGCAGAACGCTTCATCCTTCCTCCTGCTTAGGGGTCCCTCCACCCCTTACTTCACCTCTGGTTTCAAAGAGATTACATCTCCCTGTAGCCACCAGCAACAGCCTCCAGCCACGGTGAAGGGTGTGGTTCTGCTTAGAAGGCTGGTCCTTTTGCACAGCGTGCGTGTGTGCACGCACCGCCACGAGGGCTCTGCCAGACACCTCAGCGCGGTCCCGCCTGATTTACACCAGCGTAAGTGAGAGGAGACTCCAGCCCAGGGAGAGAACAGGACATTGCCCTGGGGATCTGTCCAGGGAAGAAGAGCCACCCACGCAAAGACTGACAAACAGGGCTATAAATAGCCTGTCCCTTCCCAGCAGGTCTTAGAGGTTAAAAAGCTTAAATTCTAAACGGAGAAGGGGGAAATAAATCTATATTTTCAGCTGGGCTCTGGGCACTGACTCAAAGCCAGAACAACAAATAAGCAGAGGGGAGTTCAGCAGGCCAGACAGGCAGGGGGAGAAAAGGGGGTTTCATGTGGTTACTGGCTAGAACCCAACACTGCAATCCATAATTCTGCGGGGGGGGGGGGGGGGGGGGGGGGGGGGGTTTTGGGGGGGGTGGCGACAAACCACCACCAAGGGATTGGGGGGGGGGGGGGGGGGGGGGGGGGGGGGGGGGGGTGCGGTCAGGGTTTTTCATAACCTCGGAGATCTGGGAAAGACTTTCTGGATCCCCCAGCTCAGCGCAGGACCGTTCCCACAAGCATGGGCTCCACTTCTCTTCTACAAGCGTGACGGCCGAATGACCCCTGGTTTCCAGTGCTCGGAAAAGAGGATCGGGCCCTGTTCCCGCAGCACTAACCCATCCTGGTTCAAGCTGTCTCCCACTCCCGTGCCCTCGGGATCGTCTCCGCTGACAACCGGGATTTTGGAGCCACCAAAGGAGGACTGCCCCGCCTCAGCAAATCCAAGGAAGCCTGGGATAAGACTTGGGGGGTCGAGTGGCACACCCCAAGTCCCACCCAAACCTGGATTAGCTGCTGCTGGTGTCTGCAGCCTGGCGGCAGACAAATGGATATGGGCCTAGCCTGGAAATCTGGGTTCTATTCCTGGCCTTGTAGGTCCGTGCCTCAGTTTCCCCCATCTGTAAAGTGCCGAGAACGATGCTTGAGAGCTGTAGGTATTATTACGTGGGTGAACGTGAAGGAACTTGGGCCCTTAGGGCACACCAGCAATTCTGGGTCAGACTTTTCCGCACACACAACGTGTGTATAGTTAAGGCACTACAACGCCCCCACCCAGCGTGGCCACAGTTAGCACTTCTGTCCATATCGCTTATTCCCATTTGGCCTAGTCCCATTATCCTGGGACTCAGCCGACCTGGGGTCTATTCCGGCTCTGCCGCTGGGCGACCGTGGGCAAGTCACATCCCCGCCCCGTGCCTCAGTTTCCCCACATATAAAATGGGGACAATGATACCGACCTGCTTTGGAAAGCGCTTTGCGAGCTAGGAGCTGGTCTACCCTGGGAACTCACCTCGGCGTAGCCACATCGCACAGGGGTGTGAAAAAGCCGCACTGGAGAGATGCAGCGATGCGGACCTAACCCCCGGTGTAGACAGCGCTGGGACGCCAGAAGAATTCTTCCATCGACCTAGCTACTGCCTCAGGGAGGTGGGTGACTTACGCCGATGGGAGACCACATCCCATCACAGGTAGCGTCTACTCTGAGGTGCTGCAGCCCGGCAGCCGTAGCGGTTTAAGCGTAGACATGGCCTAGGATGGAAAAGTAGCTACAGAAGAGCTAGGTGGCGGTGTTAATTTTACCAGCATACCCGAGTCCGCCCTAGGGATTGGAGCAGGATATTTATATCGGTAAAACAATCACACCCCAGCATAGTTCTACTGGGAAACACTGTCTGTAACCCAGGCCTTAATCAGCCAAAAGGAAAAACGTTTCCCAGAGGCAGGGGAATGAGTGAGAGCCCTTTGCTGCGTCACGCCAGCCTTTGCCGCACGCAGGTCCGGGGGGGGTTGTTTTGATTACACGTTGGGAAACAGGAAAGGTCACTTCCTCTGCCCCGGCAGCTCGAGTGCAGCAGACTTGAAAGGGAGCCTTTGGCGCGTTTGCCGGCGAGGCTGGGCCGTGTGCTTCCTGACTTGGGGGGGCAGGGGAGAGTCACCTCTCCTTTACATTTGCCGCAGGCCTCTCCTGGGTGCCTGCTCCAGCCAAAGCAGCAGAGAGAAAGATAGCCGTCGATTTCAGTGCCCCATTCTAGGATTCACACCAAGGCCCCTCTATGCCACCAGAGTGGCAGAAACCACTCCCCGAGAAACCCTGGGCACAGCTAGTGTGGGGCAGCCCTGCTCCCAGGCCCCGGCCCAGAGGGCAGATGAGGGGCGTTTGGCTGGAATTCACTGCACAGGGGCTGAGAACCTGCTCTGGCCCTAATTCAGGGCAGCCGCTGAGGGCTGGGAAGGGCCCCGCACGGCCCCAGAATAGGGGGAGTGCCAAGGTGGCTTGAAACCGTCTTAATTCCCAGGCTCCCCAAGCACAGGGACAGTTTCTGGTCCCCTAAACCAGCCCTGCTACTGTACACACGTTTGCAAGCTGGCTGCAGCTGGGTCTGCTTCCCGCAGAGAGCTGGGCTCCTTCATCATGCCGAAGTCTTACTGGTGTTTCTACAGTGCCAGTCATCCAGCGAGCTAAACACCCTTTACCACCGTTCATTAACTTCCCCCGGCCCTCCCACCCCGAGGTAGATCACGCTCATCGGCCCCCTGGGACAGATCTGGAAACCGAGGCATGGGGAAGTGAAGGGACTTGCCGAGGGTGCAAAGTTATTTAGAGGCAGGAATAAGCCCTGGCGTCCTGACCCACCCACCCCAGCACCCCTCTTCCCTGGAGGCCTGGTCACATTTCTCGTTAGCAGGTAACCACCAACACGTAGAACGCAAATCAAGTGCGCGCTGAGCAACTCCACACCCTGCCTTGCTCGCAGAGACCAGCGCACAAGGCTGGGCACAGTATGGACTAGGCCTCGGCATTCGGACAGGGTCCCTTTAATTCTTCCTCTCCTCGCCGGCAGGGAAGAGAAGAGGGGGGTGGGGGGTAGGAATTTTTGCATTAGACCCAAGAGACAAAGTGACAACATCACAACGCAGGCACGAGCTGTTGCATCATCACGCCATGCTAGGGACCATATCAAGTCACAGACCCTAAATACACACGCAAATGTGAATCCGATGACAGACAGCGCCTGCTAGTGGCTGGAGGTCCAAAGGCTTAGAACCAGTCTACTAGTGCTACTGAATGGAGCTTCTCCCTTTAGATCAGTTTTGGAGCAGGTGGCTCCGTGGTGTGGAGTCCAAAGTCCGTCGTGGCCATGGTTCTGGTGCGTCCATCTGCACACGGGCGTGCAAACATCTACACGGCACTTGCATGGCCCAGGCACAGCAGAGCACTTCCACGGGCAGGGAGAGGAGACGCCCTCGGCTGTTCTTTTCAACCGCTGATCTTTATGTGAGAAACTAAACCTCTCTCGGATTTTACATACGCGGGGGGAGGGGAATTTGAAGCGTGGCAGGAAACTGGGCTTTCCATAAGAGCTAGTGTTGTGTGGGCTGGAGAAACTTGTGTCACGAGATCCCAGCCACAGACAATAGCTCTGGAAAGTTTGTGGAGGTGGCTTTTACACCCCAGACTTCCCCCTCCCTCGGCCACACTCCCACCCCCAATCAGATGTGCATTCAGGGGCAGGTTTTCAAGGACTCAGCACCCACCATCGGGGCTGTGTTTTCAAAGGCTGCCGCTCAAGGCCAGATTTCCCAGCTTAGCCCTGGACCGGATGTGCCGAGCTCTGGTGCAAATCCAGCCCTTGGAGCCCAGTTAAATGCCAGCCACGCACATGCTCCAGATCAGGTGGGGAGTGGCCAGGATCAGCCCTCAACCCCTGGCTGGCTGATCTTCCCCGCAGCCCCTTTCTCCCCAGGCTCTGCCCGCAACAGACCGGTGGATCCAGCCGTTCGGAGGAAGTGCTTTGAAAAACAGCTGCGGGGTGGAGGCAGCAGGCAGGATGGAGGCGGCAGGAGGGCGGGGTGTCTCTAAGCGCCTTCCTGCCAGCGAGCGAGCAGTGGCGGGACCAAAAGAGGCTGTTTGTGATCACATAAGGAACACGAGCAGCGATGTCAGTGGACGGGAGGCTGTAGGCTGTGGCAGACATTGCAATCCCAGGCAGTGTCTTTGGGGACCACTGTGTTACAAATGGTTTATGTACGACTCTGTTGTACTCCCCCCAGAGCTCCTGCAGGAACTAACCAGTGTGTGTGTGTGTGTGTGGGGGGGGGGTGTTGGATTACCTGCGATTATAGAGAACTCCAGAGAATTTCCATCCCATGGGGGATTTGCATAGCCTGGTTCAAACTGGGCTTCCCAGAGACTCAAACAACGCAAGGGCCTTTGGTTTAAAACGCGGCACTCGAACTGCCACCGGGTTTCTTTCGGATGCAGCAAACGGACAGGAACTTCTGTCCCAGGGGCTCCAATCCTCGCGGAAGAGTTGGAGGGACTTTGGCTGACCAGGCCCCCTAAGATTGATGGGCACCCGTGGGGCAGCCATTCGCATGCGGATAGGAACATCTCTTGTTTTTCCACATTTCTCCGGAATGCTTTTCCCTTAAGAATAAAGGTGCTTGCTTAGAAGGCGCTGGGTGGTAACTTATCACACCGCTCTGTGCATAGCCCTTGGAGAGAAGGCGACACACGGCCCCGGCAGACTGGCTCGCTGGGGTATCTGTGACACTCGGAAAGCGAGGGGTGGGATAGGACGAAGGGATGGAACCAGCCAAGCCCAGCGAGAACGGCCACGTACCTTGGACCTAGAGGGCGAGAGGTGGATGCAGCTGGGATGTACGTTCATTGCATAGATTAACTGGAAAGTTAGTGCCTTCAGTGCCGGGTCCGCGCAGATGTGTCCTTAGACGCACCAAGGCCCCCCTGGAATGCGGAGATGTCACCAGGACACAGGGCTGCCCTAGAGGGGCTACTCCTCCACCCCCCTACTGGTTGTATGCAGCAGCAGTCCAGAGGGTAGACGCGCGAATAGAGACCTTTGCTGTTACCACCACAGAGAACATGCCTGTTGGAAACGTCCCCAAGAAACATTCCCTGGAGATCACGGCCTGCACCCTCGATCCCTCCTACCCCCTTGGTATTCAACATCCCGAGAGCAGTCGGGGGCGGTACTTGGGCCAGCCTCAGAGACAGCATTATCTAGCAGCTAGAACGGTGAACTGAGAGCCAGGACACCTGGGTTCTAGTCCAACTTCAGAGGACGTGGTGTCTAGTGGCTGGAAAAGGGGAGACTGCGAGCCAGGGACTTCTGCCATTGACTTGCTGCATGATCTCTGGCAAGTCACCTCTCCTCTCCGAGCCCCCGTTTCCCCACTTGTACAACAGGGATAATGATACCGGCCCACTTCCCAGAGAGGTTGTGAGGGCCTGATTCACTGTTTGCCAAGAGCTTAGGGACCCTCCATAGAGAGAGGGCGATAGCAGAGCCTGGCTGAGAAGAGGAGGATTTGGGACAGACTCTAAGAGAAACTGAAGGCTGTGAAAGAGCTGCTCCTTCTCCAAACAGAGCAGGCATTTTTAAGACAGCGTGAAGGGGGGAAAAGAGGGAAGATTAAACCCATGACTTTAGCCCGCATGACTAGCCGAGGGCAAAGCTGGCCTCTTCTTCCCAGACCTCCCGGTCGCATGGCAGAGTAATTATTAGGACCCCCCGGGTTTGTCTGACGCAAACGCACAAATTGGTGTTCGGCCTGCGCACGCCGGCCGGGAAAGGTGACTCAGCAGAAAATCGGTACTGGAAGGGGGTCGGGGGAGGACTCGGGGTTTATTTCCCGGACTCACTCTGCTGAGTTTGCAGGTTACATGAAGCTTTCCCCATCCGCCCGCCACGGTCCCCACCCAGCCGCCGAACATCCAGCCAGCTCTGCCCGCACATGCCCACGTTGTGCCCACAGGTGGGCGTGGTTACACCTGTGCTGACAATCGGCTCAGTGCTAGTGTAGACAGGGCTATGCCAGGCTGAGAGCAGCCTTGCCTGTGGCCTGGACTGGGCCAATGAAGCTCAGGGTTGGAGGACGCTCCAGTTTCTTCACCCCTAAGTTAGTGATGCTGCTGCGGCCCGAGGGAAGAGCAGGAACAGCCCAGCACGGCCAAGGCCGGCCAACGCCACCAGGCCTTCGACACGCTCAGAGGAGAGAAGAGTCCACACATGGGGCATTCTGGGCTGTCAGAGAAGGGGCCTGTTATAGGCCACATGGGAACAGGACCCTGTCGGATCAGGCCAATAGCCAGAGCTGCTTGTTTGGGTCAGACCCGGACATCTGTCGTATCTACTTATACACTCCCCATTACCATATTTATCCTCACAACCCTGTGAGGCAAGGCAGGGCTATTTTCCTCTTTGTACAGATGGGAAACTGAGGCACAGAGCGGCTAAGTGACACAAGGAGTCCATGGCAGCGCAGGCACCCAGGTCTCCCAAGTTCTGGGCTAATGCCCCAAGCACTGGGCCATGCTACTGCTCCAAAGTGCCATTACGTGCACGGACATGTTCATAGACACGCCTGCACATGCATGAAACACACTTGGTTTGCACAAGCACACAGAACATCCGTGTCAAGGCATGCCAACATGGGCACGCTTACACAGACAGATGTGCCTGCGGACATGGGTGTGCAAACGCACGCCTCCACGTGTACCGACACTCCCAGGCTGCAATGCACCCACGCACGGAGACGCACCGCACGCCTCCCCGTGTACCGACACTCCCAGGCTGCAATGCACCCACGCACGGAGATGCACCGCACGCCTCCACGTGAGACACACGTGCACGAACTACACAAAGCTGGGAAGCTCACACTCGCCTCGGACTTGGGAACCAACGCAGCCCGATACGTTCACACGGCACCATGAGCCAGTAAAATAGGACCCACCAACTCGCAGCCTGCAGAGCATCAAGGATCCAGAGGCCAGGGGAGAACATGTCCAAAGAGCGCTTAAAAGTTTCTCAGCCCCTAGCACAGATCCTTTGACCGGCCGGGGCCCTATCAGAGGGAGACGCGTGGCTGTTTACAGGCGCGCAAGTGCCAGGCGCTCAAGGAATCCGGCGGCCAGAGGCTTTATCTGGGAGTTGGGCCCCGTGCCAAGGCCTGAAACAACAGTCGTCCCATGGAGTCGCCTGGCTCGGAAAGGGGCTGGGGGGATGAGACACCAGAGAAGTACCAGATGGACCTGCCGCCTCCTCTGTCACTGCAGACCCAGCTCAGGAGCATCCTGCTGCCCAGGCCAGAGATGATGCTGATGGGGCCAGGCTCCAGAGTGCTCTGTTGGGGAGGTTGGTTTCCATCCAGCAGCTCCCCGACAGGCCACGCAGATCGCCCATCCCGCCTCCCTGACGGACCAACAGCCGCACGCCTGGACAGGCACCATCCCCCAGGAGCCTGCTTCCCTGCGGGAGCTCACAGGGCTAAGCTTCCCACTGGGCATGCTAAAGGGGAGTGGGAGAGGCAGGAAAGGGATTGCAAATAAGTGGGGTGCTCTCAGCCACAGTACTTCTAATGCAGCCATCACGGAGGTGTCAGGGCACGAGGAGCAGTGCGTTGGAGGCAGGCGAGAGAGCCACGTGAGCGTACGGCTTTGTCTACACTGAATTCGCACCCTACCTTAATCTGAATTAAAGTGGAATAGGTACTCTGGAATAACTCCTGAGTCGAGACTTTTATTCCAGAGTACGAGCCCCTTATTCTGAATTAGGCCTGGTCTACATAGTAACACTCAGGAACATTAATCTGAATTAACTAAAAGATGTGAATTTAAAGAGGGGATTCGTTAAACTGCATTAAATTCCTGCGTGGATCCTCCCGTTCAGAATTACAGTGGCCTTAATTTGAATGAATTGAAGAGGTCAATGGAAGCGGGGGCGGTGCGGGGTGCAGATGGGACCAGGGCAGTGCAGGGGTGCAGATGGGAGGTTGATGGATGCGGGGGAGGTGCAGGGTGCAGACAGGAGTTGGGGCGCTGCGGGGGTGCAGACGGGAGTAGGGGTGCAGACGGGAGCATAGCTGCATTGCTGGAAAAGGGGGGCAGGGGCAGATGGGCAGGAGCGAGCATGTGTCTGTTAATCTCTTTTCCAGGCAGACCCTGCATTAACCCAGCTGGCTTCACAGCTTCACTTGGCCGTGCAGAGAAAATCCCCCTCCACACGCCCTTCTCTTTTCCCCCCACATCAGTCGGCGCGGGCGGCCGGCCCCGACCTGCCTGAGCGCAGGCTGGAACGCGCCTCGGGCCGGGCCTGATTGGAATTGCCCGTCCTGCCCCGACCTGCTCGGCTCTGATGAATCTTCCACCTGGAGCAGGGAGGAATCCGCCACTTGGCAGAGCAGGGAACGTCCCTGCCAGGGCCCGTCTCTCTGGTGCTATGGAGGCAGGACGGGGACTAGGGGGAGAACAGGAAAAATCGCTCCAACCCGCTGCCCACCCCCACCTCAGTCACGTCGGAGGCTCCCAGCTCTCGGTGCGCACGTGCATCTCTGCACCAGGCCTCGGGGAAGAGCCGCTGAATCCACCCAAAACCAGCCCCAACCCCCACCCATCTGCGGTAGCATTATGGTAGCACTGAGAGGCCCCAACTGAAATCAAGGCCCCGTCGGGCTGGATGCTGCCCAGACACAGCAAGAGACAGTCCCTGCCCCAAAGAGCTCACAGTCTGAAGAGAGACAGGGTAGGAAGGGAAACTGAGGCACGGAGAGGGGAAGGGAGTTACCTAAGACGGTTCTAGACCTGCCTCTCTTGCTGTCTCTGGAACCCCCTCACCATAGTATTGAGCACCTCACAATCTGTAATGTATTTATTCTCATGTAAGGCAGGGCAAGGCTATTATCCCCATTTGGGAAACTGAGGCACAGAGAGGCTGAGTGACTTGCCCAAGGTCACGCAGGGAGTCTGTGGCGGAGTCCCTGGGCCATCCTGCCTCTCTGACCCCTCTCCTGTGTCCCAATTCAGTGCTCTAGCCACTAGACAACACTGCCACTGCGTGTTGGGCGGGCTTCTCTCTCCCCGTGTGCCCCTCCTTGTGGTATCTGGCCAACAGCTTTGGGATCCCACCTCACACAACAATCCTGGAGCTGGCTCCTGGTACGAGGCTGGGCTTAGAGCACAGGGCTTGGCACCTGGTCTGGGGCAGATGGGGCAAAACAGATCTGTGCCTTGTCCACGGCGCCGAGTGCTGGGGAGTGAAAGGGGAGGATGGGCGGCTCCCACTGGGGGCCCGGAGGGACTGGGATAGAGCGATCCATGTGCCAAGGCCTCGCTCCGTAGCCCGAGCACCTCCACCAGGGGCAGGCACGGCTGCAGAGTGGCAGGCTCCCTCCGAGAGCCGGGCAGGGCAGGGCAGGGCCACAGGGACTTGCCTTAATGGTAGATTTGCATTGGCTGCCCTCCCTTCTCCAACCCCGCCCGCTCCCAGCCCTCAGGGAGGGTCAGACAGGCCCGAGTCGCCCTGCGCTCGCAGGGGCGCTCTGGATTTGGCCCAGCCGCTCGTTGCAAACCCCACGCCGAGAACAGGAGCGTACACTCCTCTCTGGCCAACTGACCCCCCCCCCTAATCTGCCCCAGACTCCAGCCCCTGCTCCACGCTCAGAGCGCCCCATCCCCACCCACATCGGCCCCCAGACGGCAGAGCAGAGAGGCGCCCTGGCAGAGCTCCATTTCCTTGAAGGAACACTGTGGGCTGCGGGGAGGAGGAGGAGAGCGCCGATGACTCAGGTCCCTTGAGCCTAGACGCATGGGGCTCATTTCTCCTTTCCCTTGCCGGGGCGTAAACCCGGCTGCTATTTCAGCGGGCCGAAGGGATCGGCACCTGGGGGGCAGGTAGCAGAGGGGAAGAGAGACTGCGCAGCGAGATCCTAGCAGGCTGGCTGGGGGCGTTATATAGCGCTCAGGGCAAGGCCGGGGGACAGCAGGGGTGACCTCATATCACTGCTGGGAATTCTACCAGCTGGTTCACTGGAGTGGCTCCTGATTTACCCCGCTGAGAGTAGGATCAGGCCTGGGGCCGCTTGTCTCCATTGAGTGCCAGGCACTGATGGTTCAGAAAGGGGCCACGTTCTCTCCCTGGACGTCAGCGCGTGGATGCTGGCAGAGCGGCTGCTCTGTAACATTCTGTGCAAAACGTCACTAATCCCGATGCAATTCGACGTCCTGGCAGGACGTACTGGGCCCGGCTAGTGGGTTTTGCAGGAAGGGGTCAATACGAACGCGTTCGCATCCCGGCGCGCTAGAGCGGGGGCTTGGGGGCCAGGACTCCTGGGTTTTATCCCTGGCTCTGGGAGGGGAGTGGGTTCTAGTGGTTAGCGCACACAAAGAGGAGTCCTGACTCCTGGCCCTGGGAGGGGAGCGTCACTTCGGGTCTGTCTACACTGCACGCTAAGCCCGGTCTCTGATTCAGGTCTGAGCCTAAGCCCCTGCTTCTGTCCATCCACAAACCAGCCTGACTCGGGTCAGCACTCAGGACTTGGGTCCGGTCCTCCTGCCGCGTGGATGCAGCTCAAGGCACAGACCCCATCGGAAGGTCTGCGCAGCGCAGCATGGACCCCACAAGCCCGGGTCCCACCGACCTGGGCTTCGCGTGCAGTGGAGCCAGACCCTGAGCGGTCAGAGCAGGGCAGCGGGAATCAGGCCTCCTGGGTTCTGTCCCTGGCTCTGCTGCTGGCTTTCGGGCAGACCCTTTCCCTGCTTCAGTGAACCCTCGTGCGAAGTGGCGAGGATACTGACCTGCATCAGAGAGTTTGGGACCGATGCTCCGTCGAGCAAGGAGACCAGAACAGGCTAGAGCGGCCTGCAGACTGGCTCTGCCTTCCTCTTAGACTCCATTACCCCCTCGCCCTGCCTAACCGGGAACGTCTGCTCCCCCCCTTTTGCCAGCACTAAATTCACTTTCAAAGCAACAGGGCGCACGTCCAGTGGGTAAAAAACGAACTCGGGGCCCGATTCGCCTCTCGCTCCCGCTGGGGTCCGTCGGGAGTAACTCCGCGGCCCACAGCGGCATTCGAACCCTGTAGGTGAGAGGAGACAGGGGCCCTGGCTCCAACTCTGAAGTGGCCCAGCGCATTGGGTGGTCCGGGCCCGTGCAGCAGAGCGTGTCTGAGGGAACCGCCGCCCTCCCGTCCACGCACATCCCCAGGCGGGGGGTCAGATCCCGAGCCAGGGCCGCTGTGACTCGTGCTCCTTTATCAGCTGTTCAGGATTTCGCCCCAGGTCTCCATTCACAAACTGAAAAGGGGAAAGACGCCGCCCAGCCAGCCAGACCCCCCGCATGACTCTGCAGAATCCTGCTTCCCCCACATCCCGGTGCCAGTCCTGCCCCATGTACACCTGAGGGGGGCAGGGAGGAATTCTGATGCGGGCTGGGCCTCTACCGACTCCCAATTCACACCAGAGAAAGGCAGAGGAGAACCAGGCCCAGGGCTGATGATTAAATGGCTCCTTCCTACACCACGTATCTGCCCTGGGCCAAAGTCACAAGCGGCCGCAGCTCACGGTGATTTCAATGAGACCAGCAGCCTCCTCCCATCAGGGCTAGATCCGTCGCATCTGCTCCTGGGACGTCCCAGGGGCAAGAAGGCGGATACAGCTGTGGGCGGGGAGTGAGAGTCCGTTCGGCCGCTCAGGGTCTGTCTACGCTGCAACGCAAGCCCAAGGTGAGTAGAACCCGAGTTAGCAGTAACCTAGGGCGTGAATGTTTACACTCGTCTGTAACCCCAGGTTAGGAATTGTTGAACCCTGGATCCCAACCTGCGTTACACGGGCCCGGGTTCAAACACCCGGACCCCAGCCGGCATCCCTGCGAGAAAAGGAAAAGGGCCCACGTCACGCACTCGTTCCAGGGCCTTTCCCTCCAGCCCAGCGCTGCCGAAAGCAGAGCCTGATGCCAGTCGGGGGCCAGCCCAATCCGCTAACCCAGTAACCCTGGTGCCGTCCCATCGGACAGCCAGGCGAGCAGAGAACAGGGGCGGGGCGCTGACTTGCGCAATGCACTGTTTTATTTAACCGCTGCTGTCGCCTAGCAACTGCGGGGCTGGTCTGACACGAACAGCAGGAGACGGGTGAGGGCAGTGCCCATGGCTGTGACTGCACTGGGGCCTACCGTGCCAAGACAGCTACTATAGCCGGGTGCCAGGGATACTTCTAGTGGCTTCCTGGACTAGCATCTCTGGGGGGCCTTTGGTGCTCACTGGTGATAGCCTCTGGTCGTGAGATTCAAACGTGCACCAGGCATGTTAGTTTCATACTAATTTAGGGCTTGTCTACACATGGAGTTATTCCTGATTAACTATTCCTGATTCACACCCTGTGTGGACACACTTATTCTGGAATAAGGGCTTGTCTACACGGGGACATGCAGGAAAGTTAATCCTAATTAACTGAAGGTGGGAATTTGAAGCAGATTAGTTAAAAATCACATTCGATCCCTGTGCAGATGCTGTGATTCAGAATTAAAGCTGTCTTAATGCAGTTTAGTTTAATTTTGGAAGTGAATTAAGATCAATCGAATTAAGGCCACTTTAATTTTTGAATGAGGGTGTTCACACAGGGGTTTAATGTGGTACAGTTAATCCTCTTTAAATTTACACCCCCACCTTAATCCAAATTAATTTCCCCATGTAGACAAACCCAGAGTCCTAATTTTCCTTCCAGGTGGGTCTAAGGCTGAGAATTTGGATCGATTCACTCATGGGTGCTGTCGAAATCCAGGCCTGTTGTGCGGACTGGACCTGCAGCACGACCGGACCCACACTACGAACCGGAACGCTGCTTGGCATCGGCGGAAAGCACATCCACATGGCTACTACATCCCCAACACGGCTGTGTGCGTAGCACAGACTGGGCCTCGGCATGGAGCTAGACGGGCCTGGCAACACCACTTTGATTTCTAGCAGTAGCCCCTAGAAACGCCAGCCCTGATCTGGGCCAGGCACTGCACATACATGCAGGGACAGTCCCTGCCCCAAAGAGCTTACAGTCTAAATAGACCAGTCGGCTAAAGGATGGGAGGGGAAACTGAGGCACAGAGCGGGGAGGTGGCTAGGTCACACAGCAGGTCAGAGCCAGGAACAGAACCCAGGACTCCTGAGACACCCCTCCCCCCCAGCCTAACCACTAGGCCACACTGCCTCTGCCACACCATCCTGAAGGTCAACAAACTCAGGCTGTCAGGCCCNCCCCCCCCCCCCCCCCCCCCCCCCCCCAACCCCAGCCCAGCCTTCTCTTTCCTGGGCCATTATAAATTTAGTTCCCTGCTTTCACTACCGCAGCCTAGTGAAAAATCACGAGTGCCTCCTCTGTACCGAGATCAGCTGGCGGGTAGGAGGGGAAAGCACATGTTCCGGGTTCTCTTGCTGGTTTCACTGAGACATGGGGTCCCTGTTCCGGGTTGTCGACAGATCAGATAAGGAGGGGGTGGAAGAGGAGACATGTGACAAGACAGACAATAATACCGTGAACCTCTGTAGCGCCTTTGACCTGCACTTTCAAACCCACAGAGGAGGAGGGATTTGCACCTCTCCACTTTACAGAGAGGGAAACTGAGGCACCACGGGGCACGTCACTAATCAGCCGCAGACCCCAGGAGTCCTGTCCCGTGGTCACTAGACTATGTCGATTTCCACCCCCGTCATAGCAGCGAGAGATGTGCCATGGCCCATGGGACGATACACAGCAGTAAGAGCGAGCCCGGTTCGCAACGCCAGGGCCCTCAGCGCTGGGTTGATGGGGAGGCACCTCTCAAAGGACAAAGCCACGAAGGAGGAGAACGGTTCTCCCACCCCCCGCGGAATCACTCACGCCCGTGCAAAGAGCTACCCTCCCAACTGGGTAGCAACTACACCCAGTTAACGCTGGTGTGCCCCAGCTGAACTGATCGAGAAGCCGCCCGGCCGCAGCCCCTGGCCAAACCTCGTAGCCCAAAATTCCTATGTGCCAGGAGGTCACCATGGGCAGACCCCTCTGCTCGGCTCCCAGTGTGAGCGGGCGAGAGGGGGAGGGGAATAGAGGCATCTGCAGAAGCAGCTTTTGTGTTAGCCGGTCATGGAAACAGAACAAAAATGAATAGAAAGAAAAAACCCCTTCCCCCCCGAAACACTCAAACCAGTTTAGAACATAGCTGCGCTCCAGCCGCCTGCCCCCGGGGTGACCTGTCTGTGCACGGAACTGCCACACGGACCCAGCCAGCCCCATCACAAACGGCCGCTCTGTTCCCCCCCCAGCAGGGCCGCGGCTACGCTCAGACCCAGGGAACTCTTCAACGGGGCAGCCGCTAACAAGGACGCTCACAAATTACATCTGCCTTGGAAACGCCGGCTCCAAGCCGCCAACACAAGTCACGATTCGGCTCCGCCGGGCCAGACCCCCGGCTGGTGCAAATCAGGGCCGCTCTGCTGACGTCAATGGAGGAACACTGATTCACATCGGCTGGGGAATCTGAGGCGGAGAGAGACAGGGGCTGCTCCAAACAGCAGGTGCTGCAAAGCAGAAGGTCCTTGCTCCCACAGGGGAGAGAGGGTGGAAAGGGATAAAGAAGAGGGCAAACAGGGAAGCGAGCAGGGGATGGGAGAGATGCAGGATAGAGGGCAGCAGGTGCCGAGGAGAAAGCTCTGCTGACCTGGGCAGAAGGAGCAGAGAAAGGGGTTAGCTGCAATGAGTCCATGGAGGGTTTGAGACGCATGGGAGACGATTCTGACCCACTGGTGTGAGTGGCAGGAGTTCTCAGGCAGCAGGGCCCGGCTCACCCTGCGTTCAGGGCGAGGGGATCAGAGGCTACGACGGAGGAGAATGAGGTTGCCCTGGACTGGGTCCTCAGCTGGTGGAAATCAGCACAGCTCTGCTCTTCGCTGTATCTCGTGACAGAGCGACGCTGATTTCCACCAGCCGAGGACCCAGCCCCACGTTTGTCACTCGCTAGCGTGTGTCCAGGCTCTGCGTGTATTTTCTTTGCACCTCATCTTCCTCTTTGGGAGCCTGATTCGGATCTCACAGCTCTGGAGTCACTCCTGATTGACGCAGGGGTGAGAAGAGAATCGGGCCTCTGGGGTCTGTGCCGTGTCAGGCAGCGTGGAGACAGAAGTCACGTCCAGGAAAGTACGCCCTGATAATCCGCGTTGAGTTTGCAGGGAGGCTCTTTGCTCTGTCTCTGTACAGCGCCTAGCACATTGGGGGCTGTACCGTTGACTGGGGCTTCCTACTGCAATGCTGTCAGTCACCCCCAGATCCCCCACACCACGTTCTCACCCTCAGCCTGGGAGAAGGGGGTGCAAATGCCTCTCTGAAACCCACCCCTGTGCTCCCCACCCCCACTGGTAAATGACCGAGGCTGTTCCTCCCGCAACTGCTGAATGAGAAGAAAGTAACAGNTCCCCCCCCCCCCCCCCCCCCGCTCTTGCAAGCAGAAAATCTGCTCAGCCCCAAAGACAGAGCATTCCTCAGCCTGCCAAAGGCTCATTGTGCCCTGGCCCAGCCGCTGGCATTTGCAGAGCTCGGCTAAATTCCATTAACCCTCGGCGGGGCGCACCGGACTAGCCGGGCAGTACCGATTCCGGTCGGGCTCCCTCTGACCCGCCACCATCCCACGCTTCGGCCCCCAGCTAAGTGCCGAGCAGGGCCGGGCCTCTTTTCTGCCCTGTGTCACAGCGAGCCCTCCCGGGCTTGATGCCTTGGGCGTTAGTCCAGTTTTGAGTGGCTACTCCGGGGCAGCAGCGTTCCAGCAGCATGGCCTGGCGGCGAGACACACCTGGGACGTCCCCGTGCCGCTGGCAGGAAAGACGGGGAGATGGGACGCTCCATCCCTTCCCCTGATCGCCTCGGAGTCTAACCGCCCTTCACAAGAAAGCCGGCCAGCTGCACGCAGGCCTTGTGGTCATATTCAGGTCACCTCTGCTCTGGGCCAATCACTCCCCTTCACGCCCCTATTTTGGGCTTTATAATCCTGGCCTAATGGCGTTAGGACTCAAGAGATCTGGGTTCTGTGATCGGGCTGCTCCACTGCCTAACATTATCCAGCACGAAGCTCTCTGGGTACGTCTCCACCGCAATGAAAAACCTGCAGCACCAGGCCTTGGAGCCCGAGTCGGCTCAGGCTGCGGGGCCAAAAACGGCAGTGGAGACATTTGGGCTTGGGCTGGAGCCTGGTTTCTGACACCCTCCCCCTCACCGGGTCTCAGAGCCCAACCCGAGCATCTACACTGCAATTATTAGCCCCCTGAGCCAGCTGACCCGGGACAGCCGCTGCTGGGCTGCGGATCTTTGATTGCAGTGTAGAGGTTCCCTCCCATCGTCTATTGAGAGCAGGCGCTCTTTGGGGTAAGGACACGGACACACGCAGAGTCTGTGCAGCGCCCGGCACAAGGGGAGCCCCGAGACCCTCTTTTCAGTCTGTGTTTGTACCGCCCCTGGCGCCAGGGGGTCCTGATCCGTGACCGGGGCTCCTAGGTACTATGGGAACACAAATCAAATATTATTTAGTACCATAATGGAGGCAAACTTGCCCCAAATCAGGGGTGATTGGATCATTGGGTTTTGGCTCAGCTCACCGCAGTGATCACAGCCAGAGAGGAAATTCATAGCCAGGTGCCCCTAAAACTCAAGTGGTGTCTGGATCCCCTGGCTAGGTCTGAGCTCACCGCTAAGGCAAACACACACAGCCTCTCTCTCCAGAAGCCAATGGGCCAAATCCTCAGCTGGTGCAAGTTAGTTTTGCCTCACTAAAGTCAACGGAGCAATGAGGATTTATTCCAGCCAGGGATCTAGCCCTGGCTTTTAAAGAGATGGGCGATATTCAGCTAAGAACTGAAGGACCAAGTTCTGCTCTGATACCTGCCTGTCCTCTTTAGTCCAGCTGGGGTAAATCGACCTTGCTCTACCAATGCCGGTTTACCCCAGCTATGGATCGAGCCCTTTGACGCCTGAGCTTTGCACGACTGCAGCTGAGCATTGAGGCTGCACCCACATGGGTCTGAAAAACCAGGCTAGCGATGGCAAGATTTCAAACCCGCGTCCGCCCCCAGCCAAGAACACTGTGAGAACGAGCCTTTTGCGTAGCGTTTCAGCACTTCTCCCGCTGGCCCCCGGGGAACAGCAGAGGCAGCACGAAATGTCTGGTATTTAATCAAGATCCTTTCTTGCTACTGTGTGGAACAATGGGTGCCCAACACGCCGCACGGGGTAGCAAAATTAAACCCTGCTACTGAAAAATGCAACACAGTTTAATTTCCCCGTTAAGTCCTTGGGAGGCCGTGAGAGCTGCAAACATGCCCAAAGGCGGTGAGTCACCGTGTTTATTCTGCAGGGCTGTAGCAGTGCTGACCAGAGGAGTTTCTTCATAGAGCCACAATTTTAAAATCAGACGGGACCCACTGCGATCACCTAATCCCACCTCCTGCACAGCACAGGCCAGAGAACCTCCGCAAAATCATTCCTGTTTCAGCTAGAGCATCTCTTTCAGAAGAGGTCTAGGTTGGATATTAGGAAACACTATTTCACTAGGAGGGTGGTGAAGCACTGGGATGGGTTACCTAGGGAGGTGGTGGAATCTACATCCTTAGAGGTTTTTAAGGTCAGGCTTGACAAAGCCCTGGCTGGGATGATTTAGTTGGGGATTGGTCCTGCCTTGAGCAGGGGGTTGGACTAGATGTCCTCCTGAGGTCTCTTCCAACCCTAATCTTCTAGGATTTCAAAATCGCTAGTGACAATGGAGAACCCACCACAACCCTTGGGGAATTGTTCCCACGGTCTAAAGTGTCTCATTCAAACACACCAAAAATCAATCAATCAATCAATCCTTCATCACATGAGAGACTGCTTAAGAAAAGCAAAGGCCTTACAATTAATCCACCCTAAGGGAGTTTCCCCTCCAAGGGACAGAGGCTGGACAGGTCTGACTCTCCAAGCCACAGGCTACATTCTGTCCTCATTACCAGTGGCGCATCTCCACCAAACGAGGCCAGAATCTGGCACAGCTTCTGCTGAGACGGGGCTGGGGCGATAGGTAGGTTTCCCCCGTGTGGGATTTGAGGATGTGCAGACCATGCTTTGCTGACAGGGAGAGGCTCTGGGGACCCAATCTTGCTTCCACGGACAGCACGACTGGGCCTGCTTGTTCCTAAGGCCCTTTGGAAGGCAAGGGAACCATCCGGTTCTCAGCTCAGAGAGACAGACACACACACAATGACTTCTCTTGCAGCCCTCGTCTGGCCGCTTTGCTGTTGAGAAATCCTGCAGCAGCAGGTCACAGGCGTGGGATCCTGCCAGGGCCGGAGTGCCCCACTGTCCTGAACTCTGGGGGGGTTCTGCATGAAGCAATTGTGTAGATATAATCAGAGCTCTGATGCTGTCTCAGTGGGTCTCCGGTTTCTTACTCACCACTGAATCAGCAGGGATCACGGGGGCGGGAAGGTTCCCCAGAAGGCTTGTCAGCAGCCTAAACTTTAAGGGGCCAACGCTGTTTTTATTCCTCTGAATTATTTGTTTTGAACTGACCTTTGAAGACCCTTATTGACATTTCGGCCACCACCACAGAGGTCCTGGGCTTGAGCCTGACCTCACCTCAGGGTCACAGCATTGGGGAGGGTCACACTATTGGGGGGAACAAACCGCTCCGGCTCCACGATCCCACAACTGGGGCAATTGCTGCATAACCAGCAAAGACCCAAACACACACAAAGGAGAGAGGAAAAGGTGCAGTCCCCGTCCCCTACCCGTTTGGATCGAAATCACCAGTTTCACCATCCAGAACATGCTGCCCAGAGCCAGGGGGTGACCCTGCAAACCCCCCCACTCGCTCCAGGGCGGCAGGGTCACTCTCAGGAGTGAAGGCTGGCTCCATGAGAAAGGGTTCCCACTTTCACCAGCAAAGGAAACACACTCCAGCACCAGCCCTCTACCCTGCCAGCCATTCCTTCACAGGTTTGCAAGTTACAGCCTGCAATGCTGTGCTCCTAGTCACCCTGCCCATTAGTCACTGTGAGAGGAGACAGACCTATTTGAACTCCCTGCCTCTCCGGTTTAAATTCAAACACATGTCTGAAAAGAGAGGAGACTTCCGGCTCCATCCCCCCCCCCGCGCCCTTTTCTGTTGGGAGTTTTGAATATTTCAAGCCCTGGAAAAGCATGTCACCTGCCTGCTTAAAAACACCCCTCCCCCAGCTGTTACAGGAAAGGGCGGGGGGGGGAGACTTTCCCACAAGTCCCAGTTCAAATCTGAATCAATGGGACGCATTCAAGCCAGGCTCTGGAATTTTTTAAGAGCTCCTGAAGGTGCAATCGGGTTTCACTTCAGAGAAAGTAACGGGGGGGGGACTTGCCTGTGAACTGAGCGAAGAGCCATGTTGCTTTCAAACACACGCCCCTTCCCCACCCATGGGGAAAGGAATCAAGCCAGGCTGTTGCCTTAGCTAGGCGAAGAAGCCCCTTGAGACACTACCCCCCCCCCGTGCCTGGGTGCCCGGGTCTCCCACGCACAGAGATCCAGCTGCCCGGACACGGGGTGAAATTAACCAGTGAAATTAACCAGGGTGAAGATTCTATTTTTTGTTAAATCAAGTCATCTCCTTACCTTCCCCTTCTCGCAGCCCGATCCCAGCGGTGCTTTCTCCGGGGCTTTCCCCCCCGCCCGGCTCTCTGTGCCCGAAAAGGAGGAGGAAACTTTTCTTGGGAACTTCAACCCCTGCCCGAGGTGTGGTTCTGCTAGAGAGGAGCGAGGAAATGGTCGGGTTTCAACACACTGTTTATTAAATAGACGCTCTCTGGAGGCACAGCACCGACCCTGGCCACCGGCCGGCATTGCACAAGCCAGGAAAGGATGTCAGAGCAGCCCTACCGCTTTTCCCCTTCGTGCTGGCCACATTAACTCTCAGCTGTCTGAGCTCCGGGCCAGATGAGAGGAACACACTTGAGCTGGCCAGAGAATTGTTGGCTTTTGGGTGGTTTTTTTTAAGGCTGATTTTAGGCCTGGCTCAAAATAAAAGGCTCCCCCCCCACACACCTCAATTAGCCTCATTTCCTTGAAGTGAATTTGGCTAATTGACACCAGCTGAGTACTGTAGATTGCCCAGAATAAAAGGCCATGGTTTGACGCTGAAGCTGAGATGTATTTCCCAGGAGAAGTGGTTGGCAGCTGCTGCAGGGGTGTCATGGGGACATCCCCAGGCAGAGGTAGGGAACAGGGACTTGGGTTTAGGGTACAGGGTTCTATCCCTGTATCAGGGGGTAGCCGTGTTAGTCTGTATCCACAAAAACAACAAGGATACCTTAAAGACTAACAGATTTATTTGGGCATAAGCTTTTGTGGGTAAAAAAAACCCCACTTCTTCAGATCTTTAAGGTGCCACCGGACTCCTTGTTGTTTGTGTGGTTCTATCCCTGGTTTCCTGGGTGTTCTTAGACAAGTCACTGCCTCAGTTTCCCCCAGTGAGACAAGCTCTGTGAACACTTATGCAGGTGCTTAATTAACGGTCTACTCACTTGAGAAAAATTAAGTATGCATGTCATTGTTAGTAAGAGCAGGCCTCAATTTGTTTCACAGTTCGCTTCTGAGGATAAATTCTTTAAAGTGCCTACAGTGCTTGGAGGAGAGCGACAGGAAGCAAGGTGGGTGAGAGGAGGGGAAAGGTCTGTGGGCGCCCGCAGCCTGATGTGTGTTACTTTGTGAGTGTCGCGTTTGAAGATGCCAGAGATGCCCTGATGGAAGGTGACAGTTCTTGCGCTGGAGAACAGGCTGGCAGCTCTGCCGCGTTGTGATTCTATAATTACACTGCTCTAGTTCAGTTCCCCCTGGAGACGAGCCCGGCTTTACCCCAGGGGAAGGAATGCCAGGGCATTTCAGGGTTCCTGCATGAATAATCTTGAGGCTCTGTCTCCCACACGGCATCTCCCCGTTTGGGCCTTGGCAGCTTGGGCGGGATGTTGCCAAGCAGAATGTATCATCGCCTCTTTGGACAGCTGCAGACCTTGAGCACCCGCTGTCTCTGGGCGTGAGAAACCCAGCCTTGTTCAATGAATGGAACTTTGTGGCAATGCAACCGTTACACCAGGAACTGTCCTGAGCCTTTCAGAGCCGTGCTGGCCCCCCGCCCCCCCGGGTTGCGCTCAGAGTGTGTTAACAGCCCGGGGGCTGGCACGGCTCCTCCGGCCGCATGGGAACTGTGGGCTATCGCTCCGCCCTTGTGTAAGGATGGTGGTAAGTGGGTCTATAGAACATCACTGGTTAGGCCTCAGAGCAATCTCCCCCGCTGATTTTTTTTTTCCATCCGGGAAGCTCAGCTTCCACTCCTCGTTAATTTCATTAATTTTTCAAGGGCAAAATGCTTTTTGGGAATGAATTATAGAGCAGCCCTGGGCTCAGCTTACGTAACACGCTGCAAACTTTCTTTCTTGGCCTCTTCCCACTCTCCCTCTCACCCGCCACCACTGGATTTATTTTCTCAAGGTGGGTTAAAGGCACAGACTCGACAGGCTGCAGTCCTCCTATGGGAGCAGCAGTGCAGGAGATTCAGGAGCGGGGGGCGGGGGAGATAATGGAGAGGACTGCCCAGTAGCGCCCCATATATCTGTGGGGGCTGAATCCCTTTGCTGTGCCAGGCTGTCGCTCCAGAGAGAATGAACCGTGGAGTCTCCCTCATCTTCATCCTCTGCAGCAAGTGACACCGCCCCCTGCACAGAAATCAGAGCTGGGATAGCCTAGAACAGGTGCTGTCTCGCCCACCCTCCTGGGCAGTGCAGGATCACTCCCTACGGCCTCACCTTCGCCCTGCACCCAGCCTCACTGTCAGTGTCTCCAGGGATGGCTCGTCATAGAATATCAGGGTTGGAAGGGACCTCAGGAGGTATCTAGTCCAACCCCCTGCTCAAAGCAGGACCAACCCCAACTAAATCATCCCAGCCAGGGCTTTGTCAAGCCTGACCTTAAAAACCTCTAAGGATGGAGATTCTTCCACCTCCCTAGGTAACCCATCCCAGTGCTTTACCACGCTCCTAGTGAAATAGTGTTTCCTAATATCCAACCTAGACCTCCCCCACTGCAACTTGAGACCATTACTCCTTGTTCTGTCATCTGCCACCACTGAGAACAGCCGAGCTCCATCTTCTTTGGAACCCCCCTTCAGGTATCAGAGGGGTAGCCGTGTTAGTCTGGATCTGTAAAAGCAGCAAAGAATCCTGTGGCACCTTATAGACTAACAGATGTTTTGCAGCATGAGCTTTCGTGGGTGAATACCCACTTCTTCGGATGCAAGTGAATACCCACGTCTTGCATCCGAAGAAGTGGGTATTCACCCACGAAAGCTCATGCTGCAAAACGTCTGTTAGTCTATAAGGTGCCACAGGATTCTTTGCTCCCCTTCAGGTAGTTGAAGGCTGCTATTAAATCCCCCCTCACTCTTCTGTTCTGTGACTAAATAAGCCCAGTTCCCTCAGCCTCTCCTCATAAGTCATGTGCCCCAGCCCCCTAATCATTTTCGTTGCCCTCCGCTGGACTCTCTCCAATTTGTCCACATCCTTTCTGTAGTGGGGGCCCAAAACTGGATGCAATACTCCAGATGTGGCCTCACCAGTGCTGAATAGAGGGGAATAATCACTTCCCTCGATCTGCTGGCAATCTCCTACTAACGCAGCCCAATATGCCTTGAGAAACTCTTTCACGGAGGGAAGTGCCCTTAGCAGCACCAGATCCAACTATCCAGCTCTCTGCTCACCACGCCCTCCGTCAGGGCTGGCTGGGAAACGGCTTTCAGGTTTGTTCCTGGGGAAAAAGAAATTCAACAGAAAAGTTTTCATTTGGGGGAAGGGGGGGGAATCCAAAGATTTTTGGGGTTTGTTGAAAAACTGAAAACCCCCCAACTCAAAAACTGTCAGACAAAAGGAGGTGGGTTTTTAATGAGAACCTGGAACATTTCATCCAAAACGGAAGTGTCCAGTGGAAATTTCTGTTTCGATGCGAAAGTGATTTTTCGTCGGAAAAAAACTTTTCAACTGATAAATTTCTATCAATTCTCCCTCCCTCGCCCTGCCCAGGCGCGTTTGTGCTGTAACCTGTAACAAATTATCCCCTGACCACACCTTGGCCTTTTAAAAATATATATATATATATATATATATCCATCTATTCACTACTGGCCTTAGGAAAATGAAAATCTTTCAAGTGTCTCAGGTTTCTCGCAGTGCTCAGGAGAATAGGAAGTTCTCACTGTCCCCAAAAGAAAGTCCAGCTCCAAAGATTTGTATGGAAAAGAGCATCCTGATTTCCCCACTAGGTAATTCTGGTTTTACACTGATGTAATTCCACAGATTTCAATTAGTGCTGCCAACTTTCTAATTGCTGAAAGCCGAACCCCCTTGTCCCGCCCCCTGCCCTGCCTCTTCCCCCAAGGCCCCACACCCTGCTCACTCCTCTCCCCCGTCCTTCCCTTGCTCACTCCCCCCTCTCCCAGGACTCCCCTTCTGCCTGCAGAGCAGGCTGGGAGGAGCTGACACAGAGCCTGCCCACCTACCCAATTGGGGCACAACAGGGTGGAGGGGGGCCGGGGCACAGCGGTAGAGGGCGGGGATCGGTCCGCGGAGCAAGGGGGCGGGACCCCGTAGTGAGGGGCCGGGGCAATCGGAGCACAGTGGGGCAGAAGGGGCGAGGGGGCAGACAGGATTCCCTCCCCCTGGGTGGCGGCACCTACCTCTTGCAAGCCAGCCAATGCTCTCTGTCAAGCTTCAGCAGCTGAGCAGAGAGCAGCGCCTCCGTGTGGCTCCAGAAGCCGCTGCTGCTCTTCCCGCCCTCCAGTGGCAGAGGCCGGTTACTGTGGCCAACTGGACTTTTAGCGTCCGGTCAGCTGTGCTGACTGGACGCTGCCAGGTTCCCTTTTTGACCGAACGTTCCGGATGAAAACTGGACACCTGGCAACTCTAATTTCAATGGAGTCCTGCTGGGGTCAAAAAGGAGAAACTGTGGCTATGTCTATACTGCAATCTAAGCGGAGACTGCTGCTCAGGTAGGCATCCCAGAGCTAGCTTCACCCGCACTGGCGTGGCTAAATATAGCAGTGTAGACGCAGTGCTGGTGAGAGAGTACGCAGCACCCCTGGCCTGCATGCATTGCCCATGCTGAGACCCACCCCGCCACATTTGCACTGCCATTTTTAGCCATGCTAGTGGGGGTATGTGTACCCGAGCTGCAATCACCCCTCAGGTTGCAGTGTAGACACACCTGGAATGGGGAATCAGACCCAGCATTTCTTTATCTTAGCTTCACCTTGGGCACTTTCCATCCCAATCCACACCGCAGCCAGGTCAGCTGGAACTGGGACAAAAATCACGGCACAGGAATAGAAAAGTTATGATGGGAGCACTTAGCGGTTCCACTCAAGACTAGTCAGGCAGGGTGCTGCACTGACACTGAGTGAGAGACAGTCCCTGCCCCAGAGAGCTTCCAGGCTAGTCAAAGAGTGGGAGGGGAAACTGAGTCACAGAGTGGGGAAGTGACTGACCCAGGGTCACCCAGCAGGTCTATGGTAGAGTTGGGAAGAGACCCAAGGTCTCCTGAGTCTATGTTCAGTGTCCTAGCTACTACACTGCGTTGCCTCTCTCTAAGTTGAATTCAGATTCCTCATTGGGGAGTCCACGTGGCCCAGGAAGGAGGGGAAGGGTTACAGCTCCCTGATCCTCGGAGGCAGCCCCAATGAACAGATGGGCTGCATTAGCTTATGCCCCAGGCACAGGGGCCCGGCTCCTCAGAGGTATTTAGGTGCCTGAGCCTCACCACAGCTGGCCTGCCCTGCGTCTCCTCTGCCCTGCGCCTGGCACAGTCCTTGAGACCAGTGCCAAGTGACCCCGAAGCAAGGAGGCAGTGCGGCCTAGGGGACTGGGATTCTGTTCTTGGCGCTACCACTGCTTAGCGGGGGGCTTTGGGTAAGTGACGTAAGTGACCCCCGTGCCTCGGTTTCCCCATCTGTAAAATGGGGGTAATGATACTGCCCTCCTGTGTGAAGCGCTTTGAGACCGACGGATGAACAGCGCTATAGGAGAACTCGGGGTTATTGTTACCCACTTTGTACCCGGTGTGAGTGCACAAGGCACGGAACCACACCAAGTCCCTGCCCTGCGTATAAGCTGTCCGGGATCAGTAACTACCTTCGTGAGTAGCCGCACGTTTACCATGCACCTTAAGCGTGCGGGCTGCAGCGGAAGGGCTCTCGGTGGGACTAGAAGCCTCTTCTGCTTGCCGGCCACATGGGGAAATAATTCACCGCTTGGGGCCGGGCTTTGCTGTGAGTGGGCAGAGGGCATCACGCGACGATGGGTAACGTTTTCAAAAGCCCGTAATGCAAGAGCTTCTGTCCCATTTCCAGCTGCCACAGAGGCACTCGGGAGCCTACGGCAGTACTTAGGCCCAGATTTTTAAAGGTTCTTAAGCCTTGCTGCACTCAGCGGTCCAGGGCCGAACCGATTTAGGAGCCTAGATACCTTTTTGAATCTGGGCCTTTTGCAAATGAAATTACCCATCTTATCTACACCAGAGAGCTGTCCCCCGTCAGCGATCCCGGTGTATTAAAGCAGAACCCCCGCCTAGTGTGGCTGTGGTTACATCAGTATACAGGCGCTTTATATTGGTACAGCCGTTCCCATGCAGCAAGGAGAATAAGGTATAGCCGTATATGGCACCTTTAAACCAGTATAACAGTGCCCACACCAGGGGTTGTACTGGTCTTACTAAATATCAGTTAAAAAAAAAATCACACCCTGTGGGTGTGTCTGAGCTGGAGCTAGAAGGTGGAATTCCCGGCTCCAAGAAACACACCTGATGGAGCGAACACCTATTGCCCAGACAGGATCGTCCTTGGGCGAGCCCCATCCGCTCCTCGCACCACCGTGGCTACACACTACCTGGTTATACCGAGGAAGGAGTACGGCAGAAAGGGACCTGGGGGTCAGAGTGGATCACAAGCTAAATATGAGTCAACAGTGTCACACTGTTGCAAAAACAAGCGAACATCATTCTGGGCTGTATTAGCAGGAGTCTTGTAAGCAAGACACGGGAAGTAATTCTTCCGCTCTACTCCGCGCTGATTAGGCCTCAGCTGGAGGATTGTGTCCAGTTCTGGGCGCTACATTTCAGGAAGGATGTGGACAAATTGGAGAGAGTCCAGAGAAGAGCAACAAGAATGATTAAAGGTCTAGAAAACATGAGCTGTGAGGGAAGATTGAAAAAACTGGGTTTGTTTAGTCTGGAGAAGAGATGACTGAGAGGGGACATGATAACAGTTTTCAAGTACATAAAGGGTTGTCACAAGGAGGAGGGAGAACAATTGTTCTCGTTAACCTCTGAGGCTAGGACAAGAAGCAATGGGCTTAAATTGCAGCAAGGGCGGTTTAGGTTGGACATTAGGAAAAACTTTCTGTCAGGGTGGTTAAGCACTGGAATAAATTGCCTAGGGAGGTTGTGGAATCTCCCTCATTGGAGATTTTTAAGAGCCGGTCAGACAAACCCCTGTCAGGGATGGTCTAGATCAGGGGTGGCCAACCTGTGGCTCCGGAGCCACATGCGGCTCTTCAGAAGTTAATAGGCGGCTCCTTGTCTAGGCACCAACTCCGGGGCTGGAGCTACAGACGCCAACTTTCCGATGTGCCGGGGGGGTGCTCACTGCTCAGCCCCTGGCTCTGCCACAGGCCCTGCCCCTCCTCCACCCCTTCCCCCCTGAGCCTGCCGTGCCCTCGCTCCTCCCCCCCAGAGCCTCCTGCACGCCACAAAACAGCTGATCGGGAGGTGGGAGGAGGGAGTGGGAGGCTCTGATTGGTGGGGCTGCCGGTGGGTGGGAGGTGCTGGGAGTTGGGGGGGGAGAAGCTAATGGGGGGCTGCTGAGGTATTACTGTGGCTCTTTGGCAATGTACCGTGGTAAATTCTGGCTCCTTCTCCGGCTCAGGTTGGCCACCCCTGGTCTAGATAATACTCAGTCCTGCCTTGAGTGCAGAGGACTGGACTAGATGACCTCTCGAGGTCCCTTCCAGTCCTACGATTCTACACCAGGACAGACACTGTGTGCAGACAAGGCTGCTAAGTCTCTTCAGTGCTTTCAGAAATGTCACCCCATGCAGATGTCATTCTGATGGGAGTGGGGAAAGTTTTGTCGAGGAGGAAGGTTTTGCAGTGATTGCTAGAGGTAGCTAGACTCTGTATTCTCCTGATCTCCAGACAGTCATTCCACATACCCCCCACTGAGCATGCTTTGTTCCCAACTCTCATCAGTTTGGCAAACCAGGCAAATGGTGCCTATCACGGGAACGCCCTCCTGAGCTCAGTGGAGAGGCCGGCTTACAAGCCAATTGCATAACGTGAGGCCATGTCATTTATAGACATGGGGAGCTGCAGCCCTGTTTCAGACAACAGAGGTGTAGGGATTGGAGGTCGTTCCAGGCTCGATCTTGACTTCGGTATGTTGCGCCGTCTGTCGCGACATGTTGGTCTGACGAGACCTGCGTGGTTTCAGCTGTCTGAGCAGAACCCATGACGCCCGTCCTGCGGATGAATAAAGACGTGCTCATGGAGACGGATGCTCCAGAGGGAAGCAGAGGCAACGGCCGGCTGGTGGGACGCATTAGATGGAGAGCACCCAAAGGAGTTGTGACACTTGTCAAAAGGCATTGCCTCACGTGTCCGAATGCATCAAGTCCTTCCAAGAAGCTCGTCAGGCCGGGTGTGTGTGTGTGTACTTGTGCGGTGCACCAGCAAAGAGAGACCTAGTGTGCTGGGAGTGGGCGGGACTATCTGCAGTGACAATAATCCCTAGTTCTTATCTAGCACTCATCAGTTGAGTTCAAAGTGCTTTACAAAGGAGGTTAGAATAAGCCCCATTTTACAGATGGGGAAACTGAGGCAATGGGCAGCATAGTGACCTGCCAAAGGTCACCCAGCAGGCCAGTTACAGGGACAGGAATAGCACCCAGGTCTCCATCCTGTGCCCTTTGCATTGGGGAACACTGCCTCTGCAGCATGGCACCTCCACAGTGCGCACACACATAGCACTGGGCGACTGCCATGGGTAGCCAGCCCCGTTTCCTGTTATGCACCCCTTTGAGAGCAGGAAGCAGTGGGTGTCTCCTGCTCTCCCCAGGGATATGGACCCAAGTGGATTGGGTCAGCTGAACAGAAAGCAGCATAGGCCTTGCCACTGCGATGGAGGCAACAGTCATTCCATGGCAACATCCAGTGATGTGCTGGAGGAGCGGCGGAAGCTCCCTAAAAGTAGGGGGGGGCCCACCAGCGCCTGAACCCTGGCCCCGCCCCCTGCACCGTGCTGCCCCAAGGCCACGCCCCTTTCCCCAGAGGCCCTGCCCCATGCCGTCCTTCTCCCTGCGCCCATGCCCTCACTCCACCCACGGCCCTGCCCCTGCGCTGCCTCTTCCCCCCAAGTGATGGGGCCGTGGTCCCCTGTGCCCGCGCCCCTGGCTGGAGGGGTAACTTGGTGACATTGAATTGCCTGTGATATGCCAGAGGTCAGAGTAGATGATTTAATGGTCCCTTCTGGCTATGAATCCACAAGGGATCCCCCGACAACCCTAGCTGCCCATTTGGCCCTAGCTAAGTGTCTGGTTGGAAGGACTAGATGCAGCTCTGGATTTTCCTCCTCCTTGGTTTCTCCCATCGAATCTGTGTGTTCCGGATCAGTTTCCCATAGGGTCTGTCATTCAGCATCCATCAGCAGGAAAGCAAAGGAAAACAAAGCTACTCGACCTCCTCGGAAAACACCAGAGAGAAAAATGTCGCCAGTTTCGGCAGCAGAGTTCTCATACCTGCTAGGTTGTGCATCCCCTCCTCCACCCCAACCCCAGCTGTGCGAACATTACGGAACGAAACGTGGGTCTATTTAGGGCCAGAGAGCGTATCCTCGCTGCTACGCTAATGGCCCAGGCTCTGAGATAAGTGGATCCGAAAGCAAAAACAAGGAGGCAGAAATAGACAGTCTGAAAACCTAACGCAGAGGGGGCTTGGCTTTGATGGGAATTATGTGCACACAGCAACAGGAAAACCACTCCTGCGGAGGACCCAGAAGATAATTCTAATCCTATGCCAAAAATATAAGGTCTAGGACAGTAGAGTCGGATTTTATATCCTCGGGAATTTGATAGGAAGCCGGAACAATCCAGCCTTATTTGGTATGGGGTCTTTTCAAACAGTGTCTTGAGTTAATTAATTCCTCCCTTGCTGAGCAGGAGCAGGTTTTAAGGGATTCACAGGTCAGAACTCAGTGGTGCAGAGTCAGGTATTTGCTTAGTGTCATTTGTTTATTTGCAAAATGTCCCCAGCTCCTCTACGAGACCTGCCCTGAAACCATTCCCAGAGCAGAGCTTTTACCAAAACATCCAGTCTTGATTTTAAAATGGTCAGTGACGGAGAATCCACCACGAGCCTCGGGAAATTGTTCCGGTGGTTAATTACTCTCCCTGTTAAAAACGTGCACCTGATTTCCAGTCTGAATGTGTCTGGCTTCAACTTCCCGCCGTTGGAGCGTGGTATCCCTTTCTCTGCAAGGCTGAAGAGCCCCTATTAAATATTTGTTCCCCATGTAGGTACTCACAGACTGTGATCAAGTCCCCCCTTAACCTCCTCTTTGTTAAGCTAAATAGACGGAGCTCCTGGAGTCTATTGCTGTAAGGCAGGTTTTCTAATGAATCATTCCCGTGGCTCTTCTCTGACCCCGCTCCAGTTTATCAACATCCTCCTTGACCTGTTGGCACCAGAACTGGATGTAGGATCCCAGCCGTGGTGGCACCAGTGCCCAGGAGTGAAAGTAACGGGGAAGACTTACCGGTACGGGGGCCGGCTCCGGCCACCGGAAGGGGTGGGGCCTTGGGCGGAAGGGGCAGAGCTGCGGGGGTCAGCGTCCCCCAGCCAGCCCATCTGCGCGCTGCCTGGCCCATGCCAGCTGGGGCTCCAGCGGCGATTTAAAGGGCCTGGGGCCGGCCGGAGCCCCGGACCCTTTTAAATCGCTGGCCCGGGGCAGCTGCTCCTTCCTCCCTCCCCCACCGTTGGTGGCCGAGGGGAAGGGCAAAAGTCACAACAACGTTAAAGCCGTGGCAGCGCTTTAAAGTCAGCTGGGTATGGGCCGATACCGGTGGCCAATTTTTACTGGTATGCCGTACCGGCCCGTACCGGCTTACTTTCACCCCTGCCAGTGCCAGATATGGAGGTAAAATAACCTCTCTGCTCCTACGTGAGATCCCCCTGGTTATGCCTCCCAGGACCCATTAACCCTTTTGGCCACAGTGTCGCACTGGGAGCTCATGGTCAGCTGATCACCCCCCATGGCCCCCAAATCTTTTTCCATCACTGCTTCCCAGGAAAGAATCCCCCGTCCCGTAAGTACGGCCGGCATTCTTTGTTCATAGATGTGTACATTGAGCCCTATTAAAGCAGATATCGTCTGCTTGCACCCAGCTTAGCAAGCGATCCAGATCACTTTGTATCAAGGAACGCCCCTTCGGTCTCACCAAAGAGCCTCCGGATCCTACCATTTTAAAATGAACGTCGCTTGCCGTTGTGAGCAGGTAGAAAGGAAAAGTATCGAGCTGCTCAGCCCACACCTATTAGCATGCAGCAGATGAGATGGGAGGGACCATGCCCGTGTATCACAAGATTGTTCTATTTTAAAATCCTATTGTCTAACCTAACCTAATTATTAGGTTTTCCCTAACATCATAGAACCTGCAACTAAGATCAAGTGTGTGGATGAAGTCAAATCGCTTCTGCTTTCAAGCCCGCTCCCCACCCCAACTATAATAAAGCCTGGGTGAGCCACTTAAATAGCAGAGCGTTCATACAGCTGAATCATCGGCCCACCAGCCCTGGGAGGAGGGGTAATTAATCTGCCTATTTAGGAGGGGCTGCATTGCGGAGACAGACAGACCCACGCGCACACTCACACCCAGACAAAAGCAAGGCAGAAAATCCTGCAAGCCTGCCTGACGCCCAGCTGCAGCAGAAGACGCTTTCGGCACAAAGAAGACCCTGTCAGCTGGGTTAGCAGCCACCAGATCCAACCCTTCCTTAAAACAGGTAAAAAAGCATCACTATTCTTTAAAACGAAAGCTGAGTCGCTTCGGGGGCGGGGGGGTTGCTGAGGCTTGGATTGCCGGTGTATCAGCCCGCAGAGGCTTTCCATGCATCTGAAGAAGTGGGTTTTTTTACCCATGAAAGCTTATGCCCAAATAAATCTGTTAGTCTTTAAGGTGCCACCGGACTCCTCGTTGTTTTTGTGGATACAGACTAACACGGCTACCCCTGTGATACAGGGAAGGAGAAGAAATGGAACATCTAGGATCAGTTTAGCACTGGGCTTTCACTGCAGTGGAATAAACGCTCCATTCCCCCGTCTAACCTGGCTGATTGCCCATTAACATGATTCCATTAATAAAGGTGACACGCTTCTCTTTAGACCTGAGGACGACAGGCAACGCAGAGGAATCTCTGAGGTGTAAATTGCCTTTTTTAATATCTGCCTCTTTTTTTAATATCTATAATTACCCTCCCTCATCACGGCTTAGAGGCTGGCGTTGTTGAGTGCATTTCTAAATCAAGCAGACTGCCCGGTGCTAAACGCATCATGGATCTAATTTTAATAATCTGATGTCCTCTTGCAGAAAGAAAGCCGGAAATATCCCCGTGAGCAGAGTGCTATTTAAAAAAACACACAGTTGTTCGTTTTATGGAAGGGGATGACACACAGTCTTCCCGGTACATTTGGATTCTTTTAAATTTAGAAGCAAACTGGTCCCTGTGTAATTTGATGGGAATGTGAGCGCCCAGTTGCAGGGGATGTCGGAAACCCATTGGAATCAAGCCTCATAAGAAACAAACAGTCAGTGGAAAGGGAGGGAGATACAGATATATAGACTGATTGACTGTAAAATCAAAGACAGTGAGGCCCAAAGGACAGAGTTCTGCCAAGGAAACGCACATTAAGGGTTGGATTCACTCGGACTAGGGTAGGCCAGGTCTTTGGGGAGTGGGGAGAATTGTATATTAAGGTGGTATCAAAGCGAAGAGCAAGAGCAGGGGAGGGGCTCTGCAGCAAATCCGTCTGGGAGGGGCCATTGCAGGAACCGTCTGGCTCGGCACACAATGGATGTTGCGGTTTGGGATGTGCCGTGCAGCTGGAGGTAGGAGAGGCGTCTCAGGTGGGCAGGGAGGTGTGTGATGGGGGGCCTAGAAACCCCAAAGCAGAGCTTTGTTACAGCCGCTTGGACACGATTGGGTCCTGATTCTGCTCTCACATCTGGTGGGGAGGGGGCTGGACTGATGTCAGTGGAGTGACTCCTGATTTGAGCAGGGGCGTGGTGGAAAGTCCTTTGTCTTTGTCGACGTGTGTGGGGTTTGAGTGTGCATACACACCCCCTCCCCACAGATACACACGCATGCTCACATACCATTGTAATGCCTCTTAGACTCTTCTCATCAGAAGAGCTCAAAGTACTTTACAATGGAGGTGAACATACCTTTGAGGAAATGGGCCATTATCCCATTGTATAGATGGGGAAACTGAGGCACAGAGCTGTGATGTGAGCTACTCAGCAGACCAGTGGCCAAGACAGGAACAGAGCCCAGATCTTCTGAGTCCCAGGCCAGCGTGCTACCCACTAGGCAACACTGTCTCCCCCACAGGCTTAGGTGTGCATGTACACACACACACACACTCTCTCTCTCTCCTCTCTCTCTCTATATATATACATATATATTCTATCCGGAGAGTTATAGTCAAAAGATAGCAAGAATTTGTGGTGCGTCCTTATCATGAATCCTACTAACCCTAATTCTATTTCTGTTCCTGTTTTATTCCCGTTGTCCGCACTTAGTTCTGTTCAGGTCACCCGCAAATTCTCAGCACTAGAAACAAACCACAGGGGATTTTATTTCCACGCCCCTCATGATTAGTTTCCTACCATGCAAACATTAGGGTGGCTCCTTCCGAGAACGTCTGTATCTCTATAGCCTAGGTAAATGCTATAGCGAAGCCAATCATAAGCCCAGATCCTGAAAGAGAGTTCGACATAAATACCTTTGAGTAGCTAGGCCCTAGCTCTTACCTGGCACTTTTCATCAGCAGCTCTTAAGGCACTTTACAAAGGAGGTCAGTCGTGTCACCTCCATTTTATAGATGGGGAAACCGAGGCCCGGAGCGGTTAGGTGACATGCCTGAGGTCGCCAGGAGGCCAGTGGCAGTGCTCAGACTACAACCCACCACTGCTGAGTCCCAAGCCAGTGCACTAGGCAGCACTGCTTCAACAAGCTGCTTTTGATCCTTTATCAAAACAGGACAAAACGGCCGCTGAGGCACAACATGTGGCTGCTGGGATAGAAGGCGGCTGTAAAACCAGCCCTTGGCAGCCTGGGGAGGGGAAGATCCTGAAGGGCTCGGGGCTGGGACCTGTCCCAAGATTTGTGGAATGTTCCCAACCCATAATGTCCCCATTAGGAGGTGTACGTGGTGGTACCACCTAGGGGCCCCCCATGATGCTACACAGACACAAAGTAAGAGACAATCCTTGCCCTAGAGACCTTACGATCTCCCTAGACCAGACAGAGGAAGGCGGCCTTAGTACTAATTTACAGATGGGGAGCTGAGGCCCAGATCTTCAAAGGTACTGAGGTGCCCGACAGCCTGGGCCGAAGTGACCTGCCCTAGAGCACAGAGAAGGATGCTGGGACAGAGCCCGGACTAGAACCCAGGGGTCCTGGATAAGGCCTGCTGCCTTCTCCACCTGCCCACACCGCAATATTCTTCGCCGGCAGCATTGATGGGGGAAGGGACCATTGTACCCCCAAACGTCTGTAACTGTGGTGAAACGGGCTGAGGGGAGACCCCAGCGGATAACGTACTGGGGCCCCAAATTTCTCTCCACAGGCCTGTTCGCAGGTTCGGGGCCTGGGCCCTGTGGTAATCATGAGGCAGTGACATTTTAGATCAGGGGTAGGCAACCTATGGCACGGGTGCCGAAGGCGGCACACGAGCTGATTTTCAGCGGCACTCACACTGCCCGGGTCCTGGCCACCGGTCCGGGGGGCTCTGCGTTTTAATTTAATTTTAAACGAAGCTTCTTAAACATTTTAAAAACCTTATTTACTTTACATACAACAATAGTTTAGTGATATATTATAGACTTATAGAAAGAGACCTTCTAAAAACGTTAAAATGTATGACTGGCACGCGAAACCTTCAATCAGAGTGAATAAATGAAGACTCGGCACAGCACTTCTGAAAGGTTTTAGATCATCCCCTGTTTTAGATCATTCCTTAGCCCAAGCAGCTAGGACTGCGCGGTAACCTGCGGCTTCCAAAGACTTTTCTGTTCTCTTCCTTCTAGGTGGAGATGCTGGACACGGCGAACAGCCAGTACAACTCCTTCCTCTATTGGCGGATGCCCATCCCGGAGCTCGACCTGGCGGAGCTGGAGGGGCTGGGGTTGACTGACGCGGCGCTCTACAAAGCCAAGGGAGGTGTGGGCAAGCGGTCCGGGGACTGGAAGCAGCTCAGGCAGGACATCTCTGAGGAAGAGGACACTCTCCTGCAGTTCAACAGCTTCAATTTCTGGCGCGCGCCGATAGCCAGCGTTAGTGCGTTAGATTTTGATCTGGTCTGATGCCAGTGGCTCAGCCACACAACCAGGTCTTTTTGGTTAGGTCTCTGTGTTGTCCTTTACTTTGAAAGTGGTTGTTGACGATGCTGATTAACGAGTCGCCCAGTGATGACACCTCCAAGGCTCATCGTCCGTGTTTCCCCATCCACCCACCTTCTCTCTTCTCAAGGGTATGTCTACACAGTCAATGCAGGTGTAGGCACACCTGAGCTAGTGTTACTCTAGCTAGCGTGGGTAACCATCACAGGGTAGATGCGGCAGGTGGGCCATTTGTCCGATTTTAAGCCGGGCTGTGCTGTTTTTCTGTGCTTGGGCCTCTGTCCAGCCCTGGGATAAAACCAGACATGGGTTTGTCCAGTATCAGGCACAGAGGACATCATGTTGAAGAGTGCGCCACTCTGCCCCTGCCGGTGTGACTGGGGTCAGGGGCAGTGAAGCCTCCCCCAAAGTGGGGGGGCAGGGACCCCTACCCCCTCTGTGGCACCGCCCCTGCCCCTCCTATCACCGAGACCCCACCCCTGGCCAAGCCAGAAGCAGGGCTGGGGAGCCCGGGCCCCTTCACTTGCCCAGGGTACAGGGGGCTTGAGAGTAGCCCCTGACCCTTGTTCCCCCCCTCCCCAGCCCTCCGCCCAGAGCAGGTGGAGGATCGGTGGCTCCCCACAGCTGCCCAGGCTCCCCTGGGCTCCTGTTGCCAGTCTGGCCAGGGGGCAGGGCCTCGGGGGAAGAGGAGGGGCAAGGAAAGGGCCCGTGGCAAAAAGTGGCCCCTGGCCCCCCCTGTTCCAGCGTCCCTGACTGGGGTGCTCTTCAACATGGCATCCGTAGGGTCACGCCAAAGGGGCAGTGTCACACAGCTGGGGTCGGCCCCACGCCATTCCCAGAAGTACTGGAACATCTGGTATTTCTGGGGATGCATCAGAGGCCCCCTTAACATCTGCTGGCCCAGGCTAGCCACCCCAGCACTAGCCTGCCAGAGTCCCGGGTTGCCTCTTTGGGTTGCCAGTCCATGCCAACGTCCATCTCACCCTTTTCTACACTGCTATTGTTACTCACGCTGGCTAGACCAAAACGACCCGGGGCGTGCCGAGCCGTACTGCCGTCACACCTTCACGTGCCCGTGCTTCGCTCAGAAGTGTTGGAAGCCACAGTCAGTTTGTCTGGGTGTGAGCAGGCATCGTGCCATAGCTCTGACCGTACCTGTGCGAGAACGTGCTAGAGAACCACAAAGTAGCGGTCGGATTTGAGCTCATTCCTATTGTTTTATTACGAAACGTGGGTGCAAACAGAAGACCACCTCACCTGTCCAAATTCTCCTCTTAGCTGAAGTCCGATCGCATTGCCCTGGGGCGGCGGCGGACACCCCTGCTTCTCTAAACCCCCCTATTTTTCCAACCGGTGCTCAGTTCCCCCACCCTTTCCATTTGGATAGTCAAGGTTTCTCTGCCGGACATCACCAGCGGGCCCTTTGTTCTGCTCAAATCTGATCAGGCGCAAGGCTCATTCCTGAAGAGTCCCAGCCTCTCCGCCTTGTGCGTCCAAAACCGCAGAGCAAAGAGAAAACCAGCAGTGTGAGAATTTTGCTAGGAACGTAGATACATTTTCATTAGGATGCAGAGAAATTTCTGGGCCAGAGCCTCAGGAGGTATTGATGGAGCCGGTTTCCACCAGCCGTAGAATTGGCCTGTGCTGCCTGACCCACTAAAACCAAATACAGCCACCACATCAGTTTTGCCTTAACGACTCGGGGTTAAATATTGCTCGGGCTCCCATCCCCCGAGATTACTGCCACGTTGAACATGGGTCGCATGTGGGCTCTGAGGACCCGATTCCGATTGCCTCGTGGTGCCTCACGCCAGGAGCCAGCCATTGGCCTTCTAAAGCCAGGGAGCAACGTGTGACTCGGCGTGAGGGCGGCTAGCAGAACGGGACCCCAAGTTACGGCCGGCTCTTGCTGCCCGTGTCACAGGAGGGCCACGCTGCGCATCCTCTCGCTGGTGATCATCCGATTTCCCCCCCCCCCCACTGAAATATTTCAGGGCCACGTCTGAGTAGCCCCTCGCCAGTAGGACGAAGGCCTTGGCAGCCTGCTTACCGAGTAGTAGCTGGCTCTGCATGTTACTCTAGTCGGGACGGCTTTGAGCAGTAAGGCCCAGAGCCACAAGAATCATAGGACTGGAAGGGACCTTGAGAGGTCATCTAGTCCAGTCCCCTGCTCTCATGGAGTAGCAGGAGGATTAGGCATTGTGCCTGGCTTCACGGGGGGCTGTGGGGTCCGTCGACCCCGCCTTGCTACACCTGGCTGGCGTCAGGCTTGGAGGCTGACTGGGGAGGAGAGCAGATCTCCAGCTGTGAGAGAGCGGCTGAGCCTTCCAGAGCTCAGCCTAGGGAAAGGCAGGAGAGTTGTGGGACCATGTCAGCCGTGAATGACCTGACCCTGCTGCTGAGTTAGTCTGCTGCAAGTGATGCCCTGCCTGAAGGGGGCGACTGCTTGGGAATAGGCCTTTTGTTTCCTTACGCCTGACTGCTAGTGCTGACTTGTCTGGAGCCTAGAAGCAACCTGACCCCAGCTGCCTAGCGCCTATTGATTTCAATGGGGGTTAGGCACCTAAATACCTATGAGTATCTGGGCCTTAGGGGCTATTTGGCGTGAGTAGCCCTCAGGTGAAGGGGTTAAAAAAACAACCACCACCCCAAACTGTTTTTCTTCCCCCAAGTGCAAAAGAAGTGTCTTCAAACAAGTGGCAGGAAATCTGAGAGGTTTTTTTTATGGCTACATAAATAAAAAAAGGGTCCGTTGGCTGGATTGTTCACACCTGTGCTGACGCCAGGCATGAGAAATGTTAGCCCAAAAGGCAACAGGACAAGAGAGATGGAAAAGACTGAAGAGGAGGGTTTGTGCTTAAGGGTAGCATTGCTCCAATGTACCTGCTGTTTATGGTACACGGTGCTGCAAGGGGGGCTAGGAACATCTATTCTATATGGAGATTAATTGTAACAAATCTATGGCAACGTAGGACTTCACAGAGGTCACCATGCTGCATCAGGTGATAGAACTCAGAACCACTGCTCCAGGCTTCTACAGCGTGAGCTCAGAGTGAAGTTCCTTTAGCAGCTACCAGTATAGGGTCTATGACCCACAGTGGAGCAGTTCTGATTCCACCCACCAGAGGGCAGGGGTGCGGCTGCACGCTAGCCGGTTCTTGACGTTACGATGCTAGTCAGGAAAGTCGCAATGTGCAGCAACTCAGAGCCTTCCCGGGAGCTTGCAGAGTATCTGACACGTAGAAGGGAACGAGGCAGCCCGAACTAGTAAACGGCCGTGAAAAATGTAAATTCCACATACAGAGCATGGCTATTTCATCTTCCAAAAATAGCCGGGCTGCTGATGTTAAAATGCCAATTTTAAACTGGAGGTGAAGAATGTAAACTTTCCTTCACAGGCCTGTATGGTTTTGTGTCCCAAGCCAAGAACCCATGGAAACCAGGGGCGAGGTACTTATAATGAAACTTTAAATAAAATTAGTTTTAAAAAAAGTACGCATTCCTGTGGACACTTGCAATCCATACAGACTGGAACAAAACGCTCTTTATAGCTGCTACTCCTCAGCTGCCTTTAAACCGTTTAAAGTTCTTTTAACTATATATGGTAAACGGACATGCCGAACAGTGGGTGCGCCTTGTCTGAAATGCCTGCCTTCTTGCCCGGGGGAGTGAAAAATCAAGAGGCTTCTCAAATAAAGGGTCTGCTTCTCCTTTACCCTGCACCAGTGCCAACTCAGGGTAAGAGACAGCTGGGCGGGAAGTGCTTTCTGTTTCACGAGAAATCCTGCCATTTTGAATTATTTTTTCCCCCCCATTCCAGAACAAAAACAAAACAATTCAAAAATTTCCCGGGAAACAAAATTTGGAGGGTGGCAGGGCAGGGGGGGGACTATTTGGGGTCGATCACAATGTTTCACTCGGATTTCAGCTTTTTCAAAATGTTATAGTCTGTGGTCTAAAGTCAAAAACGATTGGATCATCATTTTGAAATGGAACATCGCAACGTTCGGTTCCAGGAGGAGTGAAATGGAACATTCCGACCTTAGCGGAATGCGCCATTATGATTTCGTTTCTGAAATGAAATGGTCAAAATTGACACGTTCCCGACAAACATTTTGATTTGGATGAAACAGCATTTTCCGAAGGAAAAACGTTCCACTCGAAAACGTCCCAGCAGCTCTAGTGGCAGACACTGCCATTCTGAGCAGGTAGCACTTGAGATCCACTTGGCGTTGGGGTAAGTGCTATACAAAGGTGCAGGGTACCAGAGAATTGGGCCCAAAGTCTCCAAGACCGACATGGTTAATGTTCAGCGTGCCTTACAAAGAGTAAGAAAGCAGGTAACGAATGGGAGAAAGCTACTAAATTAAACGGAAACGAAAACCACTGTATTCTCCATCCATCCTTCACTGCTGGTTTGGAGTCGGTGCTGATATAAAAGGCCTCGGAATGGATTACAGAAACCTGCCTTCATCTTGGTTTGTGTGTGAATTCTGAGGCTGCGTCTTCACCCTTCATGAGATCTTTCTATGTCCTGAATTTAGAACCGGCATGTTTCCAGGGACTATATAGTCCTCAGATCTCACAGAGAAACAAAGGTGTCCTGATCGAGCCAATATGGTCAAGGGGAGGGGGTGTGTGTTTGGGGGACCTACACAATCTAATGGACCGCAGCAACTGCTGAGAACTAGAAATCTCAATATCTGGGTGGGCGAAGTATCATACGGTGTACGCAGAATGTAATGCTACTGTACTTTCTCCTACAGCATGCACAGCTGATTGCAGTGCTGTATAAGTGTCCAGAAGTCCTCTTACATACAGAAATCTGCAGCGTATACACACCAGTCCTGTGTATGGCTCTCTCGTACATTGCAAGTGGCTTCTGAGTAAGTTGTGTTAGTGAGGAGTCCTTGTTTTATCTCCCCTTTGATAAGGGCAGATGCCTTGTTTGCCTTCACAAATTGTTCAGTCTTCCACTTGCCCAGCTGTCTAGCACTTCCACCGCCTCTTTGTGTTCTCCAGGACGGACTGAGCGAAGCCGATGCCAGAGGGGTTTTCCAAAATCTTCAAGTCCCAAACTCTAACCGATGGCTTCACCTGGCAGTCTGTCACTGTGCCGCCTCCGGACAAACGTTAATAAAGTATTTCGCCCCAGAACCACGCTAAATCTTCTCTGCGTGAATATTACGCCATGATTCGTATTCTTTGAACTAAAATGTTTATTGCGGCAACAGATTCACCAAACTGTCACTCCGCTGCTTTTACTGTCTATTGCTTTTGCGGGGCATTTAGAAGTCTGGCACTTCCGCTAGGATTTCAGCTGCCTCACCACTTTGTGCTCCATAATATCATCTTTTACCTCTCTTGCCATTTCATAATAATAAAAAAGTATGAAACTAAGAGGCTTTCTCTGTAATTTCTGGGGACCACTCTCCCCTTGCTGGGTGTAACTATGGAATTCAAGTGTGTGGATACATCAAAACAAAAATCTACTGGTTTTCCTCATGGCTGTTTTCTAGTTGTCTACTTTCCCATCCGAGTGGGCCTAATCATGGTCCCCCTGCAGGGAAAAAATGAAATTGACAAGAGCCTTCTCCATGAGCTTTCAGGGTTCCAGCATTTGGATTTTTTTCCAACGGAAAAATTGATTTTTTTCAGCCAAATTGAAATTTTCCCACAGACAATTTTGATTTTTGCACAAAGGGCCTTGTAAGCGGCCGGCAGGGGGGGCTCGACCCTCGCAGGAGCGGCCGGGAGCCAGGCCACCTCACTACACGGCCTGGCACAGTAGATCAGTCTCCAAAGGTCCGGGCCCTCAGGCAGGGCCGAGCAGCAATCAGTCTCACCAGGCTCCGGCCCTTAGGCAGGGACGGAGCAAACACACAGTCTTTCCGGGCTCAGGCCCTCAGGCAGGGGCTGAGCAGACACACAGTCTTGCCGGGCTCAGGCCCTCAGGCAGGGCTGAGCAGACACACAGTCTTGCCGGGCTCAGGCCCTCAGGCAGGGGCTGAGCGCACAGAGTCAGTAAATTGAGCCCAGGCCCTTAGTCAGGGCGGGGCAGCAGACAGTAGTTCTAGGCTCAGACCCTCAGGCAGGGGCTGAGCAAATACACACGGTCGTGCGGGGCTCAGGCCCTCAGGCTCTGGGGGAAGAGAGAGACTGCCACCCGAGCTAGGGGTGGCAGGGGGGACACAGGCCCACCCACTCCACTGTGTCCCGGCCCGGGGCCCTAACAGCAGCAGCTGGACTGCTGCTGGGTCAGTGGGGATCCTGACCGCAACACACTGACATAGGCTCGGGGCCTGCTACTGCCAGACTGGGGTCGGCAATCCCCGGGCCACTTCCAATCTCCCCCTCCTCCATAGGTACCTGCTCCGGGCTGGTGTCTGGCGCTTCCTCTGCTGTGTCCCAGATCATGGGCTCCTCAGGACAGTGAGCGCTGGGCAAGCTGGGCAGCTCCGCCGGCTCCTCGGCGAGGGGGTGCGCAAGCCGCTACGCAGGGTCCCGGACTCGGGGCAGGCTCGGCCAGTCCTCCTCGGGATACCGAGCTCGGGGCAGGCTCGGCCGGTCCTCCTCGGGATACCGTGCTCGGGGCAGGCTCGGCCGGTCCTCCTCGGGATACCGAGCTCGGGGAAGGCTCGGCCGGTCCACCTCGGGATACCGGGCTGGGGCAGGCGCGGTCCCGCCGGAGCTCTGGCCGGAGCGTCTGCTCTCCCCGGCCGCCGGGCTGCAACTGAGCGCTGTGCCGGGGCTTTTATACTTCCTGTCCCGCCCCTTGACTTCCGGGGGGCGGGAACAGGTGGCAGTGGCTCCGCCCACTGTGGCGGCTGTTCTGGCTCCTCACGCTCAGGAGCGGCCGGCAGCCAGGCCACCTCACTACAGGCCTATTTGGTTGGAAAACTGCAGCCCAGAACTAACCGTAACATCACATTCTCAGAGATCCTTTGACTTTGTGACATTCTCACAGAACAGGCATCATGTCAAATGCCAGCAGCCCGTCTTTAAGAACATAAGAATGGCCACACTGGGTCAGACCAATAGCCCATCTAGCCCAGTATCCTATCTTCCGACAGTGGCCAATGCCAGATGATTCAGAGAGAATGAAGAGAACAGGGTAATTAAATCAAGTGATCCATCCCCTGTTGTCCAGTCCCAGCTTCTGGGAGTCAAAGATTTAGGGACCCCCAGAGCATGGGGTTGCATCCCTGACCATCTTGGCTAATAACCATTGATGGATCTATCCTTCAGAACTTATTCTTTTTTGAACCCAGTTATACTTTTGGCCTTCACAACATCCCCTGGCAATGAGTTCCACAGGTTAACTGTGTATTGTGTGCAGAAGTCCTACCTTTGGTTTGTTTTAAACCAGCTGCCTATTAATATCATTGGGTGAGCCCTAGTTCTTGTGTTATGTGAAGGAATAAATAACACTTCTTTATTCACTCTCTCCACTCTGTTCAGAATTTTATAGACCTCTATCATATCCCCGCCCCCCCCACCACCTTTAGTCATCTCTTTTTTAAGCTGAACAGTCCCAGTGTTTTTAATCTTTCCTCCTAAGGAAGCAGTTCCCTGCTCCTAATTATTTTTGTTGCCCTTCTCTGTACTTTTTCCAATTCTAATCTATCTTTTTTGAGATGGGGCAACCAGAACTGCCCCGGGGTATTCAAGGTGTGGGCGTACCATGGTTTTAGATAGCGGCATGGTGATATTTTCTGTCGTTGCATTTGAAGGATAACGAAGGAAGGTTGGTAAAGCATTTGGAAGATGTAAACGCTCTGCACCGTGTGCTTGATTCTGCATCTCCCGGCACCTTCTGCGGTAATTGACACAAGCACAGAGTGTTATAATATAATATATGGAGATATACCTATCTCAGAGCTGGAAGGGACCCCGAAGGGTCATCGAGTCCAGTCCCCTGCCTTCACTAGCAGGACCAATTTTTTGCCCCAGATCCCTAAGTGGCCCCCTCAAGGATTGAACTCACAACGCTGGGTTTAGCAGACCAATGCTCAAACCACTGAGCTATCCCTCCCCCCGCATGTGGAGGTAAAATGCTGCCAGAAAATACTGTGCTCTGGAGTAAATGGCTGTATAAGGTGCAAGATAATGGAGAGCCAGGGCCACAAAGCATTAAGTATTATTATTACTATTATTAATAGTGTATCCTCTTGGTCTAGATTGAGCTCTTCGAGGTGAGGTGTCTGTCCTTTGTTTTTCACTAGGGCTGTTGTATGCTTGCAGTGGTCTATTGCCCTGTGTTCACAGCTGGTGTAGACCAGCATAGCTCCACGGATATCAACAAAGCTGCCGGCGCAGAATCTGTCCCGTCATGCCATCTTCTCTTTCGATCATGGTGACTGGATCTGTTACAGGCTTCACTCACCGCAAGAGCGCCTCTTTCCCGGCCTGGCCTTGCGTAGCGGCTTTCTTTCTGTATGGCTCCCTCGGCCAACGGTCACGCCATCAGCGCGGCGCGCTCTCTCAGCCCTCCGGCTAGGTCGCTATATGATCCCCCCTTCCAGGGGATCAGAGTCTCACCAGGCACCGCCAACAATCCAGCACCACTTCCCAGTGGCTGGTAGGGGAACCCAGGCCCTCCCGCTACGCTGGGTTCCAACCCAGGGACCCCATAACCAGCAGCCAGGGTCTGTNGCCCTCCGGCTAGGTCGCTATATGATCCCCCCTTCCAGGGGATCAGAGTCTCACCAGGCACTGCCAACAATCCAGCACCACTTCCCAGTGGCTGGTAGGGGAACCCAGGCCCTCCCTCTACGCTGGGTTCCAACCCAGGGACCCCATAACCAGCAGCCAGGGTCTGCACTGTCCCCCTCTTTGCTGCTGTTACCTGGGTTTCTTCCTACCCTGCCTTCTCAGGCTCTCTTTCCCCACAACTCTTGGGGGGTTGACGCTCCTTCCAGGGCTTATTCTCCCCCTTGGCTTTCCTCCTCCCCTCTTCCCTGCTGCTAAAGAGCAACTTGCAGACTCTCTCCCGGCTCCTACAAAACTCTTCCCTTTCTATTCCTTACCCAGCTTCTCCCCCTGCTGGCTTCCCTCAGCAATTAGTATTTATAAATCGCTGGGCCTCCCCCCAGGTGCCTCTGGGAAAGCGAATTGGCCTCTTCGGGGCCACCTTAACCCTTTCAGGGCTGGTGCGGGGTGATCGCCTTTGGCACTAGTGCAGTGGTGGATTCGCCACTGGGCCAACAGGGCCCGTCCCCAGAGGGCGGGGCCTGGAGAAATGGGCGCCCCCACCATGTCCTGACCCCACTCCCCAGCAGGAGTACTGGGACCCCGGCTGCGGCCCCGGGACTGGAGCAGCTCTATCTCCCTGCCGTGGCCTCTGGGCCGGGGGAGCTCTCACTCCCCACTGCGGCCCCGGGGCCGGAGCAGTTCTATCTCCCTGCCGTGGCCTCTGGGCCGGGGGAGCTCTCACTCCCCACTGCGGCCCCGGGGCTGTGGGGAGACAGAACTTCTCTGGTCTTGGAGCCGCAGTGGGGATGGGGGGGCAGAAAGGAACAAACAGGTTGTGAGGCCACAGTGGGGGGGAGAATGGGGCGGACGATGGAGGGAAGGGGGCAGGGGAAGGGGCAACGGGGTGGGGCCGCAAGCGGAAGGGGCAAAATGGGGGTGGGACTGCAGGCAAAGCAGAGATTGGGAGGGGCCCCCCCACTTGCTCCGGCCCAGGGCTCCACGAAACCTTAAACCGCCTCTGCTAGTCAGTGTCACAAATAAAGTTGTTTTTTAAACAAGAGGCCAGTCTCCAGCAGAACACTCAAAATGCCAGCTCTATTTTCCCAGTCCCTTGTCTTGAGAGACAGGCTCCCGACCATACCAACGTCTCAGCTGCCAGGCTATGAAAAACAGAGAGAATTTCCCTTGAAACCCGTGGGCACAGACACACCTTTGTGCATCAGTTCACAGAGCTTTGGCAGGGTGACGCTCCTCAGCCAATGGGTAAACAGTCTGGGGAAGAGACGGAATTTCATTTACGTTCATTGAAAAGAAAAATCTAGAGGCTATTACACACATGTGCTTTTGACACTTGAGTCTATTGGCAACGCAAATGTAACTTTATTCAGATCTACGAACCTCTCAATCTAACCATGCCACATATTCATGCTTCTTCCCGAGAAGTTTCCTTTGCAAAGCCCATATATTTTGTCTCAATTCTCGGTCCGTCCGCGTCTACGCCTGTGGATTCCCTCTGCATTCTGCAGAGGTTCCTGTTGGATGTTTGGCCCTGTGTCCAAAATTTCTGGTTTAAAAAGGCTCTAAAATCCACAGGCAGACTTTGATTTTTCTGTCGGAGTACAGTCAAGGAAATCAGCACTGATTCAATAGAGGGAAGATGAAAGACTCCAGTAAGCAGCCAGGGGTATGTAATCATGACTCACTCCTCAACCATTTCCTGGGCAATGGGACTGAACGTAATCAAAGGAAAGCCAGTGACTGGGTCATTTCGACAAGCGGTTCTGGACACACAGCTCCCCTAAAATGAGCAGACGGCACATAGAATGTTACCTTGACCCACTCCGTTACTATGGGGACTCTGCTGAAAGGACAGCCCAGCTACCCAACTCCAGCTCTGGCCCAGGCTCCCGGCAGCTCCGGCACCTGCACTCCTGATCCCGGAGCTCCTCAGAGAACAGACGCTGCAGTCCTGCCCACCAGGTTGATGCTCAGCATCAGAGGGCTTGGGCACCTGTTACAGCATCCAGGGGAGTGAGCACCACTGCTGAAGGGGCTGGCAAAGGGAGAGTGCAGGGGAATTACTATGTAAGCGGGAACGGCGAGCGAGCTCATGAAGTTGCCAAAATGCCAGTTAGATTTTCAGCTGACATCTAACAAACTAGATTTGGCAGCTGGATAAGTGTTGTAGCCAATAGTGTGATGGAATTTAACTAGGATCACACCTTTTTATTGAGTCCCGGGGAGGGTTAGGTTACCGTGGCGGGATTAGTACCTCGTCGGCCCCTTAAGTCAGGAGGGCGGGAGGTAACCCCACCTCTCTACGCCTACATCTGTTTTCTAACCTCCCCTCCCTCCCGGTAGTCAGCACAGTGTGGCCCAATGGTCAGAGTCCATCTACTGCCTCTTCCCGAGAGGGGTAGCGCAGCCTAGCGGGTGGAGTCCATTCAATGTGCCCCTAGGGCAGTGCGGCCCAATGGCCAGAGTCCACCTAATTCCCCTTCCCCTAGTGGGATAGCGCAGCCTAGCGGCCAGAGTCAATACAGCCACCTTTGGAGGCAGGGTAGGGTGGCCTAGTGGCCGGTGCTTGGGGGCCATCACAAGAGGGTGGCAGCCCCCAGTAGGGGGGCCTGGGCCCACCCGACTCCACTGGGCCCCGACCCAGGGCCCTAACAGTGGCAGAGCAGTCCGCCACAGGGTCAGCGGGGAATCCCACCGAAACACGTTGCCCTCATACGGGTGGGAGGTACAACTCCCTCACCGGGTCACTTCCTGCAGCAGTAGTCGGTATCGGGGTCTCCAGGCTCCTCAGCACCAGACACTCCCTGGGGTTCCAGTAGCATCAGGCCTCTGGTCCCGGTTTCAGGCTCTTCCGCTCTCGCGGGTAAAGGCTGTAACGGCTCCTGGGCTGGAGCCCCTGCCAAGTGTCCTTCCTCCTCCACAGTCAGCCCTGACTGAGCAGGCTTTTATACCTGACTTCCAGGTGGAGCAGGCCCAGCAGAGCCTCAGGGGCGGGGCTTCCTCGGCTAGGAGGGAAGGATTAACCCCCTCCTTACCAGGGCGGGGCCGATCCGCCCCCTCACAGTTACTTATTGTAATGATGGGTTCTTTTCAGGTCAGCTTTTACCTCCAATCAACAGCTTATTAATTTACCCACAGACACATACGTATGTATTCAACAGTTTATAGATCAAGTTCAGGGACACCGAACTTGTACTGAACACACCAATACACTCTTGCAAGCAATTGTCATAGATTAGGGTCGAGGCTCAGCCGTTAGACCATACAACAATGCAAATCACTATGATATTTTTATTACATTTACTTATGATCCTCAGTTCGTTAGGACCTCTAACACTTCTCACGCTTCCAGCCCTTCTCCCAGGAGTAAGGAAGTATTTGTGTTAAAGACACCGTTAAGAGCATGTTCTCTGCTATTTGAATGGCTTGGTCTGAAAGGGACAGGTTTAAACTATCAAAAGCAATTAAAGTTATTGCTTAAAATCACTCTTAGGCCAATTTGCTTGGGCTTACAAAGGAGAGAATGCGTACAGCACCAGTTAGCTAAAATCCCATACGAGGTGTCACTGAGAAGCGTAGAGTCAGCCAAAGAACCTTCAGTTATTTAATATTCAAGAACAGAGAGAGAAATGCAATTCCTGAAATGAAATTTCACTCCTTCTCCTGAAGTGTGGAACAGGGGAAGCCTGGCCACTATCCTGGCCTGAGTGTGCAGGGCTCACCACTTCTGGAATTGGGCAGTTCGTTCTAGGGTTCTGTCAACTCTGAGGTCCACACGGTGGCATCCCTAGGTTTATAGACCCTGTTTCTGGATGTGTTGGAAGAGGCCAAATCTCTGATTTCTATTGGGCATTGGCTAGCGCCAGTATGTTCAGATTTCAGCTCCCTGAGTTCCTCTGCTGCTTCCGTCAGTATCCAGTAGATGGCATCGGTGTAAGACAAACTTATTTTTCCTCATAGGGTTTAATACAGAAGTGGTGTACTGAGTCTTCATTTATTCACTCTGATTTAAGGTTTAATACATTTTAACGTTTTTAGAAGGTCTCCTTCTGTAAGTTGATAATATATAACTTAAACTATTGTTGTATGTAAAGTAAATAAGGTTTTTAAAATGTTTAAGAAGTTTCATTTAAAATTAAATTAAAATGCGGAGCCCCCCGGACCGGTGGCCAGGACCTGGGCAGTGTGTCACTGAAAATCAGCTCCCGTGCCACCTTTGGCACGCGTGCCATAGGTTGCCTACCCCTGGTTTAATATTTGATTCATTTCACAGACAGGTTTCAGAGTCCATTACACAAGGTAAAACTATTTCTCAATGCTTATCTTCCCCCCTGCCCCCTACAGTCCCTTATATCTCCTTGTCAAGTGCTGGAAATGGGCCATTTTCATTACCACCACAAAGACTTTTTTTTCTCTCCTGCTGACAACTGATCACTCTCCTTATAATGTGTATGGTAAGATCCATTGTTTCATGTGTGTGTATATATATATCTTCCTTCTGTACTTTCCACTACATGCATCCGATGAAGTGAGCTGTAGCCCACGAAAGCTTATGCTACAATAAATTTGTTAGTCTCTAAGGTGCCACAAGTATTCCTATTCCATTTCACAGACAGTATGTCAGTATTAGCCCTGGCTGTTAATGGGAATCTCCCCGTTTTAAGCAATTTCTCTCAATATTCCAAAGTTATACTCCGACTAGGTGCTTAGGTCTTTCAATCCTCGATGGCCCAGGAAAATCTTGGTGGATTTTGTTTAGACTTTTTAAATGTTTGTATTTTTGTTCAGAAGATTCGGGTAAATGATCCCTTCTTGGAGTTATTTGCCGGCCCTTACAACACACAGGCCCCTTGTCCCTGCTGGATTTGAACGCACTGCCAATCTAAATCAGCGTAGACTTATCACGCCCCTGGTCAGTGACACACACACACACACACACACACACACACACACACACACACACACCCCCGGAGAATTTCTTCCTTCTTCAAGTGTCTTTGATCAGGGCAGGGCGGGGTCACTCCCAGGGTTGCCTGGTTCCACTGAGTGCACAGAGGGCTGAGAAGATAAATACATTACTGATTGGGCAGTGCTCCGTTACTGTGGGAATGGGAGCCAGATAAAGACCACAGACAGTCAGGCAGGGGCCCAGCCCAGCCATAAAGATTAATTGGCTTCTCTTTTATCTTCGCTTTTCCCCTCTGACACCAGCCCAGAAAGCAATGGGCCCATAGAGCTGAAGGCTCCTTGCCACCCCTGGTTATTGGTGATGTCACAGAACAGTGCATCCTGGGACACAGCTGCAGTGTGAACCAGAGAGTCCAGAGGGGACTTCGGAGGGGAACAAAGGAATGATATTAAAAAAATGAGTTAAGCTTTAAAACGGTCCCCACGCTAGCCTGGCACAGAAACCTGCACTCTCCTCTTTCTTTGGTGCTTATCTGGCCCCCATTAGAGTATTATCTGAGCACCTCACAGCCCCTCTGTGGGGGAGGGCAGTGCTGTTAACCCCATTGTAGGGATGCAGAACAGAAGCACAGAGAGGCTAAGTGACTTGCCCAAGGTCACAGAGGAAGTCAGTAGCAGAGCAGAGGTTTGACTGAGAGCCTGAAGAGGCCCAGGCCAACACCGGCTTCTCCTTCCTTCCTGACTAATTTCATTCCTATTTTACAGATGGGGAAGCTGAGGCACAGAGCTCTGCCAGAGGCCACTGAGCACCAGCAGAGTCAAGGCTAAAAGCCAGGTTTGCTGAGCACAGGCTGGCCCATGCAGCCTCCGTACTCAACGCTCACCTCTGCTTTGCATTTTGTATTTAGCAAGCAGATTGTGCACCCTGCTTCCCTGGGTCTGCGGCGCCAAGTGTCTGCAGCAATTAACCACACGCCCCGAAAAAGCCGTCTCAGCAGCAAGACGGTCAGTTCCCAGAAGCTCTTTAATGAGAAAACCTTGAGCAGCAAATCCAGACAAGACCGTCTGAAAGCGCTAGTTCAGCATTGCGCAGAAGAAGCAGGCAGCAGGCCCCTGAGTGCAAACACTCCCTGAGGCTGGATTTAAAAGCCCAGTCCCTGCACAGCGCGTGCAGGCGGTGAAAGCTGACTGAAGAGTTCATTAATGCTTAGAAAGGCTGGGTCTAAGCAGCACAAAAATCTGACCTGCCCTCCAGGTTCACTTTGCTTGGCAGGTCACCGTGGGCCAGATTCACACAGGCCTTTAAAAGTCCGGTCGGCAGTGCAGCAGGGCTAAGGCAGGCTCCCTACCTGCCCGGCTCTGCACGGCTCCCGGGAAGCTGCCAGCATCTCCCTCTGGCTCCTAGGCGTAACAGCAGCCATGCTGCCTGTGCCCAGACTGCCAGTTCTGCAGCTCCCATCGGCCAGGAACCAACTGTGGGCGTGGCGCCTGCTGACAGGGGCAGCACGTGAAGCCACCTGGCAGCGCCTCTGCCTAAGAGCCGGAGAGAAATACCGGCAGCTTTCCGGGAGCTGCCTGAGGTAAGCACCGCCCGGAGCCTGCATCCTGAACCCCCTCCCGAGCCCCAACCCCCTTTCTGAGCTCGGAACACCCCACCCAAACTCCCCCCCAGAGCCCGCACCCCCAGCCCTGAGCCCTCTCCCACATCCAAACTCCCTGCCCCAGCCCAGTGAAAATGAGCAGGTGAGCGAGCGGGGGGAGGGGGGAGAGCAAGCGACGGAGGGAGGGGGGATGGAGTGAGTGTGGGCGGGGCCTCAGGAAAGGAGCAGGGCAAGGGTGTTCGATTTTCTGCAAATAGAAATTTGGCAGCCCAATGCATGGGCAGAGCTAGGCGCCCAAGGAAGGGCTTTTCAGAGCAGAGCAGGAGTGAAATGCAGAGGGAAGGGTGGGGTTTAGGGCCCAGATTCACAGCTCCTGTTGCTCTGGGCCTTCCACCCCGCAGGGACGGCTGGCACTAGGTGCCTCTCTCCAGCTGGGACCCTCAGCCATGAACCCTGGCCTGGAGATGGGGACCTGAGCCATTTCTCAGATAAACCAGAGTGAGAGCACGAGTCCCTAGTCCCCATCGCCTACAGGTCAGGGCACTCAGCTGGGATGTGGAAGACGTGGGGTCAAATCCCGGTGCTGCCTGATTCAGAGCAGGACTTGAACCCAGATCTCCCACGTCCCCGCGGAAGGCCCTGTGCACCAGGCTGTTTGGGAGGGGGTCTCTCAGTCACTCCTAGCACAGCTGTTCCACTTTCTATACATAACTCCATGGTCACTGGGCCAGAGAGAGACTCCGATCCTGGAGACACACACACCCCCCCCCCGTGCCCCAGAACAGCCGGACAGAGGATCAGGAATTGCGACACGTTTGGCCGAGTCTAGCGCAATAGAGTCGCTGCTGCTCCTGTTTCCTGAGGGGGAGGGAAATTGAGGCTTTTGCAGTTGGCGATGGAGCATTCTCGTTCATTAGCCGGCCCACGTGGGAAACTCCAGCGTGGGGGGGGGGGGGTATTAACAGCCCCAGTGGAAGCTCCTCTCCTCTCAGGGCCGTCTCTGCTCCCTCGCGGCGAGGACGTGCACCGTGAGGATCCCGGCCAGCAGGGTTCCCAGCACCCCCAGCACAAGGATCCCCTTGGCGCGGCAGTAGGACAGCGCTGGGCTCTGGGGCGGGGCGGGACCTGCAGGAATAAATCAATGGTTAGGGGGTTCACACCATCTGGAAACCCAAATCCGCACCGGGTGCCGGGAGCTCCGATTCCGAAGACCCCGGTGAGCTGGGATGCAAACACCCGGCTGTTCCCTTTGGGCCAGACCCTCGGTGCCCCCCAGCCCCCCAGTGACAGACCTTCCTGCCCAGCGCCAGGGTGGGGTGTAGGAATTGGGGAGTAGCCCCTTAAAAAGCCTGCGAGCCCACTGGTGGTGCTCCCTGTGCCCTAGAACCCAGCCAGAGCAGCAGGGGGGTGTACAAGCCAGGCCCGCACGGGCTGTTCCCTGCTGCGTGCGCTCGAGGGGGAGGGATGGAGCGAGCGTCACCTTCACAGGTCGCCTTGGGGGAGGCGCTGGCTGAGCTGTTGCTGACGAGGTTTGTGACCGTGCAGGTGATGGGCGAGTCCTCGTCCCCCAGTCTGTGCTGGACCAGCAGGGATTCCTCAGTGGAGAGAACGGCTCCTGCTGGACGTGTCCAGGTGTACGTGAGGTGCCTGGCCCTCTCCCCGGTGCTGCAGGTGAAGGTCACGTTGCAGGTGCCATTCCCAGCCATCACAGGGTGGACCCTGATCTCCGGCTCTGACAGTCGCTCTGGGGCCCGGACGGGGGCGGGAAATACAAAATAACATTGTACAGAGGCTGCCGTGGTGAGAACCTGCTGCAGGCCATTGGTGCCTACTTCCCCTCTGCCCAGTAAGTGCTCGACCCCCCTGCCCCTCCCCCCAGCCCTGCCCCGCCCTCCAGGGCCGGCTCCAGCTTTTCTGCCACCCCAAGAGGCTAAAAAAAAAAAAAAAGAAGAAGAAGAAGAAGACGACGACGACGAGCGGCAACACTTCGGCAGCAGCTAAATCGCGCCACTTCTTCGGCGGCAATTCAGCGGCAGCTCAAAGAGGAAGAAAGGGACCCGCCGCCGAAGACCCGGACGTGCCGCCCCTTTGAATTGGCCGCCCCAAGCACCTGCTTCCTACGCTGGTGCCTGGAGCCGGCCCTGCCGCCCTCACCCCACCCCCATTCCACTCCTTCCCCAAAGTCCCCGCCCCACCCCGCCTTTTCCCACCTCAGCCCCGCCCCCTTCCTGCCCCAAATGGTCTGGTTGCATCATTAAAAGCTTCCTGTGAAGCCGGCAACTCATTTGAAGTCCACATTATTGCATCCCGCTCCCTGCGCCTGCCCCTTCCCCCATGCGCACACTCAGATACTCACTGTAGATGGACAGGGTATAGGAACAGATGTATTGATTATATGCGATTATATTTTTCTTTACTTCGTATTCACCCTCATCTGCCATCGTAAGTTTGCTGATCTCCAGCGAATAGGTCCGGCCGTAGAGTCTCACTCGCCCTGTGTATCGCTCGTCCTCCACAGCGAGACGGGGCAGGGCTCCGGGCCCCCCCGGTGTGACGACAGCAAAAGGCACCTTTCTGCCTGAGGCTGCGTCCTGGCGAGGGCTGGGCGCAGACCAGGTGATGCTCTCGAACGTCTCCTCAGAATCAAGCGGGAGGACGACTGATTCTCCCAGAATCCCATTCACCCGTTTGGGGGAACATAATAAGATAGCAGGACTTGTGTCTGACAACACAGAATAAAAGAGTCCAGGAAAGAGACCAAGCCCAGCCACCCCCGCCCCTGCACTGCGACTCCCTCCAGTCACGGAGTGTGAATGACGAAAGCCCTTTGCCCTTCGCTAGCACCTCACTGGCTTGAGCCCCTGGGCCCCTTTTGCCCATCTGTGAATTCTTGGGCCTGTCTTAGACAGGAGGTCAGACTAGATGATCCCAAGGGTCTCTTCTGGCCTTGGAATCCCTGAATCAAGCCACATGGCATGCTGTAGGTAGAAGGGAAATACGGTCCTGTCCCTTTAAAATTTCTCCTCTCCTGTGGGTGGGTGGGGAAATCTTCTTTCACACGGGAACTCAGTGTTACCCAATGGCATTCATCATGCAGGGCTGGAGGAATTTTTAAAGGGCCAGTGATAAATTATCTCCAAGTGGGGAAACTGAGGCACAGAGTGGTGCAGTGACCTGCACAGGGTCACTGGCAGAGTTGGGAACAGGAGGGGAGGGTTCTGGGGCCATGAAGCCAGGCTGCGGGTTTCATCCCCTGGCCACCTGTTCCTTGCTCTCCTTGCTGCCTCTGCTGGGGCGGGGGCCGGGGGGGGGGGGGTNGGGGGGGAGCAGAGAAGAGGCCAGCCAGGAAAAGAGGCCGAGAGTCAGCACTGCGTCTCTCCGACATTTCCTCTGCCTGGGCAACATGTGGGTCAGGGATGCAGGATCAGGCCCTCGCGTTGGCTGGGCTCAGACTGCACCGGATCCCTGGGAGCAGAGAGACCCCCCCAGCCCATCCCAGCTCCTGGGCCTGGCCCCTCTGCTGCTCTCATCCCCTCCCAAGATTCACCCTTTCATTTCCAGCCCCCCGCTGGGGTGGATACAGCCCCGCGTAACTTACCCCTGGGCTGGGAAACCAGCAGGAGGAGGAGAAGGAAGGAACGGGGAGCTCCTGCCATCCTGGCGGGCTGCAGAACAGGGAGCAGTCAGTGCCCGTGGAGTGATCGGTCGGAGACTGGGACGGTCGGGGCGGCCGGGTCTGGGTGCCGGGGAGATTCTGGGATCACCCCACTGAGCAGCGAGGGCTCTGCGAGGCTAAACCCAGCGTCAGCAGCTTTGTAGCTTCCTTTTCACCAGCCGATCTACCCTGCGGCAGGCACAGGATGAGATTACCCCCCCGCCCCGATCTCCCCTGACCTTCCCCCTCCCAGTCGCTCGCACACAGGCTCAGCCCGACTCTGACACCCCCAAGCCATGGGGCGCCCTTGGGAGACAGTGACAGGGAACCGGGATACCTCAGGGGAGTTGCAGCCTAAGCCGTCCTTTCCTAGCCCCTTCCCAGTTACACCTTGCTGGGATGATGGAGCATGTGCATTGCAGCAGTGCCCAGGAGCCCGAATCACTGAGCAGGGCCCCGCTGTGCTAGGGGCTGTACAACATTCCTCTCCCCGGTTGGTGTTTACACTCCAGATCGGCAGGTAGTTCTTGTGCCCCCTCTTGCATGACAGCCTGAGGCTGCTGGGGGAGGAGGGGTTGAGAGACCTGGGGACCCCTCACACCAGGAGACCAACCCCCATGTGTGAGAGCAACTCCCAACCTCACCCAGTGACGTGGATGGCACAGGGTAGGGGTCATGCTGCCAGCCAGGGACCTGATCCCACCCAGGGGAGGGGTTTAGCCCCCCCCCCCCCCCCCACAGGGCAGATCCAGATTCTGCAGAAGCTACATTTCCACTCATCCTGTTTAAGACTGTGAGGTGGGTTGAATTCTTTCCCGCCTGGAACCGACCCTTCTGTAATTGCATTGGCTACTCTGCAGGGTTTGCCTGGCTCTCTCTGCTATAGCTCTCCACCCTTCCCACTACTCTTCACGGAGCAAGCTCCAGTTAGTCAATATCACCTGGGTGGAAGGTGGTGTCCAGGATTAAGGGACAGTCCCAGGAAGGGGCCTGCTCTACACACCTTTTTTGTCCTGGTTTAAAGATGTCGGCTTTAAAGGGTGATTTTTTTAAACAGATCTAGTTACAACCCCTAGTGTGGACACAGTTTGACTGGGATAAAGGCAGTGGCGGCTCCAGGCACCAGCGCTCCAAGTGCGTGCCTGGGGCGGCAAGCCGCGGGGGGCGCCCTGCCGGTCCCTGCGAGGGTGGCAGTCAGGCAGCCTTCGGCAGCTTGCCTGCGGGAGGTCTGCCGGTCCCGCGGATTTGGTGGCAATTTGGCAGCGGGTACGCCGAAGCCGCGGGACCGGAGACCTCCCGCAGGCACGCTGCCGAATCAACGGGATCGGGGACCTCCCGCAGGCACGCCGCCGAATCCACGGGATCGGGGACCTCCCGCAGGCATGCCGCCGAATCCACGGGATCGGGGACCTCCTGCAGGCATGCCGCCGAATCCACGGGATCGGGGACCTCCCGCAGGCATGCTGCCAAAGGCAGCCTGTCTGCTGTGCTTGGGGCGGCAAAAAAGCTAGAGCCGCCCCTGGATAAAGGGGCCTTATCCCCACATGGCTCATTCCCCTTCCCATATGGGAATAGCTCTAGCGGGATAAACACCGTCATACCCATATGCCTCCACTCTAGGAGATTTGCACAGCTTTGCCTTCCCCGGGAGAGTGAGAGCGGCCAGGTCTGGCTCACAGCCATGCTCACGCTGGGCAGCGTACGTTCTGGCACTGATAAGGCATCTCAGCAAGATACGGGAAAGGAGATAAGCGACTCTAGATAGGCTGCACCTGATGCTGTATCCCCCTGCAGCCCGCGGTGTAGCAGTGGCAAAAGGAATTGATTCCCTGCAGATTCTCCAGCAATTGACATACACCGGCCAGTGTCCTCACCGGCTGGGGCCTTTCCAATTGCTCCATCCACAGACTCCGTTTGGTGGGTGGCTCCGGCTCTTAATTCCGGTCTTGGCGTTTTCCCCAGCGCTGCCGTTTCATGTGGTGTTCGGGTCACAGGGTGACTAGATAATCTCTGGCTCTGATAGCTGCTCAGAGTGTGGGGGATGCAACATACAGAAACAGAGACACGTCTGTAAAAGGAAACTACCACAGATTCTCATACCCTGACACTGCCCGGGTGTCTGAGATGGGATACTGATCTAGACACAAAACTTTGTTCAGGACGACTCGCAGCTCACCAGCTGTGAAACCCTGTAGTGAGCGAAAAACCCCAAGGAGCCATTATAGAGACAGAGCCAATTTAGAGTTCTGGTGAAACTTACAAAAAACTCCAAAGCTTGAAAGTCTGGAAATTCCCAGTTAAGCCCTGAATGCCCTTAACTCTGCCCTTCTCACCCTTCCATCTTCCCTTCCTTGCAGGTAGGGTATCAGAAATGTGCTCCAGAGCCCACACAGCTATGAGTTGCTCTGTCCCCTCACTGACCACTGCTATTTCCATAGAATCATGTGATGACTTGATCTGGGCCTGGTAAGTTTGTACAAGGAGATTTTCAGAGATTCAGATTGTAAGGCCAGAAGGGACCATTAGATCATCTAATGTGACCTCCTGTATAACACAGGCCATAAAAGTGATGTGCCAACTCTGGATCTAATGGTCCTCGGAGAACTAGCTGGCACATGGGACTATGAGGCCTGCCAAATGCAGAGAATTGTGAAAGACATCAGCCCAATTAAGGAAAACTGAGCTAAACCGAAATTCTCTTAGGGCTGGTCTACACTACAGAGGTTTTGCTGCTATAGCTGTACAGGCAAAGTCCCCTAGTGGACACGTACCTTCTACCAGCTAAAGGAGTTCTTTTGGCAGTACAGTTAAATGACATAAGCTGTATCAGCGCAGGTATAAGCTGTGTCTACACTGGCAGAGCATTTCAGTGTGATTTTTTTCATTTTCCTAACCACCCTAGTTATGTCGGCAAAATTTTGTAGCATAGACCTGGCCTTAACCCTGCCATAGGAAATAGAGCCACACCACCCTATCAAAAGCCTTTTCAGCATCTGAGTCTGTTGACAGGCAACCTGACAGCTCATTAGTCTAACAGGATGGCTTGCTGGAGTAAAAGTATGTACGTGTGTCACTATCTTCGGGATCAGGGCCATAGAATGGTTTTAGACTAGTGTAACTCTATAGGCTTCCACAGAATCACTCCTGATTTACACCAGTGTGAGGGAGAGGAGACATAAATAGACCCTGTCATAAATATACAGCTAAGGGTAGCATAAAATCCCTCCTTACCTGTAAAGGGTTAAAAAGCTCAAATAACCTGGTTGGCACCTGACCAGAAGAACCAATGGGAAAAGAAGATACTTTCAAATGGGGGAGGGGGGGGAGAGAAGGCTTTGTTTTGTGCTCTGTGTGTGTTGTCCCCAAAGACAAAGGAAAAGACCAAGCAAGTAATCCAGCTCCCACTAAAATAATACATCTAATATTACAAAAATAGTAAGTAATAGCAAGGAAATGCATTAGAGTATCTTTTGTTTTAGCTTGTGAATTTTCCCTGTGCTAAGAGGGAGGTTTATCCCTGTTTTTGTAACTTTAAAGTTTTGCCTGGAGGTAGGGTGACCAGACAGCAAGTGTGAAAAATCGGGAGGGGGGGGGGGGGTAATAGGAGCCTATATAAGAAAAAGACCCAAAAATCGGGACTGTCCCTATAAAATCGGGACATCTGGTCACCCTACCTGGAGGGGAAATCCTCTGTGTTTTGAATCTTTTTGTTACCCCGTAAAGTTATCTTCCATCCTGATTTTACAGAGGTAATTCTTTTATCTTTTTTTTAAAGAAATTCTTTTTTTAAGAACCTGATTAATTTTTCATTGTTCTTAAGATCCAAGGGTTTGGGTCTGTGTTCACCTGTACCAATTGGTGAGGATATTATTCTCAAGCCTTCCCCAGGAAAGGGGGTATAGGGCTTGGGGGAATATTTTGGGGGAATAGGACTCCAAGTGGTCCTTTCCCTAATTCTTTGTCTAAATCACTTGGTGGTGGCAGCACCCAAGGACAAGGTAAAATTTGTGCCTTGGGAAAGCTTTTAACCTAAGCTGGTAAAAATAAGCTTAGGGGGTCTTTCATGCGGGTCCCCACATGTGTACCCCAGAGTTCAGAGTGGGAAAGGAACCCTGACAGACCCCTGTAAGGTGCGTGAGTCATTTACATTTTCTCCTCCAATGTGCCTTACTTTGCATGTGTTGACGCTGAATTTCCTTTGCCCTTGTGTTGCCTGTTCAGACCTGCTGGACAGTGTGCTGCAGGCCCCGCACTGCTAGTGGGGATACTATAACTGCAGTGTCGGGGCGGGGCTGTGCTTTGGAGCTGGAAGATCTGGGCTCTAGCCCTGCTGTCTGTGAGTGGGGAGAGCCGGGAAGGCCTGGATGGCTCCAGGTTTGTTACTGTGCTATTATCCCGCAGCACCTGCAGTGGACTTACCAGGACAGAGCCCATGAATCCCATCACATAGAACCCGGGCAGTTTCCAGAGAGCTCAGCACCTGGTGCCCCCGCCCGGGAGAGATGGCGACGTGCAGGAGAGAAGCTGTTTCCAGCATGCTGGCTAGAGAGGGTTTAAAGAGAACAGGAGGAAAGGGGCAGGGCTGCTCCCTGGAGGAACAGCTCCGTTTCCTGAGACACAGCAGAGAGACGGGGCGTTTAAGACACAGGGCCTGATGCTGACTGCAGATTAGGGTACAAAAACCCGGGACATCTGGGACGATGCTGAGCCCACAAAACTGGCCAGCTGGCCATGTGCACTGAGCACCTGGGCAAATACGTCAGAAAAGGGATGATCCTGCGAGAGCCCGGACAGGTGGCAGCCCTATCGCAGGCACTGGTGTCAATCCAGAGCCACCCTCTGGCTTCAGTGGAGTGACTCCAGATTGAAACCAGTGTTCCTGCGAGCAGCAGCTCAGCTATTGCCCTTCACCCGTGATGTTCAGTTCTCCTGACCCACAGCTCTCCCAGCCCTGGGCTGTCCCCCAGCTCTGCTGACCTCTCGCAATCAGTTGGATTAAAGTAATAATTAATACATTTATGTTCTGGGGAAATGGGAGAAAGAACGGCCCAGAACAGCCCCCCGATTTTGGCCTGACCATCAGAAAGAAATACGCCCCTCAGCCTGCTGAGTTTGTGCTAACTGAAATATGCCTGTCAGTGTACAAGGTCCGTGTTAACTGTAGAACCACATCCCGAGACAAAAAGTCTGTTCTAAAGTGACAAGGTTACTGTAACAGGGCGGGACTCACCCCTGCAGCGCCTCCTGCTGGTTCCTAGGAATTAGCTCTGTTTCCAGTTCCGGAGCGCCCTCTGCAGGCCAATGTCCCGCTTGCCCCCGTGTCCCTCCCGGATCCCAGTGCCCTTTTACCTGGGGTGCTGCCCCTCCAGGCAATACCCCACAGATCTGGGTCTCCCCTCCCCAGGGAACCCCCATCCTCTATCCCCACCTTGCCTCAGCCTATGCGCGACTGCCAGTCACCATCTAGCCCCCTTTCACTGGGGCTCACTGCAGTCTGTATAAGCCAGTCATCATAGGCAAGGGAGGTTTTGACCTGCTGCCTTTCCCTGCAACCCAGTACCTAAAGGGGCCTTGGACAAGGCCCTGCAGCCTGGGGTGTTGCTGGCCCGGAGCTCCCCAGCTCCTCCGGCATTTCCCCAACCCTGCTTCACGCCAGCACCCTTTAGCACTCAGGCAGCTTGGTCCATCCTCCTCCTCAGCTAGCAGGAGCCTGCCTGCTCCTGGCCCACTACCCTCTTATAAGGGCCAGCTGGGCCCTTATTAAGCCAGCTACAGCTGTGGCTGCTTTCCCAATCAGCCCAGCTTTCAGAGCTGCAGCCTTCCCCAGGGCTGCTTTTACCACTGCAGCCCTCCCCAGGGCTGCTTGTACCCTTCCAGGGCCGGAGCGGGGTGATCACCCCGCTACAATTACCATCAAAGACAGCTGCTGCTACAGCTGTTTTCCCTGAACTCAGGAAAAAGATCGGTTAACCCCCCACTCTTGCATTTTTATCTTGCTTGTTTTCTTTTCCTATGCAACAAGTGGTATGAACAGGTTTATTGGAGCCTGTCATGCCCCAGTGATTTGAGAATGGTTATGTTAAAGAATGAATAGATAATAAAATATAGATGTGATGGGGAAAATGCTAAGTGAAATAGAGTGTGATTGCAGTTGTATGTTTGGATGGGTAATAAAAGGTTGAGGCGCCAGCCTTAGAATCATAATAAACGACATCTGGAGGAAGAAAAACAATTACCCTCCGACAGGACCATTTGGCCGAAGAAAGCGCTGGGCGATAACCCGGAGGGCACACTGGAATCCACCCCCAACCGCCCAGGGACAGGAGGACCGGAGAACCAAAGAGCAAGATACCAACAAACCGTCATTGCTGTGCCATCTGCGTGATTGACTATCACTTCAAACGTGAGACCAGCATGACGAGGCCAACCCCACAGACTTGTATGAGGATGGATCCCTATAAAGACAGACCCTGAAGATCGCACCCTCCGCCCCAGAGGTGGCTGCATGTCCGTGGGGCTGCGTGTACACATGATGAATGATGCTATAGAAAGAGACGATATTATCGTTACAGGGGTAGACGAAGATCCCGTCTGACCCCTGCAGCAATCAGCTGACCCCAGGAAACACGAGAGTGGTGAATAGCTACCGGTGTTGTGGGACATCCAGCCTTTCACTACATATCTGGAGAGCTGATGCATACATGGAAAAAACAATGCACAGTTCCAAGCACACCTCGCTCTCATTCAACACTTTCCATCCAGAGAGCTCAAAGCGCTTTGCAAGGGCCGGCAAATATCACCGTGCCCATTTTATAGATGGGGAAATGGAGGCACACAGAGTGGAAGTGACTTGCTCAAGGTCACACAGCAGAGCCCAGGTCTCCTGAATCCCGTGCTCTAACCACTGGGCCGCACTGCCTTTCCGCATAGCGCCAGAAACTCCCCTGAAAATCCACTGACTTTTTGCTTTGACTCAAATGTTTGACTCAATAAGGAAAAAAAATAAAAGAAAACACGATCAGCACTAGCTACTCTGTGCGGCTGACTCTAATCCTCAGCGGCGAGGGCAGGAACATGTCAGAACAGGAGTAGCCATCACAGAAAAGCAAATAGTGAAACTGAACTAACCAGGGACTGAATCCGATGCTGTTGAATCGAGACATCAAACAGAGGCCTGGCCACTCCTGGTCATTAAAGATCCAACCCACGATGCTCATCACAATAGTTAGACTGACTAGATTGAAATTTGGTTAACTGTGGTTTGTTTCCCATCCCTTTGAGTTCAACCAGTCCCAAACTTGTGCTGAGAGGCTGACTCATTGAAGACCGCTATCATGTCCCTCCCTTAATCTCCTCTTTTCCAAACTAAACATACCCAGTTCCTTCAGTCTTTGCTCAGATGGCGCTTGCATTCCATCCCTTGGATCACCTTTGTCGCTCGCCTCGGGATCCTTCCCAGTTTCTCTACATCGATGACCAAAATTGGACACACTACTCCAGCTCAGGCCTAACCAGCGCTGAATAGAGCGGTGCTATCACCTCCCGGGACTTGCCTCTGTTAATGCAACTCAAAATGGCATTTGCTTTTTTTGCAACAGCATCGCATTGGTGACTCATGTTGAGGATGTGATCCACCACAACTCCCAGATCCTTCTCAGCAGTGCCGCTACGCTTCCCTAACGGAAGAGAAGAGAAACCAAATGCACAAATATAGACTGGGGGACTAACTGGCTTGGCAGCGCCACTTCTGAGAAGCATGACCCTTACATTGGTCATGGTTGAATTTCATTTTGTTGTCTAAAGCCCAGTTCTCCAATTTATCAAGATCCCGCTGAATTTTAGCTCTGTCCTCCAAAGTGTTTGTAACTCCCCTCCCTCCCCCCACAGCTTTGTGTCATCTGCAAATTTGATCGGTATGCTCTCTAGTCTTACATCCAGGTCATTAATAAAGATGTTTAACATCAGACCCAGAACAGATCCCCACGGAACCCCACCTGAGACCTCCTTCCAATCTGACGTCATTCCATTAATAGCTACTCTTTGTTTGCGATTGTTTAGCCAATAGTGTATCCACTTAATGGGCCGCATTTCTCCAGTTTACTTAGGAGAATGTCATGTGGGACGGTGTCTAAAGCCTTGCTGAAGTCCAGGTACATTACGTCTACCACGTTCCCCCGATCCATCAAACAAGTTACCTTGTCAGATAAGGAAATCAAGCTGGTTTGGCATGATTTGTTCTTGGTAAATCCATACCGGCTAGGGTGACCAGATGCCCTTATTTTATAGGGACAGTCCCGATATTTGGGGCTTTTTCTTATATAGGTGCCAATTACCCCCCACCCCCGTCCCGATTTTTCACACTTACTATCTGGTCACCCTAATGAACCTAATAATCGCTAATTGAATGATTCATATATTGCTCAAGTGACTTCTCTGACTAGTGACAGAGTATTTGAGTGAAGCATTTTTAAAATATAGAGAGATTTAAAAAAAAATGATTAAAGGAGAAGGGGGGGGGGTTAAATCAGATTTCAGCTCTCTGATGTCATAACCCTTCCAGTTCACCAGTCATCTTTAAAGTATTCCCAGGGCGGGCAGGTGACCAGCATAGACAAGGCCCAGAAGATTCCAAGTCCACTGCTCGCCCCCTTTGCAGGTCACCTTTAAATCCATTAAACAAATACACAAACTGCCAGACAAAGCAGCTCATCTTAAGAAGATTATTCTTGTGCAACGACACATTCTCAAAAGGCCTTTTTTTTCCTGTGCTCCTTCCTTCACCAGTGAGGCAAGCGCTAGTTCCCCCTAGAGAAAGATCGGGGAGGGAGACAAGGCCTCCCGCTTTGAAAATGGCTGTCCGTTCAGATAACAGGAAGCTGCTTTCAGTGGAGCGGAACGGGGCTGCATTTTATTTTCCTCTCTTTCTATCATCAACAAAAGCGTTTCCCGTGAGGTCTGCTCTGCAGGGGGAGGTTTTTCAGGCCATCGCCTCCCGTTATTGTCCCCGTGGCTCATTAACCTGGCGTGTCAGTCGACCGACTCCTGGTGTGTCCTGAAACCACCCCCCGGCACTCCAGTCCCTAAGGCATCACGCTTCCTGCTACAGAACCCGAACTGGGGCTGGCAATTCCCCCACCGTGTCTGGCTGAATCACTCCAAACCCGACCGTGCTATGCCTGATGCTGCAGCGTTATTTACCTCGCAGGAGCTCCAACAGACTCCAGGCGAGATCGAAGCCCCGTGGTGCAAGGTGCTGTACAAACACGTGCGGCGAAGACTGCTCTTGTCCAAGCAGCTCACAACCTACAGAACAGTGGTGGGCAATGAACTGCCAAGCCCAGAGGTGCCGGGGCTATGAATTGCCAGGCCCAGAGGTGCCGGGGCTATGAATTGCCAAGCCCAGAGGTGCCGGGGCTATGAATTGCCAGGCCCAGAGGTGCCGGGGCTATGAATTGCCAAGCCCAGAGGTGCCGGGGCTATGAATTGCCAGGCCCAGAGGTGCCGGGGCTATGAATTGCCAAGCCCAGAGGTGCCGGGGCTATGAATTGCCAGGCCCAGAGGTGCCGGGGCTATGAATTGCCAAGCCCAGAGGTGCCGGGGCTATGAATTGCCAGGCCCAGAGGTGCCGGGGCTATGAATTGCCAGGCCCAGAGGTGCCGGGGCTATGAATTGCCAGGCCCAGAGGTGCCGGGGCTATGAATTGCCAGGCCCAGAGGTGCCGGGGCTATGAATTGCCAAGCCCAGAGGTGCCGGGGCTATGAATTGCCAGGCCCAGAGGTGCTGGGGCTATGAACTGCCAGGCCCAGAGGTGCCGGGGTTATGAATTGCCAAGCCCAGAGGTGCCGGGGCTATGAATTGCCAGGCCCAGAGGTGCCGGGGCTCTGAATTGCCAGGCCCAGAGGTGCTGGGGCTATGAATTGCCAGCCCCAGAGGTGCCGGGGCTATGAATTGCCAAGCCCAGAGGTGCCCAGGCTCAGCCCAGGCACAAATTTATGCCCTGCCTTTAGCTACAGAGAGCCAGGCTGGGTCCCTGCAGATGGCCCAAGGAGCGGTGTCATTACACTTGGCTGCACTGGTTGGTGTGCTGGTCTCAGAGCCTGGTCACCTCCCATTGCAGTCCTAGGGCACAAACAGCTGTAACCCCCGGGGCTGCTCCGGAGGAGAGCAGCAGGTTTTCTTCTGGCTGCTCTGGGAACTGATGTAAGAGCAGCCTGGGCCGAAGGCTGAAGTGTCTGAGCTGGGCTGTAGTGTCTGAGCTGAAGGCTGATGAGCCAGTCAGGGGAGGAGGGACTAATGCGAGACCCCTGGAATAATGATTGGAGGGGGGTTTCCGCTGCCAAACGTTGGAGGGGAATTTGGATGCTGAGTTGACAGGGGTTTAGCGCTATGTATGGAGGGTTTGTAGTTGGTTAGNGCTGCTCCGGAGGAGAGCAGCAGGTTTTCTTCTGGCTGCTCTGGGAACTGATGTAAGAGCAACCTGGGCTGAAGGCTGAAGTGTCTGAGCTGGGCTGTAGCGTCTGGGCTGAAGGCTGATGAGCCAGTCAGGGGAGGAGGGACTAATGCGAGACCCCTGGAATAATGATTGGAGGGGGGTTTACGCTGCCAAACGTTGGAGGGGAATTTGGATGCTGAGTTGACAGGGGTTTAGCGCTGTGTATGGAGGGTTTGTAGTTGGTTAGTGGGAGCTAGGGTGACCAGATGTCCCGATTTTATAGGGACAGTCCCGATTTTTGGGTCTTTTTCTTATATGGGCTCCTATTGCCCCCCACCCCCGTCCTGATTTTTCACACTTGCTGTCTGGTCACCCCACTGGGAGCTGTCCCTTTAAGCGCAGCGGCTGGCGGGCTGAGAGTGGGTTTGAGACTGTGTGCAGTGCAGGACAGTGGGTGTTTCCCTGGGGGCAGAGTGGCGGGGCCTGGCTTGGGCGAGAACCGTTCCAGAAAGCAAACCTCCCCCTGGCCTGGCCGGGCTCATGCGGACCGGCTGCCTTGGGGCATTGCTCAGGCACGGCCGGGCTGGCACTGCAGGTCCCTGGTTTGATTCGAGCCCAGCACAGCGGGGACCGATCGCTGCCCCTGAGTGAGATGAGTTTGGTGGCTCTCTGCTCGGGCCCCCATGTCACAAACTCCACGGGCTGACAGCACAGAGGCTGAGAACAGCCTGGCTACAGGGACAGAGCCTCCCCAGCACCCCTAGAAGAAGGTCCCCCCAGATCAGGGCGGGGGGGAGCTGACCTGATAGATACACTGAGAGCTCCATCCCCAGAGCTGTCTTCCCCCGCCACAAAACCCGCCCACACGGGTTAAGCCAGAGCGATATGCAAATTAGCCTGTGGAATAATTTGCATTCAACAGTCACCCCTTGAGCAGCACAAAGCTCAGCGGGAGGCGATGCCCTTCAGCGAACATAGCGACCCACCCGCCCACTCAGCCGCCGTGGGGTTAATAACTGTAATTAGCATCGTTAGCTAATTAGGTGCCCGAACCACCTGCTGGAAGCCTCCCAAAGGTGCGGCTGATGTGCTGCCATGATCAGAAANGCATCGTTAGCTAATTAGGTGCCCGAACCACCTGCTGGAAGCCTCCCAAAGGTGCGGCTGATGTCCTGCCATGATCAGAAAGGAGGATGTGCCACCAAGCCAGGCCCATCCCCCGCACCCAGGGGGAGATGATGGGGCAGAGGGAGCCAGCAGCTCTGAATAGGGTGACCAGACAGCAAGTGTGAAAAATTGGGATGGGGGTGGGGGGCAATAGGAGCCTATATAAGAAAAAGACCCAAAAATCGGGACTGTCCCTATAAAATCGGGACATCTGGTCACCCTAGCTCTGAACCAGGAACCAGCTCCGTGAACTGGGCTTTGCATATTAAATACTTTGGCCCAGACCCTCAAAGGTATTTAGGTGCCTACCTCATAGGAGTCAGGTGCCTAAATACCTTTGAGGATCTGGTCTGTGGCCCAAATCCAGGGGTAGGCTGGCAAGATCCAGCTGTTTACTCCAGGCTGCCGGCTGGCCCACAGTCTGCAGGTCATGCCGCCTGCTCTGGGAACTGATGTAAGAGCCAGCGAGCAGGGCTCAGCAGCGGAGTGGCTGGATCCCTCACATGCATCCTCCATCCATGACCCTGCCCCGGGAGGGAGAGGATCCTTTTCAGCACCGCCCAGGGCACCAGTGCAGCCTCAGCACCACAGAGGCCAGCATGCGAGAGGCAAAGACGGAGTCTGGCGCTGTCCATGCGCTGGGGCCGGTTCTGAACCTCCCGCCTTGGCCCTCAGCTTCTAAGAGCTGACAGGTGGGATGACAGGACCCTCTGCCCATCAACCCTTGGGGAAGCCCGGGGGAAACGCCCCAATTTGCTTCTGCCCCTCAATGCCACTGGGATACACCTGGGCAAAGCAGGTCAGGGATGCAAAGCATAGACCCGGTCTCCGGGGGGGGAAGGAACCGTCCTGTGACAAGCAAAACAAGCTGCCCAAACAAGGGGAAACAGGAAACACCTGCAGCAAGCGATCAGAGCAAAGTATTGACAGAGGGGGGAAGCGACACAGTGTGGAAAAGGAAAGTCCTTCCCTGGGGGGCACGTGAGCAGGGCTGGGAGCCGGGCTGAGCTTCCGGCATATTGCGCTGTTCAAGAATTATTGTTAGTTATTATTACAGCCCCTAAAAGTGAGCAGGGCTCTGAAAAGGACAGACAGAGTGACGCTGGCAGACTCGTGCCCAAGTCCCCACAGCTCAGCTGAACGCTGACAAATGCGCAGCTAGAATCAGTCTGGCTGACCTGGGTTAGTATTGTTGAAATAGCTATCAGGATTATAAGAACTTGTTCAGCGGTTAGATGTTATTGAATGCTTGTGAGTTGCTGCCTGCATTAATCTCACTTACAACATCTGTATCCCCTATTGTAAGGTAATATTTGAGCAGTTGTATTATGAGCCTCTGTGACTATGTAAATCCCTGGACAGGAGAGAGAATGTGAGGCGCTGATCGGCAACAGAAGGTGTTACCCCCTCCCCAACAAGAAAAGGTCAATCGACACCTGCTGGACTATTGTGGGATGTCCGCGCTGATTAGGCCTCAATTGGAGGACTGTGTCCAGGTCTGGGCTCCACATTTCAGGAAAGATGTGGACAAATTGGAGAGAGTCCAGAGAAGAGCAACAAACATGGTGAAAGGTCTGGAAAACATGACCTATGAGGTTTGTTTAGTTTGGAGAAGAGATGACTGAGAGGGGACATGAGAACAGTTTTCAAGTACATAAAAGTTTGTTACAAGGACAGGGAGAAAAATGATTCTCCTTAACCTCTGAGGATAGGACAAGAAACAATGGGCTTAAATTGCAGCCAGGGTGCTTTAGGTTGGACATTAGGAAAAACTTCCTAACTGGAAGGGTGGTTAAGCACTGGAATAAATTGCCTAGGGAGGTTGTGGAATCTCCATCATTGGAGATTTTAAAGAGCAAGTTAGACAAACACCTGTCAGGGATGGTCTAGATAATTAGTCCTGCCATGAGTGCAGAGGACTGGACTAGATGACCTCTCGAGGTCCCTTCCAGTCCTACCATTCTTTGATTCAAGAGGATAAAAGACTTTGTTTTCTTCTCTCCCCCATCCCCACTGAAGAAGAGCTCTGTGTCAGTTCGAAAGCTTGTCCCTTCCAGCTCAACAGTCTGTCTCTCTCTCCACCAGAAGTTGATCCAGGAAAAGCTATTACCTTCCCCACCTTGTCTCTTTAGTATGGCATTATGGTAGACTTTAATTATATGATCACAGATTATTTCCCTGACTTTGTTCTCGGAAATGACTGAACCATTTTAGTTAAAACTTTCCAGCAGAATTCAGCCAGAGCCAGACCCTCATCACAGGAAGTTTCAGCCCAAACAGTCAAAGTTTGGCAAAGTTACAAGCAACTGAAAACATGGTCTTCCAATGGGCAACTTTGTGCAGCCCTGCCCGCCCCCCAGCGTAAATCAGAGCAGCTTCGGGTTGGCGCTAACTTATGCTCTGGTCCCGATGTGCCCTGGGGAGCAGAGAGCAGCCACAGTGCAGTGTGCTCTGGCCACGCCCCCGATCCGCCCCCATGGACCCTGGGGGGCAGAGAACAGCCACAGTGCAGTGTGCTCTGGCCACGCCCCCGATCTGCCCCCACGAACCCTGGGGAGCAGAGAACAGCCACAGGGCAGCGTGCTCTGGCCACGCCCCCGATCTGCCCCCACGAACCCTGGGGGGCAGAGAACAGCCACAGGGCAGTGTGCTCTGGCCACGCCCCTGATCTGCCCCCATGGACCCTGGGGGGCAGAGAACAGCCACAGGGCAGTGTGCTCTGGCCACGCCCCTGATCCGCCCCCACGGACCCTGGGGAGCAGAGAGCAGCCAGAGTGCAGTGTGGGTTCAGGGCCCTTACTCCGGATCTGGCCCGAGAGGCCCCTGTGCAGAGGGGATTCTCGGGGGCCATTTCCAGCCAGTCTAAGGCCCCTTTACGCTGCCACAGTGGCATAAACGAGGCCTCGGTGCCAGTGAGCATCGCCTCAGGCCCGTAAGATTCTAATCCGGGGCTGATTCTGAGGGTCCCAAAGCTTAGGGGTTGGGCCTCAGGGTTTGGCCCAGATGCACTTGGGCTCTGAAGGTTCCCGTGGAACAAGCCTGAACCGTTTCTCCCAGGCCCGGGCAGCGGGCGCTGAAACCACCCATTGCGACTGGCAATCAGGGGAAGGCTTAGCATGGAGACACAAAACTCTGCCAAACAGGACTCTACCCACAGGGAAATCATTTCCCAGCCTCGGTGGGGCTGAGCCCTCCCTGCCCAGCCTGGCAGGGAAGTCCCAGCTCAGCTCCTGGGGGAGGATGTGCTCTCTGGCTGGTTCTTAGCCCAGGCATAGCTCGGCTGTCCCAGGGGTCCTTTATGCACAGCAGGGAAGTGGCTGGGCTGGCAGTAGCCTGCTGCTGCTTCCACTGGTGCGAAGAGATGCCCTTGTTTCTCTGCTGCGGCAGGTTAGCCTCGTGACATCTCCTGAGCCTTACGGGAAGCTACCACATTGGTGCCCTGGCCGAAAGGGCCATGGGCCTTGCCCTCTGTGACAGCTATGTCAACCCACCGCCACGCCGTGGGCCCTGTGTGAGCTCCCCGAGATCTCCCCGGGGTGCGCGGGACAGCTCAGGCTCATCACTGCAGTGCCAGAGCCAGCTGCGAAAGGCAGAGGGGTTTCCCCGTGAGAACGGGCTACCCAGAGACGAGAGAGGATGGCCCACACTGGCCCTGGGCTGCAGAAAGTGGCGGCAATATGGGCCGAAACGGCCCCTGAGAACCTCCCCTGTGCTGAGGCCTCTCCAGCCAGGGTGGGGCTGGTGTAAGTGCTCCACCGGGGCCCTGCTCCCAGCCCCTGGCATGGGGGGCGAATTGGGGGAGTGCCCAGAGCACCCTGCACTCTGCCTGTCCTCTGCTCCCATGGGTCCAGAGAGGCCGGGTAGAACAATCCACAAGTAGCCCCAACTCAGACCTAGTGGGGGGGTCGGCAGGGCCCTGTCTGGACCCAGAACATGGGAAGCCCAAAGGTGACTACCTAGATTGCAACATCTTTGGGGCAGGGAGCGTCTCTTTGTTCTGTGTTTGTACAGCACCTAACACCATGGGGTCCTGGTCCACCACTGGGGTTCCCAGGCGCTACTGCAAGACACGTGATCATAAGAATTAAAGCCACTTTAACCCCCCATGTGCCCTGGCCTTCCCCAAGCACAGGGATGGGGTACGTGGGGATCAGGACCCCATCAATCATTTCATTGGCATTGCTACCTGCTCAGCGACCACTGGAGACCATTGCTCAGAAGCTCTGGCTACGCCCATTGCCGGCTTCCTCTCTGGCCTGCGCTGCCATTAAAAGCAATTGCTGCATTTTTCCCACAGCTGCCCTGCGGAGCGAGGAGCTTCAAGAACGAGACAGCCTGGGACTTCAAGCAGAGAAGCCTCCAATTAAAACTCTGGGGACTCGGGGTGACACGTCTTCAGGTCCCCAGTGCAAATCCAGCCGCGCTTGGCAGGGGCTCAGAGCTGCTTGGTGCGCCCCCAGGGAGATGAGTTCGGGGGGACTCAGCCCAGCTCACCCAGGGCTTAGTGACGATGTCGCAGTCAAGTGCCAATCGAAGCTGAGGAAGGTGCATCGGCGGCCGCAGCTAAGGACTGAACGGGGCATGAAGATCCAACCGCCCGGCTGCACGAGATGGAGCCTGTCTGAGGCCCGGTGCCAGGGGCACAGGAGGGGAGTTTACCTGGGCGCTGCCCTCGCTGTATGTGTTCGGACAATAAATAGATCCGGCGCGGCAGGGCCGTCATTCCCACAGCAAATTCGCAACAGGGGCTTGGAAGTGCCAGGCCCTGAAAGGGCCGCGCCCAGGGCAGGGCTGGGAGCAGCAGGGGCGGGAGTGATTATCACAGGCCAAGAATAACACCTCGGTGCAGCCCTCCTGCCCGGCCCAAGGAATGGCTGAGAGCAAAGGGGAGGGGGAAGGATGGGGACGGGATGTTCTGAAACCCCAGGGAATGGGGCCAGCTGGGTATCTAGGTTAAAGGGAGAGCGTGTGTATGGGCTGGATAGATAGATAGGCCAGGCTGGACTGCTGCTCTGAGGTGTTATTCTTGGCCCTGCCCCATGCTGCTCCCAGCCCTGCCCTGGGTGTGATCCGTTCAGGTCCTGGCGCTTCTTTCTTTCTTTCCCTCCCCAAACACCTCATCCACCTACCTATCTAGCCCCGTTCACCCCCCTTTTCTCTTTAACCTAGGTACCCAGCTGGCCCCATTCCCGTCCCCATCCTTCCCCCTCCCCTTCGCTCTCAATAATTCCTTGGGCCGGGCCGGATAGATAGATAGATAGATAGATAGATAGATAGATAGATAGATAGATAGATAGTATGGGGATGGCTAGACAGACAGACAGGAGCAGCGTATGGGGATGGCTGGACAGACAGGAGCAGTGTATGGGGATGGCTGGACAGACAGAGGAGATGGGGATGGCTGGACAGACAGACAGGAGAGGGGTATGGGGATGGCTGGACAGACAGACAGGAGAGGGGTATGGGGATGGCTGGACAGACAGACAGGAGCTGGGGATGGGGATGGCTGGACAGACAGGAGCGGGTCGGGGACAGACAGACACACACAGCTGGNTCACCAGCAGGCGCTGGGCCAGGACCAGCTGTTCCCTCGCCCACCTGGTCCCTCCAAGCCCCGGCCGGCCCGGCTCCGCCCGCACTGCACCAGACGGGCTCTCTCAGGCGGGCCCGGAGCGCGGTGCCAAAGGCAGAGGGCACCAGCGAGCCGGGCTCGGGGCTGCAGGGAGCCGCGTGTGACTCCGCCCGGGCCGGACTCAGGTTTCCCCCGCCTCCCCCCGGATCTCCTCCCTCCCCGGCATAGTCTAGGGCCGGCGGCTCCAGTCCCACCCACACTCGCTGTGCCTCGGTCCCCGCACGGCTGCTCCGCTCCTGCGCTCCCAGCCAAGGTGAGTCGGGATCCCCCAGCCCCGCCTGCAGCGCCCTGACCCGGGGGGGCAAAGCCCCCATCTGCGGACACACCCCAGCATGGGGGGCTCTGGGCTGCCTTCTTGCCCCCCAGCCCGGACGCCTCAGCTGGACGGGGGAGGACGAGGTGCCCCAGCTCTGCCCCCCCACCCCGGAGCCAGGAGTCGGAACGACTGGGGTACCCCAGAGCCTGCTGCTCCAGGAATTGGGGGAGGCTGCAGAAGATGGATTTAGGAGGGGGGAGCCCTAGTCCTGCTGCCCCTGGGGATGTGGGGAGGGTAATCCCAGCCCGGGCGCCCCAATCCAGCCCCACTGGCTGTGGTCACACCCAGAGCTCTAGCTGCTGCTGGCCAGGAGCCCAGAGCACCCGGGGCAGGGACACACCCTGCAGAGCAGCAGCCTGGGCATCACTCATGCAGCAGGGAGGGCAGCCGCTGCTAGGGGGTGAGAGGGTCTGTCTGTCTGACATGGGGGCAGAACTATGGAGGACAGGCTGGTTACTAGTATCTGCTGGTGCCACTTGCCCCCCAACACGGAAAGGGCTCTGGGACGTGGCCCCTCCCTGGGCTCCCACTCAGGTGTGAACGTTGCCGTGGGACGGAGTGAAATCTGCACTGGGATGGGATTCTGGGAGCTGCTGCGGGACCCCAACTTTCTTTGGGAGGCTCAGATGGTTTAGACTTTTTCAAAATGATGCATCTATTGAGATCCTGCCCTAGTGCCAAAGAGCCGGGCGTGTCTGTTTGTTACGCTCCCCTTTGCGTGTGTTGCGTGGGGTGGGGTCTCTCCAGCCCCCTCTTCTTTTCGTGCTCCCCTCTGCCCCAGAGCTCTTGGGTGTGTCTAACCAATGGCAAAGTGCCAAGGTTGCTTTGCTCTTCGTACCACTCGGGCCGCGCCCCCTTTGCTAGTGCTCAGGATGGAGCCAAACCCAGGCCGGGGGAAGCCCCGCTGCACTCAGGGGAGTCACCCCAAAGGGTGAATGTGCCCTGTGTGTGCGTGAGCGTAGGTGCGGAACAGCTACTCACACTACACAGTCCTGTTCACTTCAGCCGCCAGTCTGAGCCAGGCCTTCGCGAGCTCATCGACTTCAAGATCAGAAGGGACCATCATGATCTGGTCTGGTCTGACCTCCTGCACATGGCAGGCCACAGAACCTCTGACAGTCAGGACCCAGTTACTCCCTGCTGCAGCGGTAACTAACTGGTAACTCGCTGCCTGGGTTGTGCCGTGTCCATAGCAGAACGATCTGGGAAGGCTGGATGTGGCCCCTGCTCTCAGCCACTGGGCAGCCGGGAAGCGAGGGGACAGGCTCTTTCTGAGCTTTACAAGGGGATGCGAACAGCTTGAATGTTTTCAATGGCTGCTGTGGGGCCAAGGGAGGGCACATGAGAGCCAGATCGGTGCTCCCGCAAGGTACCCAGATGTGATACTTGCTATACAGATGCCATAAAGCGAGCAAGACAGATAGATGGAGAAGAGAGAGAGGTGGTTACGTGCAGGGATGTGTAATCACAGCGTTGAAAGCCAGCCAGTTTTTACCACAGGTTTTGAGGACGCGCTGTTCTTTTCCAAGCACCGCTGGGCTGCTCAGACACTCCGAGGAGCCAGGCTTCCAACTGGAGTTGCTTTTCTTGCTGGGAGCATGGGTTGATTATAGATACCAAAGTCACTTCTCCTTTTGAACTAGAACAGATCTTTAAAAAGATAAAACACACTCAATCTTGAGATAAAAATGTCCGGTGATGGAGAATCCACCCTGACTCCTCGTCAATTGTTCCAATGGTTAATTGTACTCACTTGTTAAAAAATTATGCCTTATTTCAAATATTTGTTTGCCGCCTCCCTGCTCGCTGCCCCCTCTCTGCACAGCGCCGGTTTCCTTCTCAGGGCTGGGGCTAGGCTCTCCCAGAGCAAACCCCAGGCTCCGCTGCACCGGGAGATGCCGTTTACACCCAAATGCTCCAGATGCTCCCCTGACTCATCCCAGTGGAATTGAGTCACACCCATTTTGCACCGGTGTGTGTGACACAGGGCAGGCTCCCATCTCTAAGAACCCAGACTTTGTCACTGGGCATGTCCCGGGCAGGGAGGGACAGAGAGCTGGGTCCGTGACTTAACTGAATAACCCTTTGGGAAGAAGGCTCCCTCTCCCTACACTCGCAGTCTGGCTTCCAGTCTGGTGCCAGCTTCAGGAAGGCTCCTTTCAATAGGATCTCTCTGATCAGCTCCTCAGAACCTGCCCTTGGGCTGGAGGATGCATCGGGGCAGGACCTCAGAGGTGCTGTTGTTCTCAGACTGAGAATGGTGCACGCCCTGCCAGACTCTAGCAGACAGAACAATGCGGCGGAACTGGCATGAGCCCCAGTTAACGATCCAGGAACAGAGGTCCTTTGAGGAGACTTGCATTCCAGCCCCCCTTCTTTCCTGGATCTGGAGGGATGGGCCTGCCACTCTGTTCCCGAGGTTTTTTCCAACTGAAGTTCGAATGTGGAGCTGATGTGGGGAAGCACGTCTCAGCTCTGGTCAATTTTCCAGGCAAGCAGCCCCGAGCGCAACGGGCACAACCGCCAAGCCTGGCTGGGCTTCCTGTTTTTTCCATAGAGGTTTTCAGACTCCAGCTGCAGATCTGAGGGCAAAGCAGCCTGAAGCAAACACAGGGCTAAGGAGGGTCAGGGACCAGATCCTCAGCTGGTGCCAGTTGGCATCGCTGCATTGACTTCAGTGGCACTATACTGATTTACAGCAGCTGTGGATCTGGCCCACTGGCTTCAGTGGTGCTACAGGACAGCCCCCAGGCCTGGCAAGGAGCGGGCTGCTGAGACAGACGCTGCTCTGGAAGGGAATACAAAAACCGCTCCACTCGAAGGCAGCCCTGCTGTGTTTGGATAATTCAGTCCGAATGCTGTGTCCTTATTTATCATGTTGCATCCGAAGACCTTACAGGAGAGGCAGCGTTTTACAGATGGGGAAACTGAGGCACGGAGCCTCACTCCATGGTCGCACAGGCGGAGTCAGAAATAGAACCCAGAGTCCTGCCCCCCAGCCATGTGCGGTAACCAGTAACTCCCATCCCAGAGCCAGGAATAGAACCCAGAAGCCCTGTCTCTGCACTTCTCTAACCACTCCCACCTGGAAAGAGAACCCAGGAGTTCTGGCTCTCAGTCCCCAGCTGTAATTACTAGGCCACACAGCTCTTATTAGGCAGTCTTGTGTCCACTCTTGACATTTTATGGCCAGTTTCACAATATTTGGTGTTTTACTCAAAGTCCTAGTTTCTGGAGCCATGGCCCAGATCCTCAAAGGTATTTAGGCACCTAACTCCCATTGATTGGTTGATTTCAGGATCTGGGCCCATGAGAACCTGAGCTTTCTTTTTTTTAAAAAAAAAAGATAGTTTCTGGCCTTTTTGGTTGTGGAGTAAAGCTTGCAAATGTGACCCCTGGATGCTCAGAAACCAGGAGGCAAAGAAAGAGGGCCACAATTTTTTTAATTTTTTTTTAAATTTCATGATCTGGAAGCCAATCTCGTGATTTTTCAGAGGCCCGACTCATGATCTTTCGGCGGCTGGGGTTGACAATCCTGCTTTGTGGTTCATCTTCAGTGCAGCGCGTTTGTCTGCCTTCCACATGGTCTTGAAAGGACTCCTGGTTAGCCACAGACTCCTCAAATCTGCCTGCAGAACACCTGATAAACACGAGGGCGAATCCGGAGTGACCCGGCTAACAAACGATAACATTCTCCCACTAATGATCGGTGACGTGCGCCCCTGAGCTACCCCACGGCTGCCAGCCACAAAAGACACGCTCCTTCACGAGGCAGCGAAGGGGGAACGCCACCCCTGTGCAGCGGGCCAGCACACGAACTGCCCCGGGGGCGGCAGCCGCATTTAAGGCTAGTGTGCTGAATAATGAAAACTGAAATGAAATGAAATGAATGATGAAAACATCAGTCCCCATAGAAAGAAATTCACTCCGTGGGTCCCAACCACCCTCCTTGATTAGTAAAGACAATACAAGTGTGACGTTAGCACCTTGGAGCCAGTGAGAGATTTTCTCAGCAAAATCATTACAAAGGGAACCACATTTCAAAATACAGTCCCAGGAGGGTGTGGCTGCATTTGTTTGGCTTTTAAAAAAATTGATGAATGAGTTTTTCCATCATCAGATTGGGAGTCAGGACTCCTGAGTTCTAGTCCCAGCTCTGGGAGGGGAGTGGGGTCTAGTGATCAGAGCAGGGGGAGGATGGGAAGTTAGGCTTCCTGGGCTCTAATCCCAGCTCTGGGAGGGGCGTGGGGTCTAGTGATCAGAGCAGGGGGAGGACGGGAAGTCAGGATTCCTGGGCTCTAGTCCCAGCTCTGGGAGGGGGGGGGGGTCGAGTGATCAGAGCAGGGGGAGGACGGGAAGTTAGGGTTCTTGGGCTCTAATCCCAGCTCTGGGAGGGGAGTGGGGTCTAGTGATCAGAGAGGGGGAGGACGGGAAGCCAGGACTCCTGGGTTCTCGTCCCAGCTCTGCAATTCACTCCTCATGTGACCTTGGGCAAGTCACGAAGACTGACATTTTCGGAAACTTCAGGATGCCTCATTTTGGGGATTCCCAACTCTAGATGCCGACAGAGACCTAATTTCCAGGGGGGCTCAGCACGGGCAGTGCCCCTTGAGCCAGAAACTATTGCGGGTGCTCAGCATCTCCGCAACTGAGGCCTTAGGGGCTAAAACCGAGTGCCCAACAACTAAAGCGACTCTGAGTTAGAGCCTCTGCTTTGGAAAATGTGGGCCTTCCCCCCTTTGGGCCTAGGTCACGTGGGCTAAGGACACTAACCTTCCTCTGCAAAGTGCTTTGAGATCTGCAGATGCAAGCCCTATAGAAGAGCTCAGTGTTGTTATCATCCGTGCTTCCCAAATGTTATTCAACCAAAATGGTGGTGGTGGAAGATTCTTCTTCTTCCAGTGATTTGCAACAGACTATCTAGGGACTGTCTCTTTGCTCTGTGTTTGTACAGCATCTAGCCCTGCTGGGCCCTTGCCAACAACTGGGCTCCTAGGTGCTACTGGAATACAAACGGATCATCATAGTACAACTCACTAGAAGGGGACATTTTGCTATCGTGCTTATCTGGCCCCCATGACTGTAGTATCTGAGCATCTCCCAATCTTTGGTGTATTTATCCTCACAGCGCCCATTTTACAGATGGGAAACTGAGGCAACGAGCGGTTAAGTGACCTACACAGGAAGCCTGTGGTGAGGCAGGGACTTGAATCCAGGGCTTTCAAGTGCCAGGCTCGCGTCCGACCGAGAATGTGTGGGAAGGAGTCTCCGTGAAGAGTTTTGTCCTTTGCGTTCCCCTCCCCGTCCCCAGGCTGGTTGGGTGTCACCCTGCGCAGTTCCTCTGCTATCTGTCCCCACCTCGCTCCAAGCTGTGGTGGCTATGATGACTGTTTGAGGCAGCAGAGAACCCACCAGCCCAGGACAGGTTGATCCTGCTCTTGGATGGAGATGGAATAACCTGAGTCATTTCCTCAGAGGCTCCTCTGGCTGCTTTTCAGCAGGGCTGGAAAATACTAGCTCAGGCCAGGCAGGGGCAGGGAGGACACCCTGGGATGGGGATGGGTGGGACGTGGTGACCTGCACTGCTCCAGCGAGGACTGCAGCTTCAGGGGGGAGGAGAACCTGGCCAGAAACAACGGAGTCCTGTTTATCACACATCAGGATTATTTTTCCATCCTGCCCTGGGTTTATTTTTCCATCCCGCCCCGTCAGCAAACAAACCCTGTCTGCGTGGGGCCCCAGCAAACTCCCATTCTGGGACGGGGCTGGAGCTTTAGATGCTGTTTCATTGTATTTGCTCAGACGCTCTCATTATAGGCTCTGCCCTGCCCTGGGTTGGACAAGAAGGGGACAAACTGGAATACTGGCTTGGCTGCTTCCCTCCTGTCTTGCTGTTTGTCGCCCAGCTGTTGCACAGCTGGAGTTGGGGAGCTTTTCCCTTGCTACGGGCACTTCATTTCCCGGCCCAGCCTCTATTCTGAAGGCCGGCGTGAGCACCACATCCATGGGAAATGGACCAGAGAGAACAATATGGCCTGAGGCAGTAGATGAGTTGGGGCCCTCATTGGAGATGGGTCTGCATCAGGACTTCGATCCACCCTTCTCCCCCAATTTCAGAGTTGGATCATTTCCAAGCACCCTGTTCGATTGGCCACCATACCAGGCTCTCCACAGCTAGAAGCATGAGGTGCTACAGCCCGACCTAAAGCTCTCTAGCTGGGCATGTAACACACTCACCCCTTGCACAGATCAGGCACTGAGGGGCCCCTCTTCCACCCACTTCGCGGTGGGTCACGTCGAGACGGCAGGGATAACACGGGAACAGCGGAGAACGGCAGGTTGGTCCCCACGCCAGATGGTGGCCATGTGGTCAGATGAGCCGAGCTCAGCGGCTGGGATCTTGTCAGAACAGCCTGTGTGATTCTGTAGCCGCCACGCTTGACCCCAAACGGGAAACCCAGCCTGAACTCAAACCCAACCTCCTCAGCCCATTTCTGGCCTGACACCGCAGTTCAACTACGAAGGGGGCCAAGGACCCAATTGCTTTGATTTCAGAGCCTGCCCGATCCCCTCTGCCCGCACTCCAGGGTTTGAGACTTTCTCCCAAGGCTGAATGGCGAGACGACTTCACAGAAAGGCTGCGGTAGCTCAGAACGGTGGAGATGGAGGAGAAGCAGCTGTTGCTCGCTCCCATCTCCTCCCCGAAGCGCCTCACGAGGAGTCTGCGTGAGGCGAAGTGGCCCGGGGGGGCTGAGACGGCAGCCCCCAAAAGACAATGTCGAGCTCTTAGGCGCGGCCTGTTGGGCAAGTTTTGTGCCCTGAACTTCGAGTGATGGCAGGACCCTGCTTATCCACACCGAGGGGAGAGGAGACGGGGGGATAACTGCCGAATGCTGTGGGCAATGGCATGACCAGAGTAGCAGGCGGGTACCGGGTAAGAGTCACCCCTAGGAAGGTTCACCATGAGGCGGGCTGTAAACTCGTGCATCTGCTTTTGCAATGGAACAGCAAAGGACTGGGACCGCGGGGACCGTGTCTTCCGAAGGGGGCCAAAATGGCGGTCCCTGGAGAGGAGGAAAAACGGCAGCTGTCTTAAAAAAAAAAAAAAGCCGTGACCAGGCTGAGGGCCTCTTTGGTGCAGCTCCAAAGCCATTGCAAGTGCCCAGGTGGGCAAATGACTGAAAGGAACGCGGCCTGGGCAGAGCAGGAGGCATGTTCCATGCCCTGGCTGCTGGCTCCCTCCTGCTGTACCCTGGGGGAGGCCGGGAATGTATCCCCCAACACTGAGCGTTGGGGCCTCATTTGGAACCAGGATCCCTCAGACTTCAGAGTCTTCCAAAGAAATCACTGATCACCGGACGGGAGCAGGCTGGGTGCCAGGTCAGTACCCTGCCCCGCACAGACCCCTTTGCGTGTCTCAATGCTCAGGGATGACTGCGGTTCACTCCTTATCCCTTCCAAGGGCCTCAGGGGCTCAGATCAGTGCGTGGCATAGGGAGGGGATGTGCATGTGGAGGAGTTGCTGTGCACTAGTGGAATTGCTCGTACCTCACGTTTGCTGGCACACCGATGTACTAAGCGTCTGCGGGGCTCCTTTCCCTAGGGTCCATGATGGAGGGCAGCAGCTGTTAACACCCCTGGGTGTATGTAGCCCAGAATACAGAGTCTGTCCCCTCCCTTCGCATTCCTGCCATGTTCTCCTCTGGTGCTTTGGGCGGGGTGAGGAACGCACACGCCCGGTGATCAGCACTCTAGCTCTGCCGAACATCTGCAGACGGGGCAGCCCATCTGGTTGATGTGGGGGGATGATTTTCCTCTATGGGTGGAGTTCTTGGCCAAAGTCCCTTGGCTCTCCAGAGGAGGAAGCTGCCGCTCAGCTTGCAGCAATCCGCTGACTGCTCTGGAATGGATTCCCTTGAGCAAACTTTTTAACCCTTACACTGCCAGCGGCGCCTTTATGCTAGCGAATTCTCCGTGGTGCTGTCCATCCCAAGGCGTTAAGGGTTGGCCTCATCCGTTATCCCAGCATGTCAAGTGCCCCCCATCATTGTCCCGCCCACATGCTCAGGGGACCCCCTCTGGAGGTTGGAGGGGGCGTTCTCTGCTGGGACAGGAGGACACATCATAAGGATGCTCTCTGTGCTGGGAACGTTTGGCCGCTAAGAAAGGGACTGAGACCCAGCAAACACGTTGACACGTGAGACACACCCAGCGGCAGTGATATGCTATCACTGATGTATTTGCTCCAGATGACCAGGGAAAGAGAGGCTCCATGTCCCATTCACACTTCCTCAAGCCAGCTGGTTCCCCTCTGTCTGTCGTCTTTCATCTATCTATACTTTTTAAAGGAAGGAGCACCCCAAGGCCTGTTACCATGTACACCATCAAGATCATCACTCCAACGGGGCTATATTCTTGCAAAACACCAAAAAGGGATCCCAGCAGAAAAACTGCTTTCACCCACAGCACAGATGGCTTGAGGAGGACATTTTTAAAGAGCTTTGTAAGCGATTACTCTTCCCCCACCCCTGGAGGCCCTACTCATGGGATTGCAGCATTCGCTACACGCCCCTGTTCTCACTTCTCTTCACTGCCCGGCAGTGTATGAGGCAGTTGGATTTGGCAATGGATCAAAGTCTCCCGTTCCCGGTGGGGGGCAGAGAAAGGAATCTTCCCTTGAAAGACTTTGCTTTGACAATTCATAAAAAAAGCCACAGCGTTTAACAACCAGCCTTGCTTTTCCTACTGACTCTGGCCAAGTCTTTCCGTTGAGTTCGCCCCCGAAGGCTGTATTCCCTCTCCAGTCATCCACTGCTCCGTATGGCTGTGCAGTGCAAGCCAAGGGCAACCAGTTTGGGGCCCCAGCAGGGCATGCTCTTGGCTGGGCTGAGTAGTCACAGAACACTAGGCATGGCTCATGGGTATTTTAAGACCTGTCAGGTTTCTTCTTGGCCTGGACATGCATCTCGGCTATACACCCACTCCACTAATTGCATCCTGCTCACCCCAAATTACCCCGGGAAATAGGAAGTGCCTTCACTTCCTGTCCCAAACTGCTGTGAAAACATAATCATAGACGCTAGAGATGGGGGGGGGGAAAGCCCTCTTATATCACCCACTCCCTCCCCTCTCAGGGGGATTGATTGCTGGGGGGACATTCTCTAATGTCTTGCTGCATAGCGTTACCATGAGTTGATAAACAGCTGCCATGTTCTACCCCAGAGGTGACTGCATTTTAGTGGGGGGAGAAGTGTTCCTGGAATATACAGGCTGGAAATCTGCCCTAGGATACGTGCGCTCATAATTTGTTTAGTGGTTTGCAGAGATTGTTGAGCTCCTAAGGATCTTGCTATGAAAGGCATAAGATAAGAAAATCAGCTGCTAGCCGTGCCTTTTGCTTTTAGATTAAGCTTGTCTCAGGCGGGTTTCACAGGGATTTATATTTTGAACAATTAACTGTGGCTCAAAGCACAAGTTATTGACCTTGATGCAGGAAAAAGGGGGTAAAATTCCATGTCCTGGTCCTGTGCTAGGTCAGATTAGATTATCACAATGGACCCTTCTGGCTCCGAAATCTACGAATCTCTCCACAGTACATTACGAGTCAGTCTCTAACCCATTTCTCACCAGTGTTTTAATCCAGGGTTTCCCTTGAAAATACCTAAACCACCTCAAAAATGTCAATGCATCAGGCAACCTGGACGGAAATAACTGAGAGACGTATTTGTTTCCCTAGTGCTGGAACATGAAAGAGAAATCACAGAGATTGTCCAGTCGCTCCCCCTTTTTCTAATTTAAACCAAACTCTCCATGCTGCCTCCATCCAAAGCACATTTGTGTCCCATAAACCGTATTGTGAGTTAGGAAAGTAGTTACCCTGGTACATTTTGTTCTCCTTTTGATGTGCTAGAATGTCCTGCCTTTGGATGAGACACTGCATTGTATCAGTTTGATTGGGGGTTAACTGCTGAGGCGGGAAGGGATTTATTGTGCAATGAAATCCTTCGCTCTAGTGGCACAAGCCAGCGCTCATTGGGCCGAGCAGAGCTAAAATGGGCTCCACTGGGAAAGGAGTCCAGAGGTTTGGCTGCTGATCCGACCTTTATCCCATCTCTCCTGGCCTCTCCAGCGTCTGCCTGGCTGTATCCCGGCAGTTCTCCACCCTCTCTAAAAAATAGGCAGATGTCGAAATACAACAAGATCGGCAACAGGTTTTTAAACCCGTGGAAAGTTTCCATTCGGGTCTGAGCGCTCAGAACCCACAGTGGTGGCTGCCTGCGGGAGTAAGAACCTAACTAGCTAGTAGGTTTGGCAGATGTATTAGAATTCAAGTTAGAAATGAGGCACAATTTTTTAATCGTAAGGGAGCAAACTACTGAGGGGAATGGTGGATTCTCCATGTCTTGATGTCTTCCAATCCAGCCTGGAGGCCGTTCTGGAAGATGCATTTGTCAAACATGTTATTGGGCTCGATACAGGGGTAAAAGGGTAAAGCTCTGTGGCCTGCAATACACAGGAAGTGAGAACAGAGGATCTAATGGGGACCCTTCTGGCCTTGAAATCTACGAATCCGAATGGCACAGCCCAAGTCCCTCATAGTAATTAGCATGGGGGGGTCTTTCTCCTGGGGATAAAACTGAGTGCAGCGACTGAGACAAAACAAAGCTAACCGCTGTCTGTGCTATTTCTCCCCGCTTGGGCAGGCTCAAGAGACCCACGCAAAGATGCCGTCTCAGATGGAACATGCCATGGAGACGCTGATGTTCACCTTTCACAAATACGCCGGCGACAAGAACTACCTGATGAAAGAAGATCTCCGGGTGCTGATGGACAAGGAGTTCCCTGGGTTTTTGGATGTGAGTCAGAAATGCCGATAAGCCCATTTGCTGATTAATCCCTTCTGTCACGGTCCATTGAGGGACTTGGCTAGTCCCAGTGGCTGATGATTTGGGGCTGAGAGTGTGTGGGGGGGGGATGCTCATCCCTCCAGGCCAGGACTGAGCAGTGATGCTCCAGTGTGGTGCTAGGGGGCGCTGTGCGGCTGGAAGCGCCTTCAGCTGCAAAATCAAGGTCCCGACCGTTTTATACTTTAGCAGATTTTTACAAGTCAGGGTCAGATGTTCAGGTACCATATCAGAGAAGTCAGACAGAGCGGGGAGGACAGGGCAAATGGACTAGATGGGACAGGACAGACAAGGGTCAAAAAAGAAAGAATCTAGAATCTAGACAGACAGAGTCCTCCCAGTCAAATTCCAGGTTGAGTGATTATAGTTTTTCCAGCTAAACTCCTCCTCTAACTTCAAATGAAGAAACTATTCTGCACTCAAAATGAGGGCCCAACCCAGCTGGCCTCTCAGTGCTGCCGCGATACCCTTGTAAAGGGATGATTTCCCCTCCAAAAAATTCTTCTTTGACTTGCTCAGTCAAAGCCAGCTATGGGATTCAGCCCTTCAACTTGCTGTTTGTTCACGTCAAAGGACGCCACGTGGCAAAGGCAGCTGATTGGCTTAGAAAACCTCAGCCCAGGTGCATGGCTGTTGGCGTAAGATGGCTGCCAGGCTTCTCCCCAGAGGTGGCTGCATTTCTGCAGTATGGATAGACTGTATGTAAAAGGCTTTAGGGTGGGAGGTGCTGTGGGCTCCTTCCTGCTTCCATGCTGCCTTTGGAGCAAGGGGAGGGGAGGGGAGGGGCCAGGATGAATGAGGAGGAGCCGTCTCTGGGCTGAGATCTGCTGTTTCCCCAGGGCAACTCCACCTCGAGTCCCTGTGGGTTGCACTGGAGAATTTGGCCCTACGGCTTCTGGCCCCAATTTGCTCTCACTCTTGTCTCTCGAAAAGGCCTAATCATATTGAAGCCAGTGGCCAGGTTCCCATGGCTTTGGATTGGCCCCGGCGTTGGGTTTGAAAACTCCCAGCGGCACGGAGAGGCAAGTGGCCCCTTCACCCTCCCAGCCCCTGTGGCGTTCATGCACCACAGAAGCCAGGACTCACAACTGCCTCCAGCAGAGGAGGCTCTGCAGGGGCGGGGTCACTGCTGCACTCAATTCCCTGCCATTTATCAGCTCGCGGCTGACACAGACGATGGGGAGAGGCTCTGGGCAGCGTGTGCCCCTCCTGATAAATGATGCATCGTCCAAGACAATAGCGTTTTGGTAACAGCCTGCTACGTGCCGTGCTATTAATAACCCTGCTGCCTGGTGCACTGCGTTCTCCCTGCTCCTTGGCTGTCACGGTTTGGTGCAAAGCAAGAAGAAGGCTGGAGGGCAGACACGTGAGAATGGCAGATGGGCAAAGCTCCCCCTTTCTGCCCCCCAATAAATCTCCCGAGCACCCAGCTGCGAGCCTGTAACTGAGGAATGACACCATGTCTGAGCACTGACGGGAGTCGCCTCTCAGGAGGTGTAATACAGCATGAATCACATGGAGCAGTTAAGTGACTTGCCCAGGGTCAGACAGTTAGTCAGTGGCAGAATTGGAAATATGACCCAGGAGTCCAGGCTCCCAAGCCCCCGCTCTAACCACTAGGCAACACTCCTTCCCGGGGCTAGGCACAGCACCCAGGAGTCCTGGCTGCACAGCAAATACGTTAAGCATCAACTTTGTGTTCACAAAGAGGATCCCAGGCAGCAATGTGGCACGGAAAGGGCATAGCCTGGGAGGGCATGGAGACACATTTCTGGGTAACTCGTGCCACGTTTAAGAGGGGACTGGATGCTATCACTGTCCCTGCAGACATGTCTTTTCTCAAGGGAAGCAAAGCCAGAAAGGACTGGACTAGCATGGTGTGATACAGGGCAGGATTGCAGCTGGGCCTCTGGGTCAGGAAAAAGGGGCAGTGGCAGAGCTGTGTGTGTATGGAGCCCCGGGCTGGAATAGCAGGGGGCTGCGGGTTGGGATTGAGGGGCATCAGCAGAGCTGTGGGGGTTCAGAGCTCAAGGCTAGAGTAGCGGCGCACACAGCACCTCATTGTCGAGGTGGCTGGGCAGAACCACATGGGGACAGCAGGCACAGTTCCTGCCTGCTGCCAATTACTGCAGGTAGATCACTGCTTCCATAAGAACCAGATCAGCTCATGCTTTGGAGCAGGAAAGCATCATGAAGTCCTTGTAGATAACTCTCTCCCCTGCCAGCATCTCCTGTGCTTCCAGCATTCACAGAGGCCAGGTTATTTTGCAAGCTGGCATGGATGGCACAGGCTGATATAATCAGAGACCGGTATTTAATGCTCCAGCCCCAGGGCATCCATTCCACTGCATGGGTGCACATTGAGATTGTCAGCAATTAACCAGTGCTCTGTAATCCTCCCATTACCCCCTGCCCCAGGGATACAGTCACCTCCATGGCAGGGCCTCACCTGCAGCTGGCTAAGCTCAGCGGTGGTATGAGCAGGTGCAACACAGTGGCATTGCTCCTGCTAACCCCAAAGATTTGGCCCATCACCTGTAACTGATCTAGGCTGGGTTTTCAGAGGCACCTAAATCCCATGGACTTTCAAGGACAGCTGTGTGCCTAACTCCCTTCAAAGCCCCAGCCTTGCTTTTACCACCGCGACATGGGGCCAGTTTCTGATCCCAGCGGCACCGGCGTAGATCCAGAGTGACTGGGGACAGGACTGAGGTTGCTGTAGGGCAGTGGTTCCCAAACTTTAACAACCTGTGAACCCCTTTCACTAAAATGTCAAGTCTCGCGATCCCCCTCCTAAAAATGAATATTTCCAGGGATTTTCTCCTTTACCTGAGTATAAATTATAAAAGCAGTGATCTTGGAAATATAATTGTTTTTTTATGACATGCTTATTACACACTATGTATTATTAATTATTATTCATCATTACAGTATTTTATTACATTATGAAAACGGCAACACTCTTCCAAGATCTCACTTTCATAGCTTGTATCACTTTGAAGAAGCCTGTTATAAGACAAGGCTCCTATGTTTCATCAAGGAGTATCAGATGTGAAACAGCAGGAAGGTATTTAAGAAGCCAACTCAAAGGGCTCCTCCTACACAAGCATTCAGGTCTTGAGCAGTTCAGGCAAACAACGCACGTTACAACAAAGCTTAAACTTATTGTTTTTAAATTATTATGAAGAACACTAGCTGCCTATTTAATTTAAAAAACAGCAAAAAATATCCACTTCCCTTTCCATTTCTTATAAGGAGTCTTGAAGTTTAAATCTCCTTAGAGTGATAGATATGCTGGCTTTGATCTGCTTAGCTCTTGGAAGTCCAGGGGCTCTGGGCTGTTGGCCCTATGGGGGCCCTATGGACAGCTCTGTCCACCATTAGGGAATTTTTCCCCGAGAACCCCCGGTAACATTTCGCGAACCTCCAGGGGTTCACGAACCCCAGTTTGGGAACCACTGCTGCAGGGGATGTATTCTGATCTCCGGTACCCCGGTGTAATTCTGGAGTGACGCCCATGAGGTCCCAGTTGACACCAATATTCGGGAGCTCTGAACTCGTTCTCGGTCCTCTCAGTGCTCGGCTCCTTGCTGATGCACATCAGTCCCGGCCCGCACCACACCCTGTCAGTCCAGGTGTAGGGGGTGGAGAGCAGAGCTAAGAGCTCCTCAGTCTGGAGTGACAACAGCCTGGAGCAGCTGATAGACATAAACTGCTGCTTGTCACACACTTCTGGGCTCGGGGTTCTGTTTCCTCAGTCTGTAAAGCAAACACTGTGCTTGCTTGCAGATGGCTGGCCGTGCGCAGAGCTCACCAGCCATTGCTTTGTGTGAACACACTGCATAGGTTTGGAGTGTGACCTGGATGCACAGAGGTCTTTGTTTATTGCTTGCTGTGCAAGCCATGGGGCAAAAGGTTCCTCCCAGCTGCGTCCTCCAGACCCCTTGTGCTTGGACTCAGGGGGCCCAGGCCTCTGTACAGGGTGGAATTTCACTGCCCGAGCACAGAAATCGATGTCCTCCAGGATCACATCCAGAATGTCTCATTAGAAGAGATCCTAGAAACCAGAGCGAAAAGCCTTTGTCCCCAGCCCTGGGCACACACACTCCTTGCAATGCATGTGCCAGCTTTAAATGTCTCCTTCCTCTGCCTGGGAGACGGTCGCATTGCAAAATCCAACAGATCCCGCAGGAAACAGTGCCTGCCATTCATTTTAAGTGCTGCACGGCCACATCACAGTTAGCACTCACACTACATTGGAGCAGTGCCACTGTGGATTTACCACCCCCACCCCCCAATCGAAAGACAAAATATACAGGAACGGCTCTATGAAGACGCTGGAAATCTGAGGAGTGGGGACTAGGGCTCAGGACTCCTGGCTTCTTTTCCCTTCTCTAGGAAAGGAATGTTTGGACAGTGGTTAGAGCAGGGGGCTTGGCATCAGGACTCCTGGGTCTAGTTCCAGCTCTGCCACTGACTCACTGTATGACCCTGCCCAAGTCACTTAACTGCTCTGTCGTTTAGTTTCCCACTCATGAAGTTCACCGGCCTCCCAGAGATGTGCAGTGAGACATGGTGAAAGGTTGCGATGCGCTCTGAGATCCTTTAGCAGCCCAGAAGATGAATATTTCCATATTGATTTCCCTGGAAACTTTCTTCAAGACTCATTTTAAAGACTCAAACGCTGAGCACTGCCGCTGTCCCTGCCTGAGATCTGAACCCTCAAGAGCACGCTGAAGAGCTATTCGTATTTGTGACCTGTCACAGACTAGGACCCCGTTGTGCTGGGCGCGACAGGGGATGATTTCGGGTGGTAGAACTGAGGATAATGAGAGGACATTAAGAAAAAGGAAACTTAGGTGAAACGACAGGAGAAATTTCCAGACACGGAACCAGATCCTCAGTTGGTGTAAATCTGCCTAGATCCATTGACTTTAACAGAGTGACACTGATTGACATCAACTGAGAGGCTGGCCCTTGAGAGCTGCCTAGGAGGTGATCTGTCTAAACCCTTGTGGGTCAGGCCATGAGCTAACCTCTAAGTGATGGGGTTAGGAGGGGATTTTCCCTGGGAGCAGGTTATCCCATCATCAGTTCAGGCTCTCTTGCATCTGTCTCTGAAGCAGCTGGTGCTGGAGACAGAATACTGGGCTAGATGGGCCCTGCTCTGCTCTGCTCCGGCAAGCCTCAGGTTCCCACGGGAAGTAGTGAAAGCTACATGACTTTGGTCATTTAAAAGCAGTAGGAAATGTACCACTGGGACCGGTCGTGGGTGGGGAAGGGACTCAATGATCTAATAGGTGCTTGATCACATGCCTAATGGAAACAGGCAGCTGTGGGTTCCAAGCCTCCCCGGGGCAAGGAGCCGGCAGAAACCACAGCTTCATCAGTACATCGTGCACGCAGCCCGCAGCGCTCAGAGGGCTGGGCCCATCAGGGTCCTTAGCTCCGGCTGGGTGGTGAAAGGAGAAGCATTTTCGAAAGCTAGTTTACATTCGCTGCTCAGCGTTTGTATCTCGCTCAGGACGGGAGCGTTGCCTGACGTGTGCTACGCAAGGAGACTCACCCCAGCACAGGGCCTGAAATCCACACGCGCATCCCTTGAGCTCTCTGTACGGGGCGGGGGGGAAGGGGAGGAGAGGAGTTTTACTTCTAGTCCCCATGGGATATAGGCTAGTCAGTTTCGGGGCAATGCATTGGCCTGTCTGAATTAGGAACACTGCAGGGGGTGGAGGGAAAAGGAGTTTGAAGCTACATTAAAAGATCGTTGTTAGTTATTACTGGGGCTCGGGGCTGTTCAATGCACCAGTAAGGAGACTGCCCACGACCCAAGGAACTTGCACGGTCGTAGGGCCGCAATCCTCCAAGCTGATTCATGAAGGCAGCCCCTCCCACCCACTCGGATTGGAGCCTGAAAGACAGGCACAGGGGAACTAGGATGTATGGGGAACGTCAGAGCAGGGAGAAAGTGGAAGGACTGGGCAGCATGTGTCTTTTAAAGAGAGGCCCAGATGCCACAATGATGGGCACTATACAAAGCCCCACACAGATAAGCTATGGGAACACTGAGATGGACGGAGGGATGAACAGATAGATGAAGGGATAAGGAGCCCCTGGGATGGACAGAGGGATGGATGGATATGGAGCCAGTGGGATGGAGGGATGAACAGATAAATGAAGATCTATGGAGCCACCAGCATGGATGAACACACAGACAGGCTCCCACACTCTTACTACAAAGCAGCTTCAGCCAGGAGCAAATTCAGCTCCATTAGCTCACAGCCCCCTCTGCTTTTTCTTTCATGTATTTTCCCTTCCCAGAACCAGAAAGACCCCATGGCCGTGGATAAAATCATGAAGGACCTAGACCAGTGCCGGGACGGCAGAGTCGGCTTCCAGAGCTTCTTCTCGCTAGTGGCTGGGCTGACCATCGCGTGCAACGACTACTTTGTGGTACACATGAAGCAGAAGGGGAGAAAATGAAGAGGTGACCGGAGACACACCCTGCCTAACTCCTAAACCCCGAGCCATATAAAGGGGGCCACGTCGCAGCCTGGATCTGAGCTCCCAGCTGGCCATTGACACCAATGGAAAGTTGGGCGCGTGGATCAAGGACACAATGTGATCCTCTGAATGTGCAAACAGACTCCCGAGTCGCCATGTAACAGGCAGGAGAGAGCCTGCTATCCCCGCCCCAGAGCAGCTTATGGTTTTTATATTGTATCCATGCCTTGCCCTACAATAAAGAATCCCTCCCTTTGTTTTTTTTAAATCCTAACGGTGTATAGTTTTTTTTCCTCTGCACTGGCCTTGTCTGATCAGCGTCACTTTAGAGGGAGTTCTGAAGGGTGCAGGAGGCACGATAAATCCGAGATGATGGAGCTTGCAAACTTTCAGAGCTGGTGCATAGAGCGTTCTGGAGATACACATAAAGCTGGCACAGGGGCTTTGAGACACTGAGGGTCACGGGGGCAACTTGCCAGGAGTGGGAGGGGCTTACCTAATTTGCATATATTTGCATAACTTTAAATAAAAAATAAGAGCATGCAAAAAAGTGTATGCAGCATACTCTGCTCGTTGCCCTAATACAGTCTCCAAGAAGTCCATGCAATGTCCCCTCCCTCACGCACTCCCAATCATGCCATGTGTGCTCCCAGAAACACCCACTGACATCCACGCAAAGTCCCCGATTTGCACCAGTGAGGTGGGATTTGCACTGGCCGAGTTCAGGCGTGTTCGAAGTGCACCAGCCCCATCGTTTCAAGCTGATATAAATACAGCTTCAGATTTGGAAATCTGGCTGTGCAAAAGAGCACGCTCCCTGGCCTGGGTTTGCAGCAGCTTGAGACAATGGGGCTGATGCATCGTCTCTTTTTGTTTTGGCATGATCCAGATGAACCACGAGCCAGCTCTAGAGCCGCCCAACCCTCGGCCCCAATTCAAGAGAGAAATCTCTGCCATGAGCCTGAGCAGAACAGATGTGGAAACAGCGCTGGGATTTCAGACCAAGCAAATGGCCAAGTGCCGGCTCAGAAACCCAGCGCAAAGGGCATGACTGTGGAAAGAGGCAACTGCTTCCCACCACACGCCATTGTCTGAGTGCGGCACACGGAGCCTGGTGCCCCTCTTGTATCTTTAACGGCAAGAGACGCTCTGGCCCTTGCCTGCCAATCGATTTTAACAGAGCCTAAGCCACTGAGGCCAGGACAGGATTTTCCAGCAGGTTCGTCCGTGTGACTGCTACTCAGTACATGGCTTCCATGCAGCAGGACAACTCTGGGACAGCCCTAGGGTTGCCAATTGTGGTCGGACGTATTCCTGGAGGAGACTCCAGGGCAATCCTGGATGGCTGGCAACTCTAGACAGCCCTAAGCATCCAAGCTAAATAAGCAAGGCTCAGTGCAAATTACCATGCAGCAGGAAAGGCAGCTGGGCGTATATCAGCCCCTAACTTTCACGTAGCCCTTATCCCAGGCCCTAAATGACACCTCCTTTGCTTCCCCTACTGACATGGAATTTCTGTGCATCCCTCCATATGTAGCCAGTGCTGCTTGGGGAGCAGATTCTAAGCCAGGGGATGATATTGCTGGAAGCATTCTTCACATTTGCCTATCAGATCACTGGCTCTGGTCACCCAGGAAAACGCAGCTGTAGGGCCTTTTTGGAGGAATCCATTACGGGGCTGCCTCATCACAAATCAGCAGCTGAACTGGAACCTGGCACCAGGGTGAGGATTGGGTCTGAGGAGAGCTGGGAGTCAGGATTCCTGGGTTCAGTTCCTGGATCAGGGAGGGGAATAGAGTCTAGTGGTCAGAGTAGAGTGTCAGGACTCCCAGGAGGGAAATGGGGTGTTAAATCAAGGAGGCTCGGAGTCAGGATTCTTGGGTTCAATTCCTGGCTCAGGGAGGGGAATGGAGTCTAGTGGTTAGGGGTGTTATGCTGGAAGACTCCTTTGAATAGCCTCTTGAGCTGAAGGAAGGCACCCCCTCCCCCCCCAAGCTCTGCCTTTCACACCCTTGTCCCTCACTCGCTCTCAGCCTTGCAAGGACGCAGCAGCAACAGGCTGTTCTTGCTCCAGGACTGGATCCCACCTTGCCCTGCCCTACTGTTTGTTTGTTTTTTCTCCCCACGCAGCTATTTTCAGGCAGAGGGAGGTGTCCCGTAACCCATGAATTTTCCTAAGGATTTTCAGCCGGGCCCGCCTGCTCTGACTGGGGCCGCTCGCTGCAGCAGCCTCAGAGGGAAGGTGCCGCTTGCTTGTCTTCACTGGCAGCAGGGATCCGGGCAGTCAGCACAGCCTCCAGAGAACCGGTGTCCAGGGCAGTGCCCTCCAGCCCCCCTTGCTCTAACCAGTAGCCCACACTCACATTTAGAGCCTGGAATAGAACCCAGGAGTCCTGGCTCAAAGCTCTCTACCCGGGCCACTAGACCCCACTCTCTTCCCAGAGCCTGGAACAGAACTGAGGAATCCTGGCTCCCAGCCTCCCTGCTCTAACCCCTAGACAAGTCTTCCCCCATCACAGGCATGGGAGTGCCAGAGAACCAGGAGCTCAAGAGGATATGAGTATTTGGGTGGGGCTTCCTCAGAGTCTCCCACAGGAGTGGGTGTGGGATGTTAACCATTTACTTACACAACCGCATTCTAATGAGCCCTCCTCAGCCCCTATTTCAGCTCAGGGCGTGTGGGTTTCACTTCCCCACCCCTGGATGTGCTGTAAAGAAGCCCAGTGCCCTGCAAGTGCTGAAGATCTAGCAAGATCGTCTCTTGCTCACCCTGTTTCTGGGGGTGTCACAACCATCTCCCAGCGTGGGAGGCTGCTGCGTTCTTGCTCGGCCTGAAGCCCTGAGGGCTTCATTCCTCGCCTACTCCTTGGCTCAGGCAAAGCAGGCTGGGGAGGGGAACAGGACCGTGCCTTCCATGGGCTCTGTGCCAGTGGGATTCCCCAGTGTCCTGCATGGCAGTGCTGTCTTGGAAACATACAGAATACGAGAATGGCCCTTCCCACCCACCAGCAGACAGCCCAGCGGGCTGAAGGTCTCTGGCTCCAAACCCATCCCTGCAGCTGCTACCTCCCCAGCTCAGAGCTTGCACGGAGAAGGCTCAAGCAGCTGATTTGTGCCCCCCGCTTCAACAGCTCCCCCCACAATAGAGTGGCCAGAATGCAGCCCCGCCCCGCCAGCCTGTCTCCATTCCGCCCACATGCCAGCACAAAGGGGCTGCAGGGCCTTTTTAATGATGACTAGAACCGTCTCCAGAACACATACAACAGAGGGAGCGGGCAGGTGAGCGTCCGAAACACACTGCCCCCCTAATCCGGAGGGGGTGTGAGGGGAGTTTATTCTCCATATGCCTTAGCCTCGAGGACGCCAGCAAAGAGAGGCCAATTAGTGCTGGTGATTTTTGCCTCTTGCTCACTAGGCATTGGACAGAGACCTACCCAACTCATTGCACGCAGAGGCCAGCTGCCTGTGGGTCCGTCTATACTGCAGCAACAGGCAGCTCATGCAGATATATCCGAGCTGGCGAGCTCGGGTTACCGGAGCAGGAACCCCGGGTAATAACTCACGGGCCTAGCCTGCACTGAAGCATGTGCTGCTGCAGTTCACTGCTCCAGCGCCCGAGCTAGCTAGATTAAAGCCAGCTCGGGGAAGTCTACAAGCATTAGCCACTGGGACTTTCCAGGCTGGGTCCAATCTGAACCAGCAAGCGGGCCAGCTCAGCACCTCGCTCCCTAGAACTAGCCAGCCTGCTTACATGGCCAGCTGTTAGAATGGGCTCTTTATACAATAGGGAGGCGTTGCTGAGGGGGAAGGCAGCCCCTGCCAAATATGTCTCCGAAGCACATTCCTTTGCCAGCTCAGGACTGGAGCTTGCTGTCTCTTTGTCCTGCCCTAGGAGGATTCGGTGCCAGGGAACAGCAAACCTCACACAATGGAGGCATTAATCATGCAGGGTTATAAATCCCTTGGGGCTTGGTTTTCCAAAGGGCTCGGCCCATCGGGGGCATGGTGCTTGGGAATCTGGAACAACCCGGAGAACCGATTCCCTGCTGCTCCACTGAAGCCATGTGGGGCGGGAAGCGCTCAGTACCTCGGAGATCAGGCCTTTGGACCATGTGACTCGCACGTGACCCGTAGCTGAATAAATCGCCCCCACTCCAGGGCCGGCTCCAGCTTTTTTGCCGCCCCAAGCGGCGAAGAAAAAAAAAAAGAAAAGAAAAAAAGAAAAACCCGACTGAGCTGCCACCGAAGTGCCGCCGATGAGGAAGAGAAGGACCCGCCGCCGAAGACCCGGACGTGCCGCCCCTTTCTATTGGCCGCCCCAGGCACCTGCTTCCTTCGCTGGTGCCTGGAGCCGGCCCTGCCCCACCCAGACCCTCAGCTCCTGCCCGGGAATCCCATTCACACTTGTGGTGCAAGGAAGGGGTGAAAGCCAGACCTGCAGCTCGCTCCTTAGACTGCATTTCACTGCAGTGTCCCGCAGCAAAGCAGGACACTGGCAGATCCAGAGCGCAGTCAGCAGTCCCTTCCAAGACCACTAAATTCAAGCCAAGATTAAGGGCGAGCCTGTTAGATGACACTAAGCACCAGAGGCTGGAACCAGAGCCAAATCTTCTCCTTTACCCCGAGGGACACCAGACACACTCTCTGCAGGAGCTGGTACCCGGCGGCTGGGCTGTACCAGGCGATCAGTGAAAGGGGCACAAAAGAGGCCACGAGGTTCTGCAATAGCTTCACACACAGCTGGGCTATTGGTGTGACTATCCCGTGACCAAGGCAGTAACAAGCAGGGAGGAGTGAGCACCGGGCTGCTGTGGGAGGGTTAGCGCCCTTCTGCCATTCTGCTCCCCAGTGCAGTCTGAGTTGCGAGAGCTCTGTCCTGTTTCTGATTAGCAGGTCCTTCCCCACAGAGATTTACAGTCATAAGCTGAAAGGAATGCACCGTGCCTGTCCTAGAGCCACACCACCTTGGGCCGTGCCGCACTGTCTGGAGTGGTTCCCGACCGGGACTGCCAACCAATGTTCCCTCTCGCTTTTCCCATGCGTGTGCGGAATGAATTGTGTTACGTGCACTAATATGGAGGTGACGTGGGGTGGGGCCGAGGGGTTTGGCGTGTGGGAGCGGGCTCAGGACTGTCTGTGCGCATGGGGGGAGGGGCAGACGCAGGGAGCGGGAGGCAATAATGTGGACTTCAAATGAGTTGCCAACTTCACAGGAAGCTTTTAATGATGCAACCAGACCATTCGGTGTCAGGAGTGGGGGGCTCAGGGTGGGCCGGGGCTTCCCACTGGCACCAAGGTATTACAGTACTTGGAACTCTCTAAACAAACAAAAGAGAAGGATAGATAGATGGATGGGTGTGTATGGGGATAGATAGATAGATAGATAGATAGATAGATAGATAGATAGATAGATAGATAGATAGATAGATAGATAGATAGATAATGTATTGGGATGGACAGTTGATAGCCCAAGTCTAGGGTTTGGGCTTGGGCTCACAGCTTAAAGAAAATAAACAAAAGGCTATGGGGGAAAGGCAAGAGAGATAGAGAGAGACAGAGAAGGACAGGGTTGGGGAGACACAAAGGGAAAGATGCAGCCTATTCACAGGGTCCTGCCATAAACACAATGGCTACAAACATGGCTCCTGCCGACCCTGAATCTGTCCCTTGGGGAGAGTGGGGGGCAGCTAAACCCCTCCCCTGGACAGGATCCGGCCACTGGCTGAAAGCGTAGGGTGATCAGATGTCCTGATATAGGGGCATTGTCTTATATAGGCAACATTACCCCCCATCCTAAAAAAAGAAGTGTCCCGGTTTTTCACATTTGCTATCATATTGAAGGTGACCTCTCTCCTGTCCCAGCCACATGGCGCAATGAGGTTGGGTGATGCTCTCACACATGGGGGTTAGTCGCTAAGGGGGAGAGGTCCCCAGGTGTCACTCCCCCACACTCCCCGTAGCCTCAGGCCATCAGCAGGGGGAGCCTGCAGCGGGTTCTCACCACGGCAGCCTCTGTACAACGTTATTTTGTATTTCCCGCCCCGGTCCGGGCCCCAGAGCGACTGTCAGAGCCGGAGATCAGGGTCCACCCTGTGATGGCTAGGAATGGCACCTGCAACGTGACCTTCACCTGCAGCGCCGGGGAGAGGGCCAGGCACCTCACGTACACCTGGACATGCCCAGCAGGAGGCGCCGTTCTCTCCACTGAGGAATCCCTGCTGGTCCAGCACAGACTGGGGGACGAGGACTCGCCCGTCACCTGCACGGCCACAACCCGTCAGCAACAGCTCAGCCAGCGCCTCCCCCAAGGCGACCTGTGAAGGTGACGCTCGCTCCATCCCTCCCCCTCGAGCGCACGCAGCAGGGAACAGCCCGTGCGGGCCTGGCTTGTACATACCCGCTGCTGCTCTGGCTGGGTTCTAGGGCACAGGGAGCACCACCAGTGGGCTCGCAGGCTTTTTAAGGGGCTACTCCCCAATTCCTACACCCCACCCTGGTGCTGGGCAGGAAGGTCTGTCACTGGGGGGCTGGGGGGCACCGAGGGTCTGGCCCAAAGGGAACAGCCGGGTGTTTGCATCCCAGCTCACCAGGGTCTTCGGAATTGGAGCTCCCAGCACCCGGTGCGGATTTGGGTTTCCAGATGGTGTGAACCCCCTAACCATTGATTTATTCCTGCAGGTCCCGCCCCACCCCAGAGCCCAGCTCTGTCCTACTGCCGCGCCAAGGGGATCCTTGTGCTGGGGGTGCTGGGAACCCTGCTGGCCGGGATCCTCACAGTGAATGTCCTCGCCGCGAGGGAGCAGAGACGGCCCTGAGAGGAGAGGAGCTTCCACTGGGGCTGTTAATACCCCCCCCTCCCCCCTCCGCTGGAGTTTCCCACGTGGGCCGGCTAATGAACGAGAATGCTCCATCGCCAACTGCAAAAGCCTCAATTTCCCTCCCCCTCAGGAAACAGGAGCAGCAGCGACTCTGTTGCGCTAGACTCGGCCAAACGTGTCGCAATTCCTGATCCTCTGTCCGGCTGTTCTGGGGCACGGGGGGCGGGTGTGTGTGTCTCCAGGATCGGAGTCTCTCTCTGGCCCAGTGACCATGGAGTTATGTATAGAAAGTGGAACAGCTGTGCTAGGAGTGACTGAGAGACCCCCTCCCAAACAGCCTGGTGCACAGGGCCTTCCGCGGGGACGTGGGAGATCTGGGTTCAAGTCCTGCTCTGAATCAGGCAGCACCGGGATTTGACCCCACGTCTTCCACATCCCAGCTGAGTGCCCTGACCTGTAGGCGATGGGGACTAGGGACTCGTGCTCTCACTCTGGTTTATCTGAGAAATGGCTCAGGTCCCCATCTCCAGGCCAGGGTTCATGGCTGAGGGTCCCAGCTGGAGAGAGGCACCTAGTGCCAGCCGTCCCTGCGGGGTGGAAGGCCCAGAGCAACAGGAGCTGTGAATCTGGGCCCTAAACCCCACCCTTCCCTCTGCATTTCACTCCTGCTCTGCTCTGAAAAGCCCTTCCTTGGGCGCCTAGCTCTGCCCATGCATTGTATGCAGAGCTCTGGGCGCCCGGCTCAGGATGGAGAATTCCACGAGGCGACAGGGCACCCAGGGTTACATGTAGCAGTGCTGAACATTGCCACCTCTCGGTCCCTGTGTGAATCTGGCCCACACTTGACCTGCCAAGCAAAGTGAACCTGGAGGGCAGGGCAGATTTTTGTGCTGCTTGGACCCAGCCTTTCTAAGCGTTAACCAACTCTTCAGTCGGCTTTCACCAGGACTGGGACTGGGCTTTTAAATCCAAGCGAGCTCAAGGAGTGTTTGCACTCAGGGTGAGTTCATGTGTGTCACTCTCCTTCCTGGAGGGAGTTAGGAATGAAATCAATAAAGTCTCTTGTCCTTTGATGCTCCACAATATGTCATGAATAGTGCCAAGTCATGCACTTAGGGACTAAGAACAGAATGTTTGCTATAAGCTGGGGACTTACCAGTTGGACGTGACATAGGAGGAGAAAGACCTGGGTGTATTGGTCAATCACAGGATGACTATGAGCCGCCAATGTGATGCGGCTCTGAAAAAAGGCTGATGCATTGGGCGAGGTATTTCCAGTACAGGCAGGGAAGCGTTAATACCATTATACCAGGCGCTGGCGAGATCTCATCTGGAATACTGTGTGCAATTCTGGTCTCCCATGTTTAAGAAAGATAAATGCAAACTGGAACAGGGGCAGAGAAGGGCTACTAGGATGATCCGAGGAATGGAAAACATTACCTTATTTACCCTAACCACAAGAAGGCTGAGGGGAGATACAATTGCTCTCTACAAAGACATCAGAGGGATAAATACTAGGGAGGGAGAGGAGTTATTTAAGTTAAGGACCAATATGGACACAAGAACAAATGGACATAAATTGGCCATCAACAAGTTTAGGCTTGAGATTAGACAAAGGTTTCTAACCATCAGAGAAGTGACATTCTGGAACAGCCTTCCAAGGGGAGCAGTATGGGTTTATTACAGGAGTGGGTGGATGAGGCTCTGTGGCCTGCGATGTGTAGGCGGTCAGACTAGATCAGTGGTCCCCAACCTTTTTTGTCCGGCGGGCACCAAAAAAGAAAAAAAAAAAATGAGCGCTGCCGGCGGGCGCCAAAAAAAAAACAACCGAGCGCTGCCGGCGGAGCAATAATAAAATTAAAAAAAAAGCCGGAGGGCTACGCGGGCGCACTTACACCCCCCGGCGGGCGCAATGGCGCCCGCGGGCACCGCGTTGGGGACCCCTGGACTAGATGATCATGATGTCCCTTCTAGCCTTAGTCTATAAGTCTATTTGCTTTCAGTGAGTTCTTTACCTTAATCAATGCTTCTTTTCCTGTTTGCCAAGTTACACATTTACAGAGGTTTACAATACAAACACTCATTATAACTTTATACCACTGACTATAGAGATTATAAGTGAGATCAATACATGCAGCATCCTACAAGCATTTTATAAAGTCTAAACGCAAAACACATTCTTAGCAACTTAACATCTAATATCTATTCTGATAATGCTAAAACACAGGTAAACAAGTATGGTTTCCAGCTATGCATTTGTAAGTGTTCAGTGAGGCCTTGGCATGAACGGGCACCCGGTTTGCCAGCCTCATAGGCTGTATGCTCAGGGTGAATTTTTCAAGCTTTGCAGGGTGGGGACTCTTCAAGTACTTGGATAGGAGACTTCCAAGAAACACATAGGAAGTGGCACGCCTCCTTCTGAGTAACTACTGAACTGATGACTGTGGTGGTGCAGGTACTGTGCTGTCGGAGGGGATGTAAAACAAAGGTATCAGCCACTTGTGTGGCCTAGTGGCTAGAGCACTGGACTGGGACTCATGAGATGAAGAGTCTAGTCCTAGCTCAGCCTACTGAGTAACCCTGAGTTAGTCATGTCACTGCTCTGTGCCTCAGTTTCTCCATCTGTAAAATGGAGATAATGATACTGCCATTTTTAGTGAAATGCTTTGAGATCTATGGATGAAAAAGGTCATGTGAGAGCTAAATATCATTGTTTTGGTCATTAAAACTAACTAAAGATTCCCCTGAAGATGGGGTGTTCACTCAGCACCCTGGGCAAATTTTAGTATGGGATATAATTCCATTCTGCCTTCCTTAAACTTTCACTTCAATTTCAAGTATGTTAATGATGCCAGATTCTTCTTTACTATTGTATAGTGTAGCTGTGCATTGTTAAAACAGCTGCTGTCTTTCACTGCAGAGGTGGCCGCATTTCAATAGTGGGTCAAGTGAACCTTTTACAATAGTTTAATATGCGTGTGTAAGAGTCTGATCCTGCAGCATCCTTACTCATGTGGCTTCAGTTGGTCCAGGGGTGGCAGCATAAGGCCCTATGCTTGTAACGTGGATAAAAGTCCTCTACATGGAATGGAACAGTATAGTCATGTTTGAGCCATGGCACAAAATTGATACTGAGCTCAATCCTGTAGGATCATCACAGGGACTTTGAAACCGGTTCCCACACTGTCGCTCTACTACCTCATGGGGACCGCATCAGCATCAGTGAGGCCGGATGCCTCCAGTAAACAGGAGAGACAACAACAGGTGCCTGATCCAAGGCCCTCACTGCACAGACGCATCCCACCATCCAAGGGGCTGACATCCAGAAAGAGCTTTGCCTCTGAAAATCCTTTACCCCAGCGTACCACAAAGCAACAAACTGGCGGGAAATGTTGATGATCCCGGAGACCCTGGCTGCTTCAGAACAACTCCCTCCAGGCACTGACCTCGAACAAAAACAGGGGCACTCCAAATCGAGCAAGAGCTGGGCAAAGGCTGGTGACAATAGGACCAAGTGGAAGCTGAGAAATGAGCCCAAATGTGAACGTGGAGAGCGTGGACACACATTTGAACACTACCTGACGAACACTGCCCCCTGTCAACATCCTGTACCCCGGAAGAACTATTTGAGGTAAGTGAAAACACCACGCTTTGGCTGCAGTTTTGGAGCAACAAGCTATTAAGATGATCTACATGGAATGAAAGATATTACGATGATTCCAGCAGAGATGTTGGGCAGGGGCTGTCTTTTTGTTCTGTGTTTGTATGGCACTTAGCACTATGGGGCCCTGGTCTGACTGGGGCACCTATGCACGATGAGGATACAAATAATCATCATTCTCTGAACGGCTAATGCATCTGGGGCCTGATTTGCAGAGGTGCTGGTCATGTACACATTGGCTTCTACTGTGGGTGCTTAGCACATTTCGAATCTGGCTCATACACATGGACACTGCATCATGTTTCCCCGCTCTCTGCAAATCCATCTACCTGGCTTGTTGCGTTTTGTCACCCACTTTCAGTTTATAACACAGCAACCGAGACCCTGGCACAGGGCATTGCCTGGGCATTAATAAACAGCTGGGATTCCTCAGGGGCACCTTCCGATGATCCCCACAGCAAACTACCCTGATCATCTATTGTTATTGCACTCACAGTGGGTCCAAACAGCGCGGCTGGAAGCATTCCCTCTTACCTCAGCCCTGAGGAATTTTATCAGCTAACATTCCTGGAACTGATGGGGGGAAAAAATGTGGAAAACAACTCCAAAAAATACCCAAAGTACTGAGCAACCTGAGGCACAGTCTGCCTGGAAATACAACGCCTTAGAAAGGGGCAGGTGAGGGCAACTATTTTTCTTCATCACCACCAATATTCATAAGCTCTAATTGCCTGTTTCTTTTCTGCACCAGTTCACACTGGACCTGAACTCTGAGGTAAAATCCACTGGAAACATGAAGGTGCCACCTAGGGTGACCAGATGTCCTGATTTTATAGGGACAGTCCTGATTTTTGGGTCTTTTTCTTATAGAGGCTCCTATTACCCCCCACCCCCTGTCCCGATTTTTCACATTTGCTGTCTGGTCACCCTAGTGCCACCAGCAGGTCAATATCTCTGGAAACGACACCAACGCCAGGGGGAAGGCCTGGGCAGCAGCAGCTGTTGCTATTGTTTGAAGGGAAGGTTTAACCATCAGTCTTCTGTCCTGATGGGCTTGAACTGATTCCGAGGGCACGTCTATACGGAGTGTTAACTTGCGGCAAGCTGGGTGCAAATCTACCGCGCTCTGGCGTGCTAATTAGCATTGTGGACCCCGCACTAAAAGTTCCGCTAGCGCATTCGCAGACATGCCCCAAGCTACAGTAGATGGAATACGCCTGCAAAGTGAACTTGCTTGGCTTTAGGGTTTAGTTAGCCAGAATTAAGCCTCACAGCTTCCTCTCCCCTCATTAAGTTGGTAAGTGTAATTAATTCACATCTTACAGGTGGGGAAACTGAGGCACGGAGCAGGGACAGGACATGATCAAAGTTGCATAGGGGCATGACTCTCAGTCACACTCAGGCCACTCGGGCAGCATAAAAGGGCATTACAACAGGTGGGACTGGCCCTCTGAGAATCCCTCCTGTACAGCTGGGATGGAGCTGGGGTAAAAAGTCTGCACCAGTCCTGCTCCCAGCCCCTGGAGTAGGGGGCGGATTGGGGGTGCGACCAGAATGCATTGTGGCTCTTCTTTGCTTCTCGGGGCCCATGAGAAGCAGAGACAAGATAGAGCAGCCCTGAGGCGGCTCTAACTGACACTGAGGATGGGGCAGGCACTTCAGTGGCCCCAGAATATGGGGAACATAAGGGTGGTCCAAAGGCAGGAATGAAGGACCTGTTACCCAGACCCTATGAGTCCGTGGGGGTGTCTTCTGCACAGCTCCCCGAGTGATCAGCACTCAGCTATGACCGCTCGAGTTGGCCTAGCTTGGGTGAGAGCAGCCATCTGCCAAACCATCATCGCGAGACTGCATCCACACTGGCCTTGCATCCAGTGCTCAGAGGCACTAGCCTTCTGGGGGTATATCCAGGCCTCTTCGCGCCGCGCTAAGCAGCGCTGCTCTACGAGTTCTTTGTGGGAGAATTTCTCTCTCCTTTCTGGCCACATGTGCAGAAGTGGTCTTAGCCCAGCAATGTAAACCCCTTCCGGCTTGGCATCGCTCCAGATTTCTGTCCGTGACCTTTGTTCCAACTGACGGCAGCATGGATCCTACGCTGGGCCAAACGTTGGCATTAATGTAACTCTCGTTTTGGGAGAGGGAGGCAGATGGAGGGCACAAGGCATGGTGGAGGGCATTATGGCAGCAGCTTGCCCTGAGAAAACAGCTAAGAAGATTGCACTGGCTGCATGCAGACATGGAGCAGTGGATATAGCTCGTGCAGGTTTCTCTAGCTGTAGAATTACCCCTGCGCTGACCAGGACCATGAGCACAGGGTGATGGGATTACAACATCAGGCAGACCTGGCCAGGCCAGCAGTGGGCCCAGAACATCTGCACAAGGAAGGACGCCTTCCCGGAGCTGCGTGATGGCCCTGACCCAACCTTTCAAAGCAGGACGCGCAGATGACAGGGGCCATACCCCAGTCCAGGAGTGGGTTGCTATCACCATCTGGAAGCTGCACTCGGGGTTTAGCCGGCACCCCCTGATGGACTAGCCAGCTTGGGTGTAAACCACCACCACGCTCGAGTGAGAGGTTCTTGTGTGTGGATGAGATCTGGGACAGGGCTAAGAGTAAGCACCTGAGTTAGCTGGGCAGTGAAGACAAGGCCCCTGTGACAGAATCCATGGCACTGAGAGCAGGGCTTGGGCCCTTAGGCTTTGTCTGCACTGCGATAAAACAGAGCCTGGGTCAACTGACTCAGGCTGGGCCTGCAGTGCTAAAAATAGCAGTGGAGATGTTGGGGCGAGGGTTGGAGCCTGGGCTCGGAGCTCCTCCCCCGTCATGGCTCCTGAGCCTGAACACCTACACTGCAATTTTATAGCCCCCCAGTTTCCTCGAGGGCTCAGCCAAGCAAAGCATTGTCCTGCCCACAGCCACTCCTTGACAGCAGCCCTGTCACCTGGCCCGTGTGTCAGACAAGAGACAGCTGTTCTCCACCTTCCCAGCTCACTGCAGCTGCAGACTGACTCTGCAGTCAGACCTTAGCTGGAGGGGAAAGAGCAGGCAAATGGGAGGTTACCAAGTCTCCGGTGAGCTCGATCCGCTGGCTCCAAGCCTTTAATACGATAAGAGTAAGCTGCCTTCGCAGCAAGCACGAGGGTGTAAGAAATGCTGTGCCTTGGGCAGACTGGCAGCCGCATGCACGTGCCCGCTGTGGGGAGAGGCTGGTGCCTTTGAGCTATTCACCGGGACTAGGGGAATAGGTAAAGAAGATGCTTTCCCAGAAAAATAAAGAACAGAATTACTGGGCTGGATTTAACACCATGAGCTCCAGCGCTCCCCGCGGGGCTAAAGCCCCGAGCCCTGGCGCCACACGTAGGGCTGAAGCCTGGAGTCCGAAGCCACGGTGCCCCCGTGGGGCTGAAGCCCCGAGCCCTGGCACTGGTGTGGGGCAGAAGCCCTGAGTCCCCCTCGCCCCAAGCCCTGCAGGTCTAAAGCTCCGAGCTGCCCCTGCTCCCCGGGGGCTGAAGTCCAGAACCCCGAGCATCCACACCGCCCCCAACCGGGCCCTGGAGCTTTTATAGCATGTTGCAGGGGCCGCAGAAAGAAAAAGGTCGAGAACCCCTGCCATAAATGCATGTGTGTATGGCAGTGGTCCTGGTGTGGGGCATGTCCCCCTAGGGGGGCACAGAGGAATGTTTGGGGGGGGTGCGTCAGGGCCCGGGCCAGCCCCCACAGGGGGAATGGGGAGGGAGCGCCATCCAGCCCCGCTCCAATCCTAGCTCTGCTCTGGCCCCGCCACCAGCCTTGGGCCCCTGGCCACAGCAGCCGGCCCCACCGCAGCCCAGCCGCGGCTCCGCTCCCAGCACCAGCCTCCGCCCCAGCATTGGCCCCTGGCTGTGGCCCCAACCCTGCCCCCAGCCTCGGCTCTGCTCCCGGCCCCAGCCTCAGCCCCCTTGCCCCTGTCCCCCCACCTCCCCAGAGCTGCAGCCCCGGCTCCTGGGGTGCGCAGACAGCGGTAAGGGGGGGGACAGGGACGACCCTGAAAAGTCTGGTGACCACTGGTGTAAGGGATGGGGCGAATGAGTGTGTTTTCATGTGAGACAGGATAAGAGAGAGGCAATGGCTGTGGTGCATCCTAGAGAACGGATATGCAAGGTGTGTGTGGCAGAGAGAATGGAGTGCGTGTGTGTAGGTGTGTCTCTGCACAGATCTTTGTGGCAAGAGGCAGCTGGTGCATGCTGGGACACAGGAAACGCATCACTTCCTCATGCTGCACACTGCCTGCTGCCTGACAAACCCACTCAGCCCTTTCCAGAGCCACACTGATCCCAGTCACTGGGGCACCAGGCCCACTCGGCCTGAGGGCTTCACACTAACACCCCCCACTTCCCAGCCATCCATAAAGGTGCAGGCCAGAGGGGGGGGAACAATGGCAGAGGCAGCAGCTCCTGCAAACCGCCTTGGTCCACATAGCAAAGATCATCACGACCCGAGAGCAAATCGGGATATGTCGACACTGCACATTGCTTCCGATGCAGCCCTCAGGCCAAAAAGTTTGTCCCCCCTGCCCTACAAGCTGCTGCCAGTCGTGTGCAGTGTGGACATGCCGTCTCACAGCTGATCCTTGACCAGTCTCTGCCCTGCACCCACTGGGTGAACAGAGGATCCCTGGGGTTGTCTGCTGATGCCTCAGCAATGCTAGGCTGCCCAGACTCTCCTAGTACTTTTCAATGGCTCCGTGCCCTGTGGTCTCGAGTCTGGGAAATTCAGCTCCCAACCTGCCATAAACAGTCTAGAAGCTGGGAATGGGTGACAGGGGATGGATCACTTGATAATTACCTGTTCTGGTCATTCCCGCTGGAGCACCTGGCATTGGCCACTGTTGGAAGACAGGATACTGGGCTAGATGGACCCTTGGTCTGACCCAGTATGGCCGTTCTTATGACCAACCAATACGGCATCTCATACACCTGCAGGGATCACGTCCCCTGGGTTTTACATACATGCACACTCCACTACACACGTTCATGCTGGGTACCTCTGTGAATCTTCTTGATAGAAAGTTTGCTTACTAAAGATGAAACACGACCCATCCCTTCTGAGAACAGAACCCAGGAGTCCTGACACCCAGTCATTTGCTCTACCCACAGAACCCCAAACACGGCTCCAGAGCAAGGCACAGAACCCAGGAGTTCTAAGGCCCAGTGCTCTGCTCCAACCTCTAGACCAGGGGTCGGCAACCTTTCAGAAGTGGTGTGCCGAGTCTTCATTCATTCACTCTGATTTAAGGTTTCGCGTGCCAGTAATACATTTTAACGTTTTTAGAAGGTCTCTTTCTATAAGTCTATAATATATAACTAAACTATTGTTGTATGTAAAGTAAATAAGGTTTTTAAAATGTTTAAGAAGCGTCATTTAAAATTAAATTAAAATGCAGAGCCGCCCGGACTGGTGGCCAGGACCCGGGCAGTGTGAGTGCCACTGAAAATCAGCTCGCGTGCCGCCTTTGGCCCGCATGCCATAGGTTGCCTACCCCTGCTCTAGACCACATTCCTTTCCCAGAGCTGGGAACAGAACCCTGCAGTCACAACTCTCCTTGTTCTAACACAGTGGGTTTCAACCCCCGTCCCAATCAGCACACAGCTGCGGCCCACGTGACATCCTCAGAGCCATACAGGCGGTATATATATTGTGTGGATGTGGCCCACATAACACATAGAGAGCTGCATATGCAGCCCACAATGGTAAATAGGTTGAGAACCGCTGCTCTAACAGCATTGCTCTGCTTCTTTTAATAGTAACACTTTGCATTCATATGGCACTTCAGGTCAAAGGAGCTCAGAGCAGTCTCATAAGGGTGTGGCGACTTCCAGCTAGTTCGCAAATACCACGGGAATAATCTTTCTTCCCTTATTTCTGTATCCAGTCCCAAATGAAACCAGGATCCCTGTGAGAAAATTAAAACAAGATACTAAAAAGGTTTCCCAATTTTGTAATTGAATCTTGAAAAAAAATTAGGGGGGGGGGGGTCTGGTTGAAGATTTTGGGGAAAAAAGCTGGGTTGGTCCTTTTATGATCCAAACCTTTGCCCATCCCTGCTCTTGACTGGGGTAAGTGGGTGATTAGGTATACCCCTGTCCTTCTGGGCCCCAATGCCCGGTGTGGGTTATCGTGGGAGCCCTACACTACACAACACAAGGATTTATGCAATAAACATCCTGTGTTTATTTCTCCTGACTCATTGATTTGTGCTTGCTTGAATCAAGCCGGGAGCCTTTCATATCTCAAATATTCCCTAGTGCCTGGTTGAGTTGGTACAGAATAAGCTCTTCTCTGTGTAATTGAAAACAGTGGCTCACAAACCACACCACACACACACTCCAAAACTCCCCTCACTATTATGATTCACCCACCATCTCCATTCCAAGTGTTTTGCCCAAATACTTGACGTTACTGCGGCAACAGGGCTGGGCTTGGTGTGGTGGAAGCTTTCTGGCATTGTTTCACTGGTTGGATCTCATTTCGAACTGTGAATCACTTCACATGGAGGAAGTGACTCCCCCGTATGTGGCATTTACCGAGCCAGGCACCAGGGTGATGGCAAATAAAGCGCACTCACCTCCTGCCAGCATCTTGTAAAGAGTGGAAGCTGCTGGGAAGGTAATGCAGAAAATAGTTCTCTCTCTTTGAACCAGGGTGACATTTCTTACTGGGTTCAGAGGCAAACACATTTTTGCAGATATTAACAAGGATATTGCAGCTCTCTCTGATGATGCACAGGACAAAGGTCTCTTTCAGAAAGTGCACCGTGAACATCTGCCTATCTCAATTTAAAATATACTTGAGATTACACAGGAAGTCAGTAACAAAGCTAGAAATAGAACCCAGGAGTCCTGGTTTGTTGTTCTCCTATTTTAACCACAACTTTTTGGGTGTGTTTCTAGCCTCTGCACATTATTATTTATTATCTGAGTCATGGTAGTGTTTAGCATTGTGCAAGATGCTGTACAAACACATAACCAAAAGGTGGTCCTTGCCCAAAAAAGATTGCAATCTAAGACAAGATGAGACACAACATGTGGATACAACAAACCGTTGTGAGGAGAGCACAAGGTAAGGATGAGCTGATTGATCTACATGATAAGTAGCAATGACAGCAGACCAGCTGACTACCAGTTGGGACAAGAGGGTCTGCAGGATTCCGAGCACTTTTGCAAATCTTGCCACTTCATTTAAGTGCCTAAATGAGAGCAGAGCTCACTGGAAAATCTGGTCCCAATTGTGAAGGCTTTTGAAAGTCAAGCTTTAAGCGACTTATTCACTAACCAGAGGTGAAGGGGTTTTGCTTGTGTGGTCTAGGGTGCCACAAAATAAAACACCGTGTACCTTCCTAGCAAGATCAGCTTTCTCCAACCAGCTACATGCACCACTCAGGCTGGTCTTGTGGCTAAACTATAGCATGAGGAATCAAGGGATTCAGGTTCAATTCCCAATTATACCACCAAGATGCAAAGCAGCTGAGAATCCAGCCCTGCAAATTAACTGGATTTATTTTGCCTGAGCATGCGCTAAGGAATCCCACGGAGCCAGCAGGACAGATCTTAAACTTATTTGAATAAAATACAGGTCTTTGAAATAATTGATTTTACATTGGATTTGAATTATTGGTCTTGTTTTGCAACATTTGTCAAAAAAGGAAAGTTGTGAGAGAGGCCAGGAGCTTGGGGGAAAATTTGCAAGCTCCACAGGTGAGCTACTCTGGCTGAGATGGGTGTACTGTGTGTGCATCTGTGTGTGGACTACTAACTGAGGCATGTGTGTTTGTATGTAAAATATGGTCTACTCGCTGAGGTATGTACCATACCTGTGTGATCTGGGCTACAAAATGAAGTTTGTGTGTCTGTATATAATAGGGGCTACAAGATTAAGATTTGTGTGTGTGGAATACAAACTGAGGTTTGCATGTGTATGTTGGGTGGGCTACTGGCTGATGGGTGTGGCTACTGGATGAGTTTTGTGTGTGTGCATGTGTTGCTAGCATAGTCACCAGAGGCAGCTGTTACTGTCTAATAAACCACTCTCTGTAGTTTGCTGAACAACTGTAACCTGGTTACTGATTGCATTTGGTTGAAAAGCAAAGAAAAAAAAAATCTTTCCAGTGAATAAGTCCCTGATTCATTCCTGCCAAACAATAAACCGCAAAGGGCTGCAGAGATGAAATCATGGCTCCATGCAGACAGCCAAGCACAGAAGGAGGAGGGGAACTGGGTTTGCTCCAGAAGAGTGGGTGGGGTTTTGTCAGCCCTGCAGAACAGGGTTCTCTCTCTGATCCCCATCAGTGTTGTTAGCCTGCAGGAAATGTGGCCAGATGGACTTTGACATGGTGGGCCAAATCCATCCCTAGGGTAAACCAGTGCAATGGAGTTGCGTCAGTGATTAATCTGGCCCAGAGAACAGACTTTGGCTGTGGTTGAAATAATTCTACAGCCTCTGCCTTCTCTTCCTCTTATAGGGTGGAGTCAGGCTGGGGCCAAGCAGGGGAGTCCAAAGGTGGATCCTGAGAAGATACCTCTCATGGACCAATGCCAAGATGGGCCTCCCTAGCTCTGGGAGTTGAATTCCAGCCCTGGGTAGGGTGTGTACACTGAAAACAAATGATCCAGCAGGCATGTTCCACGCAAGTAGCTTCATGTCCAACCTTTGGAGCAAACTCCCTTTCCACTACCTCTCCCAGAGAATCCAGTCTGTCCATACTCCCAGTCTACCCCACCCATTTTACTGTAGCCCAGTGCCGCGCTGGCAGATTAAACAAGGTGTACACTGAAAATTCCAAGCACATTCCTAGATGAAACAGGCAACACCCTCTACCAACATGCCAGAGGATTTGCTAGGGAATCATACCCTCTATTTTGGTATCCCATCTCTGCAAATGGCCAATCCCTGATGCTACTGAAGAAGACTACCCTCCCCCCACATACCCCTCAGGGTCTTTGTGATTAATTGTACAGTGTTATCTCTGACGGGAAATTTCTTTCCTACCCCCTGCAGACAGAGATCAGTTTGTAGTTCTCTTCAGCATACGATTATATTCAATAATTTAGGGCCTGACCCTGCTGCCGTGGAAGCCAATGGGAGTTTTGCAATTGACTCCCAAGGGAGATTTATCAGGCCCTTGTCCTGGGTAGCATTAGCTGCAAATGCAGTTAGCATAACAAATTTTATTAGTAGTCCATGTATCCAAGGCTGTATTAAAGCAACAAATGCAATGAGCATCCATGTTCACCAAGTGCATTGCTTCCAATTTCACTTCCCTGTCCTGAGGGAGTATGGCCTAGCCCTAGTGATTAAGGCACAGAACAGGCAGTCAGAAGAACTGGCATCTATTTCTGGCTCTGCAGCTCCTTGTGATAGGGGAATTATCTTTTTATGTGGCAATCAGTAAAACTATCCTTCTCTTTGCTTTGGCTTCACTTAAAGGTCTTTCAGGGAGAGCAGCATATGGGGGAAAGGAGGTTTAGAGACAATGAGTGCACAGTGGGGAGGCCACAACATTTACAGGCTGCAGAGGAAACTGATAATATACAGAGTAATGGCCAGCTAGGAAGGCACTGAAATAAATTCACTGCAAGGTTCGGTGGAATTGACGATTTTTTTCTTGTTCACAGATCTGTAAACACAGAACTGCAAGTAAATGCCAATAGCAGGGTTTTTAATTATTCATCATTGCTGCAATACTGTATATGTCTGCAGTGTTCAGTCATATTTTTAAGCAATGGACAGAGTATATTCTTGCCATCAGCAGAGGTAATGTTAACAGACCTTCTGCCAGAATCTGGGCATGCAGAATGTCCAGTCAAACTGTCTCCGTTTACTGGAATGCTGCAGAAACAAGACGTGTTTTGTCCTGGGACTCCCTCTTGTGTTAAAAAGGCTTAATAACCAGAGGTTTCAGAGTAATAGCCGTGTTAGTCTGTATCTGCAAAAAGGAATAGGAGTACTTGTGGCACCTTAGAGACTAACAAATTTATATTTGTTAGTCTCTAAGGTGCCACAAGTACTCCTATTCCTTTTAATAACCAGAGATACTCCCAGCTCCTCTGTATTTCTATAGCACAGGGGTCAGCAACCTTTCAGAAGTGCTGTGCCGAGTCTTCATTTATTCACTCTGATTTAAGGTTTCACATGCCAGTAATACATTTTAACATTTTTAGAAGGTCTCTTTCTATAAGTCTATAATATATCACTAAACTATTGTTGTATGTAAAGTAAATAAGGTTTTTAAAATGTTTAAGAAGCTTCATTTAAAATTAAATTAAAATGCAGAGCCCCCTGGACCAGTGGCCAGGACCCGGGCAGTGTGAGTGCCACTGAAAATCAGCTTGCGTGCCGCCTTTGGCACACGTGCCATAGGTTGCCTACCCCTGCTATAGCAATTCTCCTCCTGAAGCACTTTATAAAGTTGGATTGCTGTGAGATAAGACACAGGGAACATCTTGCCTATTACTGAGGTGCTTCTAGAGTAGAACATGCCAGCTGTCCAACAGCACAAAGCAATATCACATTAATGTACCAAAAAAAGAGCTGTATGTTGTGGGGCATCATTTTGAGCTGTTACACAGCTGCCGAGTTCCACCCTAGAGGTGGCTGCACTTCAGGGCCATCAATTTGCCTGATGTGGAAATCTTAAATTGGACTCAATGTCAGTCAAATTCAGAGACCCATATGTTATATTTAGTCCAAGTTTCTCCCCTTTTTTTTGCACTGATTTTAAGGCAGTTTTAAAAATCCCTGACTCTTGTGAAAGAGGATATTGATAGTGTACATTTCAAGGGGGTTTCTTACCTTTCAGAATCCATCTTGCACGAAGTCATGGGGAGGCCATTTCACAGCAGTTACGGGATGGTAAAATCGTCCCGCCAAGCAGTCTTCTGTGATGTGGCACTGGGTAAGAAGTCAGGGCAGTCACGTACAATTTTAAAACCTCATCCTTCTATTTTCTTTTTATCTTGTCCATTTAAATTAGTCAGAGTAATTACCAGAGCCCACTTTCCCCCAGACATTTATAAAGCTGAATCTTCTTCTGGGAAATATTGGCTGTATGACCAAAACGTGGCTTTCAAATAAATCCTCTCCCCTCAAAGGAATTCAATTAAAATGCAAGTCCTACACATAAAGAAAGCTTTGGCAATGGGCACTTAATAGGGTCTCTTATACTTCACTGCCCACCCTATGGCCACTTTTACATGATATTAGGTGGACAAAGGTTTCCTGTATACAGAATATAGGACCTCATAGGCTATATGTCAATGAGTAGGGTGACCATATTTCCCAAAGAGAAAACAGGACACCCCCAGCTGTTTGCCCGAAGCCCCCCCATGGCGTTGCTGGCTGGAACCCCCCCTCACAGCGAGGTTGTTGCCCGGTCGCTGCTCCTCCCCCCAGCCCTGCCTCCCCCCTACGGGGGGCTGGCATCTCCGCTCACCCCCTTTACACTGCACTTTTTTTCTTACAAAAGTGGGCATTTGTCCCGTTCGCTCTTGCCCACTGATCAAGTCAGCAAGAGCAAAGGGGACAAATGCCTCCTTTTGGGAAAAAAAGTCAGGATGGCCGGGACAGGGCTTAAAAAAGGGACTGTGTCTGGGCCAAAATGGGACGTATGGTCACCTTATCAATGAGAGCTATATGGCATAGAGGTGTATGGGGCTATGTGGTTGCTGGGGACTATATGGGACAATAGACAGGCCAAGGGACTATATAAGGACTATATGGACCCTGGAAGGGTTGTGTAGGGTTCTATAGGGTCTATATGGGACCTAGAGAACTATAGAGGCTTGATGGGCCTGAGGGGGCTATACGGGAATTGAGGATAATTATATGGGGCTGTATAGACTCTGGGAGGGGCTATAAGGGATTTGGGGGGGGGGTCTCTATGCTCCTTGAGCAGAGACATATAGATGGGACTTGAAGACCCCATGGGAGTGGGAAGGGTTCTAGAGACGCTCGGGAGCTATATGGGACCTGGGGAGGGCTCTATGGGTGCTAGGGAGGTATACAGGACCTGGGGAGGGAGGGCTCTGTGGGTGCTAGGGAGGTATACAGGACCTGGGGAGGGAGGGCTCTATGGGTGCTAGGGAGGTATACAGGACCTGGGGAGGGAGGGCTCTATGGGCGCCAGGGAGCTATATGGGACCTGGGGAGGGCTCTATGGGCACTAGGGAGCTATATGTGACCTGGGGAGGGAGGGCTCTATGGGCACCAGGGAGCTATATGGGACTCGGGGATAATTCTATGGGGTTCAGCCTGTGGGGGCTATCGAGACTGGAGGGTCTGTGTAAGCCCTGGGAGTGTCTCTCTATATGGGGGGGCGGGGAATTTATGGGCCCGGCAAAGGTGTAACGGCCCCGCCCCCCCGCGGGGAGGGAACGAGGCTGCTGCTCTCCGTCCGTTCTCCCCCAGTTCCCATGGCAACAGGGAAGAAGGCGCCGGAAGGGGCGGAGCTGCAGCGGCGGCGCTCCATCCTTGTCACGTGGCGGGGCGCGTGACGTCACGCTGCTTTAACGTCTAAGCCGGCCCCAGCTCCGCACCTGACGTTGGGTCGCCGGTGAAGCTCGCTGCGGGGAGGAGCTGCCACCTGCACTGGGGTCAAAGGTCAGTGGAAAGCCCCCCCACTGGGGGTCAGAGGTCATCCTAGAGCCACCCTAGGTCAATGATCAGGGAGGGAGCCCTCCATCGCCACTGGGGCCAGGAGGTCATTCCAAGGTCAGAGGTCACTCAGGGGTGCCCTGGGATGAAGGTCGGGAGGTTGTTCCCTTCCCACCCCCCCAGTTCCTTAGGGCACCCCCCAGTTGTGGGCTTCCCCTTCCCCACTGGTTGCTGCTGCAGCCTGGCCTCGGGGGGGGGGGCCCTGAGCCGGAAGGCAGGCCCCCCCCCCCCCCCCCCCCCCCCGCAGCCCCTTTCAGGCCAGTGGTGCAGCTCAAAGCCATAAAGCCCCACGCTGGTGTGTTAGAGCCTGGCTGGGGCTAGTCCAATCCTTGCTGCGCAGCCCCGGGTAGAAGGGACGGGATTGCCCCCGAATCCCCATCCTGCCTCCACCCAGCTCCCAAGATGCTGCTAGCGAGCAGTTGTGAAATCAGCATCTGGTGGGTAGGCCCCTTCTGATGCTGCTAAAAGCCGGAGGCGAGTGATTCCTGCTCATTGGACCCGGCTGCATCACCAGCTTGCGTTACAACAGAGACAACATTTGAGGGCTGCGTCGGCAGAGCAAGTCTCAACATTTGCTGTCTCTGCACTAGAAGCCATGTGGAGGAATTGTGTTAGGTTGGCAAGGGGACTTGGTCGGAGTGCAGTTCTCCGTCCGGATCCAAAGGTGTCACGCTGCGGTGTCGTTCGAGGGTTAAGTCCAGCTGTCCCATGCAGTCCGCTCTGGAACTCCGTGGTGAGTATCACTTCCCAGTTTGAGAGATGCATGAACTGAGCAGGGGACAGGGAGCCAGAAGCCAAGAGGTTTTTAATCTTAACTCTGACCCTGACTCTGTTGGTGGCCTTGGACATATCACTTAAACCAGGTCAAAAGTGGCCACTCATCTGTGATCATTCAGTTTCTGGGTGCCCAACTTGGGGTCTGCTTTTCAGGGGTACTGAACATCTCCCAGTGACTCTGCAGTTGTAGGCACTCAGGATTTATGAATATTAGGCCACAGTGTGTCAGCTTGAATTCACAGATGTTGATGCACCTAAAATCAGTGGCTAGTCTTAATTTCTCAACCTGTCTGCCTCCCAGTTCCCCATAATTTGAAGAGAGAGAGAAATGTCTTGGGGGGGAAGAAAGCTTTCCTACCCTATTGCAAAAGGCATTATATAATCGCCAGGTAGTATTAGTGGTTGTAAATTTTGAAAACCATTGAGTTAAAGACCGTTCAGCTTCCTCCTATCTATACAAAATGATTTAGTATTCTAGAACAGAACTGCAGTTCAGATATATGCTTTTAAGGTGAATCTTCTCCTGCCTACCCATCTAATAGTTCAGTTGGCTGAAAACACCTCTGATGCAACAGAGAAGACAAAACGGAGAGAAATGTCTTTAATCATTCCCTTATTACCTTGGTGAAAGCTGTATGTTTGTTTAAAAATGTGTTCTATGCTGAGAGAATGAATGAGTGGCCCTGTTTGCCAGGCTACTGTGAGGAAGGGATAGGAATTGGACAGATGGCTAGCAATTGCAATTCTCTGAAAAGAATCAGAGGAAGAATTCTTGTCTGGAATATGAAGCATTATGAACAACACCATGTTATAACAAAGATGCTTTTGCCTTTCTTAAATATAACAAATCAATACCATCAGAATTTCATTTGCTATATTAAACTTTTTCTTGAGTATCTCATAGGTTGCTCTGTGTGATTGAATTATGCACCACCTTCACTTCTGTTCCTTAAAACAGACACAGAAGACTTTATGCCAATAAAATCACATGAAGGCATTTTTAATCCCAATTCCTAGTTTGGAAATATTTCTAGCAGATAATGTGATTAACACATTAGGGCTACCTTTGTTACAGGCAGCAGTCTCCTGAATAATAACACGTTATGGTATTTGGGCCAAAACTTGAGGTTTGAAGACCAAAGAGCAATAGAAAAGTTTTCACAGGCTTTGATTGTTGTTCTTCAAATGAAGAGTTATTTTTTTAAAACCAAACTTTGATCTGCTACGGTTTGTAATGTGGCAGCAGAGGTGCTAAAACTGAAAGTGATTGTAATCAAAAGCAAAAGTGACTTTATTGATCTGAGATGCATTCAGTCAGTCAACAAAGCATCCATAATGACGCTAAATTGGATTTGGAAACTTGTAAGTAAGTTGAGTTTAAAAAAAAAAAAAAAAGCCACTTAACTGTGAGTCTGTGTTTATAGAGCAATATTTTGCTACCCCATTAAAGTATTACTCTGCTTACTTGGGAAAAAAATTATATACTGCTGACTTGATGCCATTTGCTAATTGCATCCAGTGCAGGAGGAACTACTGCATTTCTACCCTGGAAAGAATGTTCAGAATATTTGGCTCATTGTGGCTAACTAGATCTCACTAGCTAACAGCTGGACAAGGTGGGGGTCTGAAGACTGAGTGTGGACCACACCAGTCTTCAAATATGTGAAAGACTGTTAGAAAGAGGACAATGACCAGTTGTTCTCCATGTCCCCTGAAGGTAGGATAAGAAGTAATTGGCTTAATCTGCAGCAAAGAAGACTGAAGTTAGATGTTAGAAAAACCTGCTGGCTATAAGGATTGCTAAGCATTGGAATAAGTTGCTAGGGGAGGTTTTGGAATCCCTATCATTGGCGGTTTTTAAGAACAGGTTGGACAAACTAATACTCAATCCTGCCATGAGTGCAGGGGGCTGGACTAGATGACCTCTCGAGGTCCCTTCCAGTCCTATGATTCTATGAAACACCTGTCAGGGCTGGTTTAGGTTTACTTAGTGCTGCCTCAGTGTGGGGGATTGGACTAGACCTCTGAAGGTCCCTTTGAACCCTAGCTATCGATGATAAGGTGCACTTATGTGACTCTGGATTTGTGTGGTGGTTTATTCTGTCTTGTGGCTGCTTCTGAAAACCTGTTCAGTGTTCACTAGATAAATAACAGCATCCCATTGCGTCATTGCATGGAAACCTTCTCACAGGAAGTAAACGGAGAATGATGTTTTCCAAAAGGGGATGCAGTCAGTGCACCTTTCAAAATTGTCCTGTTAGACCCTATGCAAAAAGGAAACCCAACACAAAGCAGGCAGATTGCATATACGACTGTCTGGTTCTCTGCCTTGTCAAATGGGGTGGATTAAAGCTTTCATGGTGCTTTGAAGGCTCAAAGTGCTAGATGAATGCTTATCAGGATTCTTAGGAGATGGTCACCAGCTTCACGGTATCTCAACAATTTATTTTCAGACCTGGCTCTCTCAGGCCAGACAGTCGAAGGATTATGCCCTCCCCAACTCCAGCTGGAGCCAGGGCATGATGGATTTGTATAGCAGGTTCCTGGAGATGTGTAAAGATGGGACATGGAAAAGGATTCCTTCCTACAGCAATAGTATTGATCATATACCAGGCAAGGCTTTCTGTTGTGTGTGTGTGTGTCTCTCTCTCTCTCTTCCTCTGGAATTCTGGATCAAGTATTCACCCTACTTCCTTTACCTTGTCTGGGATGTGTTGGGGTTGCCATTAAAGCCTTGAAGACATGCACTGGTTCACGGGCTTGAGTTTTCCTCCACCAACAGTGGTGTAAATTCAGAATAGTGCTAGTGGGGACTGGTGTAACTGAGGGGAAAATCAGACCCCCTATCTTTACCCTGAGATACTTTTTTGTGTGTGTGTGTTACCACTAACCATCTCACATTCCTCTTGCCACCTCCTGGGTAGAGTGTAACTGTCAACCCCAGCTCTGGCAAACAATGTCTGTTCACTCTCCTATTTGTAAGTACCTGTTCGGGATCAGACCAATGAGCCATCCTGTCTCTGACAGTGGCTAGTAGTACATCCCCTTTCCCCCATAGCGAATAACTATGCAAAGATGGTAGTTTCATCCCAACCCCAAGCAGCTGACGGCTCGGTTTAGATCCTGAACCTTGAGGATTGATGTGCCTTATTTACCCCTCTATCTAGCTAGTGTAACTCTGGAGAATAGTTTCTTTATTTCTATCAGTGACTAATCTTTTTGAATCCTGCCTCTCTAATATCTTGTGTCCAGCATTTCTAGAAGTCAGTTACCAAATGAGAATTCTATTGATGTTACTTCCTGTTAAATTTCCTTGTGTGTATTTTGGTTTGGAGCTAAACATTCCCCTTCCCTCTGTGCAGTCCAAACTGCAAATGTTGTAGTCCGCTGTTTCTCCTGCAACCATCTCTGTGTTTCTTTCCATGCCGCCCTTTAGGCATGAAATATGCTTCCAGTCTGCCAAACCGCTCTCCCCTCCTGCAGACTCATGTCCTTGGAGGCGCCCATAGGAAATGAGTCAATAACGAACATTAGAAACAAAAAAACCCTCTCTTCCTTGTTCTCCCTTCCTCTGAGCTTCCCGTTGCATCCTGTGAACTCTGGGCCTGTCTGTGTTTTGTGGCTGGCTCAGCAGTAAGCACATTGTCCCAGCAAATATCAACATTTCACCTGTGTTCTAGTGCAGGAGAACTAGAAAGCGAATCTGACTAGCCTGGCTTTACAGTTCAACCCAATTAAATCTGAAAAGTATCCGTAATGGAAAAATAACCTTAGCCTTGTAACATTCTGAATCGTAACGATCCAAGGGGTCATTAGCCACACAAGTAAGGGATTTAGGCCCAGATCCACAAAGATATTCAGGCTCCTAACGTCCACCATAGGTGCCGACTCCGTGGGTGCTCAGGAAAAATTAGTGAGTGCTCTGCACCCACTGGCAGCCAAGCTCCCCGCCCTGCCTCCCCCCACCCCACCTCCGCCTCCTCCCAGCGCGCCGCGTCTCTACTCCTCCCTCCCTCCCAGCGCTTGCCGCCACCAAACAGCTGTAGCAAGCTCTGGGAGGGAGGGGGGAAGAGGCGGGGCCAGGGATTTGGGGAAGGAGCTGAATAGGGGCAGGGAGGGGGCGGAGTTGGGGCGGGGACTTTGGGGAAGGGGTTAGAATGGGGGCGGGAGGGGGTGGAGTTGGGACGGGGTTGGGGAGGGGGCGGGGCCAGGGGCAGAGGGGGGGTCGAGTACCCACCGGCTCCAGAAGAAGTCGGCGCCTATGACGTCCGCGGAAATCTTTGTGCATCTGGTCCTTCGTTTTTAGCCTGGTGCTGTGCCTTTAACTCCTAGCAGCTTTGCACCTTGTCACTCATTTGTTGTCACTTTTCTTCCACCCGACTAGAATCGCTGAAGCTGACGTCTGAGAAGGAGCGGAAGGAAACCCGCTTCTTCCCCAGAAACATGAATACGGAAGGAGTGGGCTTCGAATATGCCATGTTCCTTAACCCGTCTGAGAAAAGGATGGTGTGTCTATTCCAGCCGGGCCCCTATCTGGAAGGGCATCCGGGGTGAGGAGGTCCCGTTAATTGTCCTACCCGAGAGTTGTGATCCGCTTAACCGCAATTGACTGGGGTGGGAGAGCGGCAGCACTCATGCCTCAGGCGATCATGTTCGACCCTTTCTTATGTCACCTTCCCAATCTGCCTTTCAGGTTTGCCCACGGGGGCTCCACTGCAACGATCATCGACAGCACGATTGGGGGCTGCGCTATATTTGCTGCTGGCAGGGTGATGACGGCTAACCTCAGTATAAACTACAGGAAGTAGGTGAATTAAGGCTTCTGTGTAGCCTCAGGGCTTACCGGTAAAATCAGGGGGCCTACGACAGTGCAAAGAGATTGTAAGCGCTTCGGGGCAGAGCCCATCTCCTGGGTCTGTGTTTGTGCAGCACCTAGCGCCGTGGGTCCACGACTAGGGGTCAGATAATGATAACTTCGATTGCGTCCTGCTCTGGAATGGTTTGACAACTTGGTGCCCTTAGGTTTGTAGCCCCGTTCATCCAGAAAGATTTAAGTATGTTTCCAGCTCAATCAATGTACTATTGACCGGGCGCTAAGGAATCGCTCGCCCCTCTACCACATCCAGACAAGCCTTGCTGAGGAACAGTGGGCTTGCAGTTGAGGCATTGGATTGGGATCTGGGTTCAGACTCCCTTTAAGACCCTGGGAAGCCACTAGATCTCTCTGTGCCTCTGCTCCCCATCTGTAAAATGGGGACATCACCTTTCTACCTCACTGGGGCATTGTGAGGATAGGCACGTCCTCCTAAGTACTCCTCAGAACAAAAGCTGGTTAACTTCTGTACGCAGGAGAGCAGTGTGCTATCTAGGATGGCTCTGCAGGCACTGAAGTGACTGTGGGTGAGGATGTGATGTCAGAGTAAAAGCTGATGTTGGGAGCCACTGCTTAGACTTTCTATCCTCTCGGGGTGATACAGCTTACTTGTTAAGGTTGTGTTCTCAACTTTAACCCAAACTTAATGAAATTCTCTTCTAGGAAATTGTAGCTTGCTTCACCCGCCACTAAAGTGCTGCCACCTCTGGGGTGGAACGCGGTGGCTGTTTAACAGCTCGCAGGTATGCTACTCAACGGAATCTCACTAACCATCAGCTGTTGTCTTCTCGCAGCCCCATTCCGCTGGGCTCGGTGGTCTTGGTGGACAGCAAAGTGGACCAAGTCGAGGGAAGGAAAGTGTTTCTGTCCTGCCAAGTCAGGAGCATCGATGGCCAAAGGCTTCATGCAGAGGCAACCGGTAAGGATCATGCGGCTGGCTTTAATAGATGAAGCAGAACCTGTGGGCACTTGGCCCCTGGGCAGTCAGGTAGGGCTGTGGGGCGTCAGATTTTCTGTCCCAGTGGAAATAGCTTTGCATGGGGAACAGAAACAGTATCTGGCACAGCATGTGCCTTCCCATGCTGGTACCTGGACATGACCACAATGAATGAACCCCTTGTGACATGGAGTCCTGTGCGCTCGCTCCCCTTCCCCATCTCCAAGAACCGTCTGTCTCTAGGTGACCCAGTCTAGATGCTCTAGATGGGTCATCAGTGAGGACTGACCCCCGCGGGGCCTTGTACTCGAAAAGCACCAGCCTCAGCAGCAGCAGGCTCAAAAGTCTGTGAACCAGCCACTAGAGGGCAGCAAAGACCTATTCTATTAAAGTGCGGTGCACAGTGCAACCTGCTAGCCAGCCTTGTCCCATTGAAGTCAGGGCCACTTCTGTGGTGCAGGGCTCCTCGCTAGTGGATCATGCTGTAGGATTGAGGCCTTGACCTGGTCTCTTCACTGCGTAGGGTACAAGCTGGCTGAAGCAGTAAGGAAATACCCAGTACTGGCCCTTGCTGCTTGCTTTGCAGAGACAGACTGCAGCTCCAAGCCTCTGTCCCTTTCACAACCTGGGTGGAAGCTGCAGGGTCCCCCTACTGGAGAGCTGTCAAAGGACAAACCACTTGGCAAAGCGGAGCGAGTCGCATTTCTCCAGAAGAGCAGTGGTGCTCTGCCTGTCTGAGAACAGCCCTGTGCCATAGATTGCAGAGCACAGGACAGACACTTCCTCTCCCTGGGAAGTGCCAGGGCCCCGCACAGATGCGGCTCTCTGATTGCCATGGCTGTTCTGAGCTGACACTTCCATCCTTTCTTCCGTCCTGGTTTAGCCCTGTTTATCCAGCTGGATTCCACAAAGTCCCTGCAGCAGCAGATGAGCTCCTAGTGAGTCGTCTTGGCCTGTCAGACGACCAGGCTGCAGCCGAGCCCACTACGGCCTCTGCTTCTCTCCGGTCGGTAATTCCCTGCTCTGGTCGCTCCTGTTCTGAAGAGAGAGCTCTGCCCCGGACTTCTCCTGAGTAACAGTGACGTGGTGCAGATTCTTCTGTATTCATCGACTCTCTGGAGGCCACCTCTGCCCATTGGGATCTACTACAGCCGTCGTGTCGTCCCACCCTCTGCTGGCCGGTCAGTTTCTGATTAACCTCCGAACATGAAGATCCCATTCGTTGCCTGCTGTACGGGGAACTGCTGCTGGGAGCTGGTGCCGTCTGTGGACTTCAGAGGCAGTGAGCTCTGCATGTTATTGTGTGTTACAACTTGAGCTGTTTTATCAAAGGACAAACGCAATTAACCCTTGGTCAGCCACGTTATTGCACTACAAGCATGTAGATTCTCTCTGCTCCTTCGGATATCTCTTACTGCGGTTTCCATTTTGTCTGCCAGCCCTCTTGTCTGCTGAGGAAACTTGCGTGCTATCTTGTGATCCAGGACGCTGTCTATCCTTCACAGCATACGCGATTTACATGCCTCGGGATGGGTAATAGGTTTTAAAACCTTACGTGCTAGTTCACCAGTTCAGGTCTAGTTCTACGAGACAGGATGATCCAGACCCAGGTTGTATCTTATCCTCTTGGCTGTGACCCATTCTCCTTTAGCATGGAGAAGTGGGGGGGAGGGGGAAATTTGGCTTCCATGCCTAAAAGAAGGAAACCTAGGACATAATTTGTCCCTGTCATTGGAACTTAGTGGACAGATCTGTTAGTGATGCGCGAGCCAGACGAGAAACCAGCTCCTGCTCTCGTAAGCTCTGCAGAGCCAACGCAGGCATTAAATAGTAGATCCGAGTCCGATTATGGGATAGATCTATGGAATTGGAAGGCACCATCATGCAAGAGTCACCGCCAAGTTTTGCAGAGACATTTTTAGGGCTGGTTGAAAATTTTCAGTCAAAACCTTTTTCTTTTTCATGGAAAATCGGGCCTTTGATCAAATGAAACGTTTGCAAAATGCCTCTGCTTTCCACGGCAGACGTACGTGTTTTCCATCAGCAAACGGAACACGGGAATGGACATGATTTTGATTCTGAAATGCTGCTGTGGTTCAGGTGCCTCTCGCTCCTGTTCTGTGTGGGCCGGGATCCCCGGCCAGGTTACGTCTTCCATAATGCAGCGCAGCCATGCAGCTGCCCTGAAGTGGGGCCTGCCTCACCAGGAGACTAGAAGCATGAGGCGCCATAGCAGCATTTCACAATCACGCTATTTGGGTAGCAACAGATCTTAGTCAGGCTGAACCTCTTTCCTCTTCAGCAACTTCGTTCTCCAGGGCCCCGATCCTGCAGGGAGCAGATCTCAGAGCACCAAGTTTGCTGCTGATTTGTGACCTTAACTATCAGTAGCCAGTGTGCGGCCTTCTTTCCTTTGGAAGTGAGCTGTCATGGGGGGGGGGAGAGGAGAAAGGGGGAGGGGGCAAACTCCTGGATTCCCTTCTGAACTCTGCCACTGCCTCAAGTGGTCATGGGAAAGTCACTTACCCTCTGTGTGCCTTGGTTTCCCTACCTGTAAAATAAGGGTTGATAAAACTTGCCTGTCCTGGGAAGAGAAGAGTGAGGGTTAATTCAGCTTTGTCAAGCACTAGAAGGGCTAATTATTTATAGTAGATCTTTATTGCGTCTGGGATATCAGGCAAAGAAAATGTTAATGGAGGCAAAGGAAGTAATATATACACTGTTATTTATTTTTGTAGTTAACTCACTGCAGTCTTGCTACATTAGCGAGAACAGCAGGTTTTGCAGAAGCCTCCTGAGGAGTTTGCCTGTAGCTACCCTTAAAGCTACTCTTGAATGGGATTTGAATTTGCTCACTAAAGAGTAGCAGTGCCGGTGCCCATCACAGAAAGTTTGCGGTTGTGAGACCCGGGGATTTACACACCTTGCTATGAAGGGGCAGGCTTTCAGGACAACTTTAAATCCTCAGTGGAAAGGGTTTGTTTGTCTTTTAAACATCTCACCTTGTGCGAAATCTAAACTCACCAGTATTGTCCTGGAAGCGTCGCTTCTCCCATCCTGCAGCTGTTCCGCTTCTGCAACTAGACGGAGCTAATCAGCTGTAGGGTCTCATCCCGGAGCCGAGTGAGGGAGCAATTTCTGTTCCGCGGTCCAAGCAGATCAAAGAACTCCCATATGTTGGGATGGGGCCTATGTATTTTCAGTTGTATAGATGAATCTATAAAGGAGCATTCATTGCCATTAACTAACATGCTCTGAGGAGTCACAGTGTGAACCAACAGCGGGAGAACTGCCCACAGCTGGCACCATGGAAGTATTTGTGTAGATTGGGCTCTGGCATCTCTGCCATGGTGCTGTCTATCCCTGCTCAGTCTAGACACCAGCCTGGTTTAACACTGCCTGCACCCAAGCTGTGTCCACGCTCCTGCAATTACTACACAGATGGTGGGAGAATGCTTTGAAAAATTCTCACCATAGACAACCTCCTGCAGAGTGCTCCATAGGAGAAGCAGAGCATGAAACTGACGAGGCTAGTTCCACCTTCCGAACTGCTTGAAGAACAAAAATAAACACAGGGCAGCAATGCGGCAAATCGGATCAGGTCGTGAAACTGGAATAATTGTTAGGCTCTCAGCCAGTGCCAAGAATGCTGGTAAGGGAATCTCTCACAACGGCTTGAGTCCTTCTGTTAGAGCCTCAATCAGGAGGCTGTGATGTGAATTGACTCTTTGTTCTTCACCCATGCGCAGGGTTTAAAAACTTGAAATCTGCTCTCTCAAATATCCCGGTGCCTGGGTGGGGGGAGTTTGTCTTGGTTTTGAGTTGGATTGTTATCTGGGGAGGGTTTCTGCAATCTAAAAGAGGCACGCCCAGCAAGTATTAAATATGTTTATTTTAGAACAGATACGTGCTGGTCCTTTTTCATTTTTTTTTCTCCCCCCACCTTGCATGGAACTGTCCGGGTGAACCCCCTGGACAGCATTGCTCTCGGGTTGTGCTGGGCTGCAGTAAGCCGCCTGGAGAGGGGTGGGTTGGTTCTTAATAATAATTAGGGGTTTCCTGGTCTCTGCTGCTCTCTGTTGTTGTTGCAGAAGCACCTAGAGGTCCTAGTCAGGGATCAGGCTCGGTGCTGCACAGACACACATGAAGATGGTCCCTGACTTAACGAACGGGCGTGACGTATAAGACAGGAGAGAGCAGTAGCTACCTGGCTTTGTGTGTACTGCCAGCAGTGCCCTCCCTCCTGCCAAACGCTCCGGGATGTCTTCTCTAGGTAATACATCAAAACCTTCGGACACACCCTAGGGATTGCCAGGCTGGAGCAGACCCGAGGTCCATCTAGCCCAGGATCCTATTTCTGACAGTGGCCAGCATGACATCTTCAGCGGAAGGCATCCGAACCCCCCAGTAGCAGATGTGGGATAATCGGCCTCCCCCATCGGCTCCCAGCCTGATCCCTACCAACTAGATTCGTGAACCTTGAAGCACAAGGCTTAACCTCCCTCCTAAAGTGTTTGTTCCTATAAACTATGCTAGCTTTGGCCAGTCCCGTGAGCCATGTCAGTGTCCCTCTTAGAATCTACACGATTCCAAGTGTGATCATCTCTGGCCTGGGCAATGCAGACTAGACCTGGCCTTACTGCCCCACGGGGTTGTCTGTGCTGTACCTGGAGCTCCCTCGCTGCCAATAACTGGAGGCCATTAACACAGTTGTAAAAACCGGAGTGAGCACACCCCTACCTTTGTTCTTTTCTTCTTTCTCAGAGGCTGATCCTGCGGGGAAAGAACAAACGTGTGTAGCATTGATCAAACACAGGGAAGGGTCAGGTCTGCACCAGCCTTTCCACCGGTGTTGAATTACTTTGAGTTAATTGGGTCTCTCTTAACTCAAGCTAAAAAGGAAGTAGCGTGAAGACAAGCCCCTGCCCCATTGTTTCCCCGCACACAGCACCACGAGGCAGGTAGTGCTGCCTAGGGGATAGCGCACCCACATGTGACAAAAAGTGCCGGGGATTATTATTACTACATCATTATTACATGCAATAAAGGCCTTGTCCACACTTACAAGTTTTGCCGCATCAACTGTGCTGGTAGAATTAAAGCAGCAGCCCTGCCTTGTGTAGACACTAGGACATCTGTCTAAAAGTGCCTATGCTGCTCTAGTTTAATCCGATTTGGTGACGTGAGGTAAGCCGTGCTGCTCTAAAGCGCCCTGTAACGGTATTACTGTGTCCACACTGAGGCTTTTATCAGTATAACTATGGTGGCACAATAGCAGAGCCCTTCCCAATGTAATGTAGAGCAGGCTTAAGCCTTTTGTATAAGCACGCGTCCACACTAGGGAAAAGGATGCTTCCTTTACCACATGTTAACACACTAAACCCTAGCGAAGCCAAGGCTGCTTGTAGTTTTCACCCGCGTTAGCAGGTCACGGTAAACACAACCAGGGAGCTCTAGGGTTTATTCTCGACCAACTAACGGGTGTCAGAATGCCAACGGCCCGGGCGTTGCTAGGATTTTGGGGAGAATGAGGAAATCTCTGTATTATTTGCTATGAACACGGTGTGCAGGTCTGTGTGCGGGGAGGGGGGAGGGAGGGTAGGACGGGTTACTTGCTATGGCCTTAGATCAAAAGCGGCCGTTAGGGGAGCCAAGCAGGAAAGGTTAAACAATGGCCCCGAGAAGGGACCGTCCCTATGGACGCTGGAACACAATAGCCAGGATTAGAGCCATGAAGAAGTGACTCCAGCTGATGTGGATGCACCTCCGGAAGTCCCAGCGACACACCCAGGGGAGTGCGGCGCCATTGAGAACGCGGTAACCTAGGCAGGGCTTTGCCACGTGGCTGCTGCCACCCAGGCTAGGCTAAGCCAGGTACCAATCACCGGCGATAACCCCGCAGTGAAGACGCACTGTTGTTGGTGCCGGTAATGTTCTTGGTGCTGTTTAATACACCCAACTAAAGACACTTCCTGCACGAGAGCCAGAGAACGGGGGGTGCAAGGGGGAAGCAGGAGGGAGGAAAACAGGATGCTGGGAGGATTTTATTTTAACGTATTAAGCCCTGACAGCGTGTTTTGTAGGCCAGAGCTGAATGGGGAGAGGGTGGTGGCTGGTAAACGGGTCGGACGGCGCTCAGCATGGAAAAAATGTTCTCTCCTTGTCATGTGCTTTCTGGTACTGCTCCGTGGTCTCCCAGGGGAGCGGTGGACTGGTTTTGACCAAGCTGGGGATCGGGTTTGCCTTTAAACCTCTGGGACTTGAGTCAAGGGGCTGCTGGGAACAACGGATCCCTTTCTGGAGCAGGCCAGCGGATGGAAAGCTGTGGGCGTGAAGATGATCGCGGCGGAAGCCAGAGGTTGAGAGTTAGAGGCTATTGGCTGTAGGTGGCGGGTTTAAAGTCGGCTCGGGTGCATATGGACTCTCATTAAACTCCCTTCTACCACGCTGCCTATTTAAATAAATCCCTCACCAGTGGCTAGGCAGCTGGCTTGCCGTACGGCTTTCTATGCAGGCTAATATTGTCTCATTGTCTAATTTCCAAAGGGAGTGGGGCACCTCTGAAAAATCTCCCAGTGCTCCCCCATCTGCCTGACTTTAGTCACTTGCTGTCCTACACGTCGAGTGTAAGCCTTGTGGAGCAGGGGCTGGCTCTGTTCTGGGCTTGTACAGCGCCTAGCGCCGGGGCACCCTGGTCTACCATTGGGGGGAACCGCATGTTTAGAAAGCAGTGCCTGGTGGGTTTTCAAAGGGTGCCTAACTCCCATGGAATTCATAGCCCTAGGGGTTTGCACACAGATGACCTGTTTCACTGGGGCACCTTTGCTGTGTACCTGGCAGCAGTCTAAGTGCGCTTGGGCCAACGGACAGGGCAGGTGCAGCCGAAGCAGAGCAGGTTCGAGCTTATCCTGGGAGTGTTTCGGATGAGGACAGAGGTTTGGTGCTTTGGGAAATCCCATTAGGTGCCTCTCTGCATCTTTAGGCACCATAAATACCTTTGTAACCTGGCCTTGGGGCGCAGCTGTGATACAAATATAGCAATTGAAGATTAGAAGCATAGCAGTGTCGGGCTGGAAGGGACCTCGAGAGGCCAACTGGTCCAGCCCCCTGCACTGAGGCAGGACCAAGGAAACCTAGAGCATCCCTGACAGGGGTTTGTCCAGCCTGTTCTTAAAAACCTTCAGTGATGGGGATTCCACAACCTCCCTTGGACACCTGTTCCAGAGCTGAACTAACCTTAGCGTTAGAAACTTTCCTAATCTCAGTCTAACCCAGTGGTCCCCAACCTTTTCCTTCTGGCGGGCGCCAAAAAAAAAACAAAAAAAACCGAGCGCTGCCGGCGGGCGCCAAAAAAACAACAAAAACAAAAAAACCCCGAGCGCTGCCGGCGGAGCAAAAACAAACAAAAAAAACCCCGAGGGCTCCGCGGGCGCACTTACACCCCCCGGCGGGTGCAATGGTGCCCGCGGGCACCGCGTTGGGGACCCCTGGTCTACCCTAAATCTCCCTTGCTGCAAATTAAGCCCGTTACTTCTTGTCCTACCTCCAGTCGACCTGGAGAACAATGGATGGCTGTCTCCTCTTCACATATTTGAAGACACTTATCAGGTCCTCCCCCCCCCCCCCATCTGTCTTCTTTTCTCGAGTCTAAACCTGTCCCCTTTAAAAAAAACAAAAAAAACAAAAAACCTTCCCTCACAAGTCAGGGTTTCTAAACCTTTGATCGTTTTTGTTTTTCTCTTCTGGACTCTCTCCAGTTTGCCCACATCCTTCTTATAGGGTGGCACCCAGAACTGGACAAAGGTCTCCGGCTGAGACCTCACCAGTGCTGAGTAGACTGGGACAGGGACCTCCTGTGTCTGTTAATACACCCCAGGATGATATTAGCCTTTTTTACACCTGCATCACATGGTTGACCCCGACAGCGGGCAGCTGTTCAGAGGTGAAATGTGCCTGTTCTCTTGAGCCGGAGCTCAGCAGATGGGTGTCGCCCTCCCAAAACTTCCCCCTGTGACCGATCCCTTCATTGGTTGCTGCAGCAGAGACGCTTCGGATTGAATGAGTTAACCGCCCCCCCCCCCCACCCACTCAGTGTGCCACGGCGGGGGCTAGATTCGGGGAGCATGGGGGCAACTTGCCCTGCACCCGCTTGGAGATGAACAGGGCGAGCTCGAGTGCTCTCACTCCAGCACTCCACATAAGCACTATGGGAAATCGGTGTCGCTCCGTCGAGATCAGTGGAAGATCTGGTTCTTATCGTCTACTTCCCTTGTGCATTTGCCATGGAGTTACCCGGGTCGTGCAAAGTCTTCATGAGGCAAACCCTCCTTGCTGAGAGGCCTGTGCGGAATGATCGCTGGAGCAGGTGCCACAGAGATTCCTTGAAGACGTTTGTTTGGGTCTCAGTTCTCAAACTGAGCGCAGAACCCCTGCCACCCCCGTCTCCCTTGCTGCGTGTGCCGTTTGGCTCGTGCGCTTTTCCTGTTACACGTAGCGCAAACACGTCCCTCGGAGAAGGGATTAAGGGCTGCGTTAACAACACAACCAGCTGCTGCTGCTCTGAACAGTGCAGCTTAGAGAATAACTTCTGGGGCTGGGAGTTTCCAAGGGATATTAGCACTCCAATTCCCACTGATCTGTGCCTTTGTTTGCCCGGTGCACTGTCTGTGCAATAGGAGAAGGGGAGTTCAGTGGGGCAACATTTCCAGGGTTTCTTTAACCAGACCGGCTCCGTTCCCTGCTGCCAGCCTGTTCCCAACACACCCAGGGAAGAATTTGACCTATATTCGCGAGGTGGTGACATAAAAATGGTCCAAAGCCACAATCTAGGCATTTTTCCTCCTCCTAAAGTCATGATTTTCTGAGCCCTTGCCCACCGCATGGTGCTGCTGGAGTCCGTTTGCAATCCTTGCTTCAGGACTGAAAGGGGACACAGGGGTGGCTTATTTAGCCTCAAGTATCAGAGGGGGAGCCGTTATAGTCTGGATCTGTAAAAGCAGCAAAGAATCCTGTGGCACCTTAGACTTAACGTCTGTTAGTCTATAAGGTGCCACAGGATTCTTTGCTGCTTATTTAGCCTCGTTCACTGACCAGGTTGAAGTCTTGTACGAAAGGTCACTTGTCTGGCCTCGTCTTAACCTCCCTCCTGGTTCAAAAGCATCTTCCCGCCCAGCCGGGGCCGGGGTGCAGCCTCCTGAATGGGGGGTACGACGCGGAGTCACCGCACAGCGGCGCGGGAGACGAGTCCAGCAGTAACTTTGCTCAGAAACTCGTGCGGACAAAGGAGTAAGCGTGTGCCGATCTGGCTCCGGCTAGGCCAGATGGGAGCCTATGCTGGAATCTCCAGCTACTGTGCCTGTGGTACCCGGCTGATCTCTAGAGCCGGTCCTCCCTTGGCCAGGGAGTTTAGGGGTCTCCTAACATATCAGGCTCTGCAGGCAATCTTCTCTCCCTCCCATAGCCCAAGATCCAGACTACCTGCCTGGGGGGGTGTTGAAAGGGCCACTGTTAGGGCAGTGAAGCCAGGTCAAAGCACATCGTTCTTATGAAGTTCAGCTGCTGCAAAGAGAAGCCGACGACGTTCCCTGCTGCCGTTAAAGGCTCAGAGGATGTCGCCTCCAGGTGAGCCCGTGAGCTGGTTGGCAGCCGGAAAGCAGATGCCAATCGCTTGGCAAAGAGAGCAGAGAAGCCAAGCCCAATCTTTGTTTCCCGCGATGGCATCACACCGGCGGTGAACCCTGGTCCGGTTGTGTCCCTCGAGCACTCGGTGTGTTGGGTTTCACCTGCTGCGTTCCTCTTACTCATCGGCAGGAACACGTTAGCGTGTCCCAGTTGGCTCTGTGTCAGAATACCGTTCGGGGCAGCGGCTGATTAGACCCCCATTGTACGGAGCCGGTATGATGCCGCTTGATGCTGCTGCCATCTCTCGCAGTGGACAAAAATGCCCACGTAATATCTGCGCTGAGCAGCTCCTCGGCTTGACTTCGATGCCCACCAAGCCCCAGGGCCTGTGTGTGTGTCTATGGAAATGACACGGACATCAGCCTACAGCATAGCTTGAAGCACAGAACGTGCCTCTTCCATCCCAGCTCTGCCAAGGACCTTGGCTACTACCAGGAAAACTCCAGGGCCTGCTGGGAAGAAGACATTTTCCTCTGGTCTCCCTTGCACCCTGCATTGGTAGGACGTAGCATAAGAATATAAGAATGGCCCTAATGGGTCAGACCAAGGGTCCATCGAGCCCAGTATCCTATCTTCCGACAGTGGCCAGTGCCAGGTGCCCCAGAGGGAATGAACAGAATAGGGAATCATCAAGTGATCCATCCCGTCACCCATTCCCAGCTTCTGGCAAACAGAGGCTAGGGACACCATCCCTGCCCATCCTGGCCAATAGCCATCCTCCATGAACTTATCTAGTTTTTTTTTTTAACCCTGTTATAGTCTTGGCCTTCACAACATCCTCTGGCAAGAAGTTCCACAGGTTGACTGCGTGTTGTGTGAAGATATACTTCCTTTTGTTCGTTTTAAACGTGCTGCCTATTAATTTCATTTGGTGACCCCTTAGTTCTTGTGTTCTGAGGAGGAGTAAATAACACTTCCTTATTTACTTTCTCCACACCAGTCATGATTTTATAGACCTCTATCATATCCCCCCTTAGTTGTCTCTTTTCCAAGCCGAAAAGTCCCAATCTTATTCATCTCTCCTCATACGGAAGCTGTTCCACACCCCTAATCATTTATGTTGCCCTTTTCTGAACCTTTCTAGATCTTTTTTGAGATGGGGCGACCACATTTGCACGCTGTATTCAAGATGTGGGCGTACCATGGATTTATAGAGAGGCAATATGATATTTTCTGTCTTATTATCTCAGTGATGTCTGCAGAACACTGGGGGCTCGGAGGGGAGGGAGATGCGAGATGAACTATTTTGTTTCTATTCTGTGGAGGTTCTTATACCGCACTCATCACCGCAGTATCTGAGCGAGCAGCGTGACTAATATCTGTCTCGTGTGGCTTGGTTGCTCATCCTCTCCCCCGGGGGAGACGTGTGTGCAGTGAAGTGTCTGGTTTTGGTAGCACACACGTGGCTCTGTGGTAGGGAAGGCAGGTCAGAGAAACGTCCCTTGCCCTTGGATGGGCCTTAGTTCCTGGGGGAGTCGTTCCACAATCTGGGATTGGCCCCCAGAGAAAGTTCTGCTCCTGCTCATACGAGTACGTCATCTGTACGGCACCCCGTGTGTCAGGGGAGAGACGTTATCGCCCATGATCTTCATCCTGCAGAGTCAGGCTTGGTCACCCTCCCTGGCTGTAGGGCATGGAGTGCCTGGTAGAGGAGGAACGAGACCTTGACTTGGATTTGGTAGTCGGTGAGGAGCCGGCGCAGCGAGCGGAGGACAGGTGCGATGAGCTCGCGACAGCCTGCGTTGCTGAGGAGACGTGTGGCAACGCTCCGAGCGAGGGGCAGTTTCCGGGGCGCTGAAGTCTTCGTGCCCAGGTCTGCCACGTTGCTGCAGCAGAGCCGAGGGGTGCCCAAGGCGGGACTAAGTGAGGCCAGGTCATCGTCTATTGGGGTGGGACGGCGTCTCCTAGTGGAGCAGAGATGGCAGAAAGTGTCACTTGCATGATCCATCCTTATCCCCTCCCATGCTCACTCCCTTCCACCCCAGGCCAAGATTTTAACAGGGAGGCTTGGGGGGAGGGGATGGGGGGCTCTATTTCTGGGTCCAGATTCAGGGACCACCCCAACATTGCGTCTGACCTGCGCATCACGGGCCACCAAACCCAACCCCGTCACCCTCGTATGGAGCCCAGCAACCTGGATTAGATGCAAGTCTCATAGTCCACCAGAGACTAAGCACATGTGGGCCACAGGAGGCAGAGCCTGAGGTCCCTGCCATGGCAGGGGGTGATGAGGTGAGAATGCCCTGTGACCTGTGCCATATGCTGGCAGGGAAGGTGAATTTCCTCCCCCCCTGTCACGGAGCCCCCGGGTGATGCTCTGGAACTGCTCCCCACAAAGCCAGTCAGGACTTTGGGGAGCCTCCTCTCCCTCAGAGCAGACTGTCTTCAGGGCAAGAAGCTCACACGGCTTCACCTCCTGGGTCTCTCCTTGGAGCATTCAGCATATGCCCCTCCGTGCACTTCCCACAGCGAGTCCGCCCAGGTGGGGTCCTGGGGAAGCCAGAGGTCCTGCACACACACCCCCACTTCGCAGTCAGACGTGACTCTCAGCCAGCCAGTAAAACAGAGGTTTATTAGATGACAGGAACACAGTCTAAAACAGGTCTTGCAGGGACAGACAACAGGACCCCCTCAGTTAGGTCCATCTTGGGGCCCCAGGAGGGCCAGAGCCCCGTCTGGGCACCCCTCCGTTTCCCCAGCCAGCTCCAAACTGAAACCCCCCTCCAGCAGTCTCCTTTCTCGCCTTCCCCCGGCTCCTCCCCCAGCCTTTGTGTCCTGTGTCCAGTTTCTCGGGGCAGAGGTGTTACCTGGCCTCCAACCCCCCTCCTGGGTTCTCATGTTACATGCTCAGGTATCCTCCCTTCCCCAATGCAGGCAGTCCCAGCCAAACTCCCCACTCAGCATTCAAAGAACACATCAAGAACCGTCCCAGTTCGTCACACCCCCATGCCTGGTCACTGCCAATCAGGCCCCAGGGGAAGATTCTGAAAGAGACGATCCATATGAGACGCTTAACAAGTTCATCTAAGGCCAGCCGGGACCGTCATGATCAGCTGCTCTCACCTCCTGCCTGGCCTAGGCCCAAGATTCCTGCTCCAAACCCGGGACTTCTGGTTGAGCCAGAAGCCGATTGTTCAGAAGCCATCCCACCTTGCTCTACCGGCTCCCAAAGACGGTGAATCCTCCCCGTCCACCGGTTAGTGCCCCTCCCTCTGTCAACGCTGGACTGCCTGAAAATCTCCTTTCTTTGTCACCCTCTTGCACCGTTGGGCCAACTTCAGGCTCACCCTAGGTAGGCCTGTCTGTGGTTTTTATACAGCCCACATCACCTTCCTCTCGGAGCACCTCCCAGGCTTTAATGTAGTTATTTTAATAGAAAATAAAGCAGGGCAGTGCTCCTAGCCTCATGGGACCCATGGGGAAACTGAGGCACAGAGCGACTCCGGGATTTGCCTTGGGTCATGCCGGGAGTCTGTGGCAGAGTGGGGAATTGAACCCAGGTTTCCCACAAGGCAGGTGAGCCCCCTAAGCCCTGTTAGCCTTCCCGTGCCCGGCTAGCTCAGCTAAGAATCGCAGGGCAGGTGCTGCTACGATTCACCAAAAGGCACAAAGGCTCTGTGCGTGTCCCAAACGCAGCAGTGAAATCCAGCCACAAAAGCCTCTTTGTCCCGTGTTATTGGACATGACCCAGCGCAACCTGGGGCAGCCCGAAGAAGGAGCGGCATCAAATTAGTCAAAGCCTGTCAAGCGTTCGATAAGGAGACGGAGGGAAGATGCAAAGTCCCGGGGACGGCTCTTAGGGGAGGTCGGTCGTCACGGCCCATTCAGCTGCCAACGGACACAATCGCAACGGAGGTTTTCCGACGTGGCCGCCTGCCCATGGCAGGGGGGCTGAGACCCAGCAACCTGTTTCCCTGAGCAGCCGCCGGCCGGCAGAGACTTCCCCTCGCTGCCAGCCGGGGCCGGATTCAAACCCAGCCGCCAACGGCTCGGCGCGGTGTCTCGTTACTAAGCCGACAAGTTCTGCCAAGGAGCCGCACCGGCCTGCGGCGCGCTATTGTTTGGCCAGCGCCGCCCTCGGCGAGGCAGGACGCGGCTCCTTTTGGTGCAGAGCCAGAAGGAGCAGAGGGGTCGGCCTCAGGTAAACAGAGAACCTGCTCTTTGCTCCTTCCCCAGTGCATCTAACCACTGCCAGCTGGGATTCAGCCCAGGGCCTCCTCAGCCGAAATACAGGCTTCCACCAGTTGAGCTATGTAGAGATTCCAGGGATTTAGGCCATTATGTTTGGGGGGGAGGGGGAGATATTCACCACTAACATCACAAGCTGGGGCAAGCGAGTCTATCAGCATGCGGCTATAGTAGGCTCTTATCCTCTATGTGAGCGTGACGTAACTGAGCCGTGCGCTCCATTCATAAGGGCCGTGGAGCGGATCCCTCTTGCCCTGTGGGGAGGGTCAGGAACGCCGCGTTGTCCAGTGGCCTCCACCTTGCCGGAGAAGCGGCATTTCAGGGATTGGAGTCGGGAGATTTGAACCCAGCGCCGTGGCAAGCGACTCCAGCGTGGGGAAGAAAACGCCCTTTGTACCGCTCCTCGTGGCCCGAGGCACCCTCCCCTGGTGACCCAGGAGAAACAAACTCGATAAAGTGCCCAGCCATGAACTGGAAACAACGGCATCTTGCCTGCCGCGAGTGGCGTCTGTGCTGAGCCAGGCTGCGGCCTTCCCTCGATCCATGCGTGGTCATAAATATCCATCGCGGTTGGCGCTTACTCTTTATGGCGGAGCCCCCTGCTGGGAAGTGAATCTGCGAGCACTGGGCTCCCGGGCTCCCTTCCCAGCAGCCGGCTGACTCAGAGAGTGACGCTGGGAGCCGACCCGTGGCAAAGGCTGGCGGGTCCCAGCTGCTCTGGCCGAGCTCCCTGCTGAGGAGAGCGCTGGAGGCAGGTAAGGCCGGGGGCTGTCGTTCTGGGCCAAGCCTTGATCCCACTTGGAAGAGGGAGCTGTTTACACCGGAGAACTTTTCCAGCTTGGCTTCTACAGGGGCGGGAGTGAAAACCGGCCAGGATGCAGCGAAGGGTTTTGATGGCAGGTAATTCAGGCCTGGGGTGGCAGGAGAGATGGGGCTGGGGGGTGCAGTTTCTGAGCATGGCAGTTGTTGTTTTTGCCCTAGTGACACGTTGGCTGATTACCCTTTGGCGAGGCAGCGCTGGCAGCTCCTCCGGTGGGGGAGACACGCAGCCTTTCGGAGCAGTGCCACCCCAGGGCGCAGCAGTGCAGAGGAGGGAGGGCTCTCCCTGTGGGTTTGGGTTGGGAAATGCAAACCGGGGCCCGCTGGCTCTGCAGATGTGACACCCCCTGGCTCTACAGATGGGGGGGGGGGGCAGGACGTGGGGTTTAAGGGCTTTTAAAAATCTCTCATTGCTACTGACAAAAATGACTCCAGTATTTTAAAATATCAGCGCTGCTGATTAAAGCAGAGGGGGGCTGGGAGTCAGGACTCCTGGGTTCTATCCCCAGCTCTCAGACAAGAGTGGGGTACAGTGGGGTGGAACAGGGAGCCAAGACTCCTGAGATACGGAGGCAGTGCTGTCTAGTACCTACAGTCCTGCAAACCTAGGTTCTAGTCCCACTGGGTCACCTTGTGAGAATCTCCTCTCTGCCTCATTTACCCCATCTGTGAAATGGGCACAATGATATCTGTGTGGTTTGAGACCCTCCAACCCAAGGGCTAGACAAGTGCAATGTGGCGGCTGGTCCTTCTTTGCCACTTGAGCGACGGGGCAGATTCTTCCATCCCACCCGAACTCTGAGCCTCTCTGGCTATTGAAACACGAGGCCGCGTATCAGGGCCCTAGCGCTTTGCTCCACTGCCCAGGCCCCTAGCACGGCTCCGCCCTGCCCCGGGAGTTTACTGTCAGCCCAGGGGCTCTGGAATCTAAGCAGCTGGATGGGTTTCTAGCAGAGGAAAACACCCGTTCACGAGGGGCCACGGGAGATGTTTGCTGGGCCCAAGGACGCCTCTGCTCTGCCATGAGACGGCGCCTGGCTCCTTTCTCCAGCTGCGCTGCGTGAGCGCCACCCTTTGGGCCAGGGCATCATCTGCCCCCTTCCCCCCAGCTCCTTGCGCGCAGGGCAGGAGCTCCCAGCTGCCCTGGGGCATGAGCCGGGCTCCGTCGGTAGTGGGTCCCAGGAGCCGTTTGCCTCAAGGGGGCTGGGTTTGAGGGGGCTGCTGGCTGGGGGGTAGCCCCCGTGAGGTGAGTCCGTCCGTAGGGGTCTGCACAGCCGGAGCACCGGTGCTAGCGTTTGCCTCGGCAAAGGCTCCAGGACTGTGAGGCGCAATTCTGCCTGCCCCCAACTGCTCTGAGTCCCTCCCCCCTGCCCCACTCCAGGAGCAGCTCTCTAGGGTGAGGAGAGGACGGGGGCCTCCAGGGCTGGTGATCCAGCCCCTTCCACCCGCCACTTGCTGCTTCTGGTTCTTCCTAGGAGGCTTTTGACTTCAGGCCCTAGACCGGGTTTCCTCTCCGCTCCTCAGCTGCTCAGCGACCTGCTCCCCGGCGGCTCCCCGACTCCACCGAGATGTTTCTCTCCAGACAGAGGGCCACGAACAGGAAGCCGGGCCCGCTGCCCACCTGCCCCAACGTCCTCACCCCCGACCGGATCCCCAAGTTTTTCATCCCCCCCAAACTCTCCACCCTGTATGGCAGAGCCCCGGGCGGGAGCCCCGGTTCCCAGCAGAGCCCCCAAGGGACCAGGAGCCCAGAAACACACAGGACCCTGATCAGAGCCGCCGATCAGCGTGTCATCCACACACAGAGTCTGCACCAGGACCCCGCGGCCAGGGCAGAGGGTGAGGCTGGCCAGCAGCTCTCCCCTGCCTGCTCCATGCCCCACCTCGTCAGCCCAGGGGGCTTCCCCCTCCTGCCCGAGAGCCCCCACACACGCCGAAGGGAGTCCCTCTTTCACACCACGTGCCCACCCCACCGCATCTCCCTCGACCTCTCCCCAGAGCCCAGCGCCAGGCTCCTGCCCCCGGAGCTGCGGCCCTGGCAGCCCGTCCCCCAGGACAGCGACACGGCCTCCTCTGCAGGTTCCTCACCCTTCGGCTCTCCGGTGCTGGGGCACTCGCTGGCCTGCCAGGCCCCCCGGGGCCGGCCCCTCTGCAGCCGCACCCCGGATGCCCCGGCGGTGGGCCGGGCCGGCTCGCTGTCTGCCGAGGAAGCCAGCTCTACGGACGACAGCCCCAGCTTCCCGCGCCGACAGGCCGAGCCCAGCTGGGGGGCAGCGGCCAGCTTGGCCCCCCCACCCTTCTACCCCTTGGACTTCATCTGCCGCCCCGCGCGGGTGGCCCAGGAGAACGTAGTGGCGCTGAGCCGAGGCGGGTGCCTGCGCCTCGCCTCCGCGTACGTCCCGGGCAGCAGGCGCCTGCACGTCCGGCTGGTCAGCGCCGAGGGGCTCTACCCGCGGCCCTGCGACCCCCGGCGCCTCGGCTGCTGCGTGGCCCTGCAGCTGCGACCGGGCAAGGTGCAGAAGCAGCGCAGCGCCGTGGTCAAGAGGAGCCAGAGCCCCATCTTCAATGAGGACTTCTTCTTCGAGGGCCTGGCGCCCCACGAGCTGCCCGGCCGCCGCCTCCGGCTCAAGGCCCTCAACAAGGGCTGCGGCGTGAGGCGGGACACCGTGCTGGGCGAGGCCGAGGTCCCTCTGCCCGCCCTGCTGCCCCCCTAGGGCCCGGTGGCGCTTGCTCCCAGCGGGGGCCTGGGAGGAGGGAGAATCAGAGAGCCAAGGTGTGGGGGGCTGGAGGATTTATGGCTACTGCCCAGCAGCCCACCCGTCCCACCCCTCTGCCGCCCGCCGAAATGACCGGGCTGCCCCAGCCCCGGATGGACAAGGGCTCGGCGTCCCCATGCCCCTGGCCCACCAGGTGTGGGGGCGCTCGGCAGGGCTGAGCACTGGCCCCCAGGCGCTCTGTGCAGGGGGCGCTGGCTGCCTGGCGCCCAGCGAACTGTTTGTTTATTTTTTGATAATAAAAAGGAGCCTATGCTGCATGGGATCCCGGCCGTGGCTGCATGTGGGGGGGCCGGCTGAGCCGGGGGCACAGGCTGCAGCAGAGAGAGGGCCAGGGCTTCATGGAGAGAGTGTGTGTCGTGCGCCACCCTTTGCCCAGCCCCTTATCCTCTCCCCTCCCCTGACTCCAGCAGTTTCTCTCCACCTGGCAATGGGGGGAGGTGTCTCGCTCTGCCCGCAACATGTGCCATCTCTGGATCCGGTTCCTGCTGCAGGGAGGGGGGTGGAAGGGGAGAAGAGACACGACAGCTGAGTTTGCAAATAGAAGAAGAGAAAGCTGACAGCCAGCCAGCCGCCCTCTCCTGCCCCGGGGCTCTGAGCTGGGAGAGAGCACAGCCACCCCGGCAGGGGTCTGAACCTGTAGCCTCCAGTACTACATCCAGGAGGCCCCTACTGCTCGCACTACAGGTGGAACTCTAGCAATGGCTCGCAGTAGTAGGTTCTTAGCCTCTTCTGTGGATCAGCCACAAGAGGGCGACACCACCCACATTGCAGGTGCCACAAGGGTAGAAAGCAACAGCCTCCTCCCCCCTCGGGTGGCTGAGCGGGACAAGGGAAGAAAAGGGCCGACAGGCTGCAGGGGGAGAGGTGGCCGCAGGCTGATGTCACGTCTATGACCCCCCCCCTCGCCCCTGCAGGATGTCAATGTGCCCCACCCCCACTCGCTGGGCCCAAAGGGAACGCCATGCCTGGGGGGCGCATGTGCACCCCAATGGGCCCGGCTGGCATGAAAGGGCCAGCCCCCCTCGCCCTCGCATGGGGCCTGAGCGAGGTAAATGGAAGGGCTCCAGCAGGCTTTGGCTCAGGCACCGAGGGGCCTGTACCACAGCTGGGGCGGGCCAGGGACCCCCTGCCCCTCACTGGCTCGGCTCCCTGGGGTGCTGGCATGGGCACCGTGGCATGGATGGGAAACCATCTAGCTCCGTGGCAGGCGCAGACCCTTGAGGACATGGACAGGAAACCCACTGGTGGCCATTCTGGGGGAGCCCCCCAGCAGTCCCTGCCCCGTGGCCAATTCCTCACAGAGGAGGGGGGATGCCAGCATGGGGTGGGCTCTGGGCGCTGAAGGCGGGGGGCAGACCCGCAGAGGGAGACAGGAGGGCTTGCAATGAGACGGCCGTAATGCCCCCCAGAGGCGGGGCGGATGGTAACGGGACGTTCAACACCTCTGCCACCCCGGAGTGGGCACCGCTGGGGGCTTTGTGGCGTCGTTCTCAGGAGAGAGCACGACACCCAGCGCTGCAGCACCCAGAACACGCCCGGCGCTGCACGAGCAGCGTCACCGGCCAGCCTGCGCCTCAGCTCCTCGGGACCAGGGGGAGAGCGAAAGTTTCTGGAGAAGTCGCCCCCGTCGATCGGAATGAGACCTGGCACAGAGCCGCCACTGGACCTGAGCATCTCACAACACCTTGATCCTGACAGTCCCCGCCCCCACCCCACAGTGCCCTGGGGTGCGGAAGGGGGGAGCGGCACAGGGCTGGGGGCTGCAGTGCCAGCAGAGAGCAGGGGCAGGCCCTGGCACATCCAGGCTGCGGGGGGCAGGGGACTTAGCTCATGGCAGGCACTCAGGCCTCATGGAGGGAGGGACCCCGGCCAGCAGACCCCTCCTTGTCTCACCCCCAGCAGTCTCGCTGCTGCGCCCCATGGCTCTTCCCCACTCTGACCCAGCCGCCCCCTCCAGTCCCTTGTGCTCCCCCCCCCCCTGGATTCCCCTCCCAGCCGTTCAGCTCTGTTGATCTTTGCAGCTGGCAGGGGAAGGTTTGTTTGCCAAGGCCCCGCTCTGGGCAGGGGAAGGTTTGTTTGCCAAGGCCCCGCTCTGCAAACAGCAGGATGTCACCACTGCCCCCCCGAGCCACCCCCTCCTCTATTCCCATCAGCGGATCTGTGGGGGATGGCGTGTGGGGCTCAGATTGGCGCTGGGCTGGAGGGGATCAGAACCAGGGCGGGGGGAGGCGTGGCCGGTTTTGTCCCATCCTTTCCGGTGCGAGATCCTAGTGCTGCCCCCAAGCAGGGTGCGACTGCAACATTCGGGTGGTTCTACAGGGGCAAGTGACATCAACAAGGCCCCTAAATCCACCCCCGGTGGGGCAGGGTGTTGAATGGGCAAGATGCCAACAGGCTGGGAAGGATGGAGTGGCTCAAAACCCCAGACTACGTGCAGCGTGGTGGGAGAAGCCGGCCCATGGGCCTGGTCTGGCCTGGCCACAGGAGGGCTGCTGGCCTGGGGGGTGGGGTGGGGGGTATCTGGTGTGCCAAGCCCCAGTGAAACAATGGCAAAAGCGGCCTTCAGTGGGATGCCCAGCAGAGGGCACTGCTGGGCAAAGGATCGGCCCGGCTGCAGCCCCGTTCTCCACAGTCTGCCTCGGCCCAGCAGAGGGGAATCAGGTGTGGGGGCTCTTCCTTAATCTGGGGGGCAAGGGTGTCTGGTGGTTAGAAGAGTGGGGCACGGGGAGTCAGGACGCCTGGGTTCCATTCCCAGCTCTGCCACTGGTTTGCTGTGTAGTACTGGCAGGGGGGAAAAGACTCTCTGTGCCTCAGTTTCCCCTCATAGGCATTTAGGAGCCAGGACAGGTTTCTATTCCTTGTTCTGGGTGGGGAGAGGGGTCTAGTGGTTAGTGGAGGTGACATGGAATCAAGACTCCCATTCCCACTGACACTGTGACCTTGGACAAATTGCTTCCCTTCTCTGTGCCTCGGTTTCCCCATCTGTAGAAAGGCATCCTCGTATTGAGGTGATGAGGCTGAATTAATGAATGAAACCCTCCAGTGGAAGACACTAACAAAGACATTCTCTTTCGAAACCTGCTGAACTGGAAGGAACTGGGCCAAGGGAATTCTTGGAATAAACACAGGTAAAGCTCGGGGAATGTTCCTTAACGACGGCGCTAGATCTGTTGTGCAAATAGGGAAGACGAAATCAAGGGAAAGAATGTTTAATACCCACTTGATGCATCTTGTCTTAACTTGTCTGTGACCTCTTTGGGGCAGAGACCCTCTCTCAGTCTGTCTGTGCAGCGCCCGGCACGACAGGGCCCTGACCTCGGTTACTCTGTGTCTGGGCAGCGCCTGGCACGACGGGGCCCTGACCTCGGTTACTCTGTGTCTGGGCAGCGCCTGGCACGACGGGGCTCTGACCTCGGTTACTCTGTGTCTGGGCAGCCCCCGGCACGACGGGGCCCTGACCTCGGTTACTCTGTGTCTGGGCAGCGCCTGGCACGACGGGGCCCTGACCTCGGTTACTCTGTGTCTGGGCAGCGCCTGGCACGACGGGGCCCTGACCTCGGTTACTCTGTGTCTGGGCAGCGCCTGGCACGACGGGGCCCTGACCTCGGTTACTCTGTGTCTGGGCAGCGCCTGGCACGACGGGGCCCTGACCTCGGTTACTCTGTGTCTGGGCAGCGCCTGGCACGACAGGGCCCTGACCTCGGTTACTCTGTGTCTGGGCAGCGCCTGGCACGACGGGGCCCTGACCTCGGTTACTCTGTGTCTGGGCAGCGCCTGGCACGACGGGGCTCTGACCTCGGTTACTCTGTGTCTGGGCAGCCCCTGGCACGACAGGGCCCTGACCTCGGTTACTCTGTGTCTGGGCAGCGCCTGGCACGACGGGGCCCTGACCTCGGTTACTCTGTGTCTGGGCAGCGCCTGGCACGACGGGGCTCTGACCTCGGTTACTCTGTGTCTGGGCAGCCCCTGGCACGACGGGGCCCTGACCTCGATTACTCTGTGTCTGGGCAGCGCCTGGCACGACGGGGCCCTGACCTCGGTTACTCTGTGTCTGGGCAGCGCCTGGCACGATGGGGCCCTGACCTCGGTTACTCTGTGTCTGGGCAGCGCCTGGCATGACGGGGCCCTGATCTCAGTTGGGGCGTCTCAGCGCTCCCATAATACAAAGGAATAACAATGGAGAGTTGGCTGAAAAGCACTTGCTTGCTTGCAGTGGTGCCGGGGAGGCATACACCTTGCCCCTACCACTGGCTCAGAGGGGAGGGAAGGGGATATGGGTCCACCCAGCCCTGCAGCATGAGCAGCGCCCGGCTCTGCCGCCTGTTCTGCTGGGTGATGCTCCAGGCTCTCAGGAGTTCCCACGGGACATGGATCGGGAAGACACCCAAGGGGGTGATGGGAAGGAAACGGGGCTGCCCTGACAGGCCAAATCCATCAACGCAGGGATTGGGAAGGCTCCTCCTTGATGGATGGCCCCAGGGAGCCCTGCTATCTCCCCATCGCTATGGCAGAGCCTGGAGAACACAAGCACCAAAGGTTGCACCAGGTCAGGAGACAGTTTCCAAGAAATGCCGACCTCCAGTGCGGCGCATTAACACAGGCCCTGCGCTCCGGGAAGGGAAGGCTGCAGCCTGCTGAGCCCAGGAGCAGACCAGAGAGATTGCTATTAGGTGTAGCGGGCAGCACCTGGCAGCTCTGGCTGAGATCAGGGCTCCCCATGGTGCCGGGCACTACCCAGACCCTGGCCCAGATCAGGGCCGCCCATGCAATTCCATGCTGGCTTGTAAATCTGACCCACCCTTTCCACCTTCTCTTCTTTAGTTGCCCCATGGCTGGTTGCCGTCCGACTACAACTGGCCTTTTAATATCTGGTACTAGGATGGCAGCTATAGGGGCTCTGGGGCCAGGTAAGCTGCCTAGGCAGGGGGAGGGGGAGGGGGAGGGGGAGGGATCCCAGAACCCACGCCAGCACCTGGTTAGCCACTGGCCCCTAAGATCATCTGTCAGTGAGGAGCCCAGTGCAGGGCGCCGAGGGGAGTGGGAGTTCTGGCAGGGCTGGAAGCCAGGTTGCTGGATTCAATTGCCTTTAAACACAAATGGGAGCTGGTTTCTAAAGGAGGGTCTGTCCAGCCCACGGCTACCCGGCACCCATGCTCACAGAGGTAACGGAAGAGATCTGCTGAGCAAGTACAGCTGTGCACATCTGGCTCACACATGCCTCTCCATTTCTAGAATGCTGGCCACAGCTGGAACGCACATGGCGGCGCACTGCTGGCCTCTGGGCACAGCTGGGATGCCCATGCCACATCTGGCACATGGGGTGGAGCCTGGAGCCTGGCCAGGGCTCACCTGGTGGGTGAGCAGGGAATCCTGTTGCCACAGAGAAGGAGAGATGCCTTGAGACTGGCTGCAGCAGCTGCCCTGGGCCAGGCAGGAGCTGGGACATTCGGTGATGCCCCCAGGGTCACACCAGGAGCCTATGGCCACACTGGGAACGGAACCCAGAGCTCCTGGAGCCCAGCCCAGGGCCTGACTCACAAACCCACCCTTTCTCCCTGGGCGTGGGGAGGTCAGCTCCCACTCCCCCCACTGCATTAAGCTAGGGAGAGGGCGCAGGGGACCCAGCCCCCCAGGGAGTTGGGAAAGGGGCGTTTGTCAGCATCTGACTTCAAGTGGTGGCTGTGGTTTTCCGCAAGCAGGGCACATGAGCCAGACAGGAGCTTTGCCGAGTGGCCAGGCCGAGATGCCAGGGGCAGATAAGGGTCCAGGGCTGTTCCTGTAACCCTGTGTGTGCCTAGCACCGTGTGGGCAGCACTTACCATCAACCCTTATCGCAGCCCTCCCACGACGCGCCGGAGAGTGGTGCAAAGCCAGCACGTGAGAGCGCTGCGTGGCTCTACTCTGGACCCTGGGGTGTGGAGATGCCCCTCAATCCCCACCCGCACCCCCCTGCTATTCCGGCCCTGAAGGTGGGGAGCTGTGGGTCAGGATAAAGGGGTGTCAGGAGATCTGAGAGAGTGCAGCGGGGGAGGGGGGACCCAGGGCTGGGATAGCAGGGGGCTGTGGGTCGGGATTGAGGGACACACCCCTCTGTACATGCCCCCCAGAGCAGAGCTGGTTTGCGTGTTACTGAAGCATAGCCAAGGAGGGGAGGGGGGTTAGCACGTCCCTGCCCCCGCGGGCTGGAATCTCTGATTCACGTCCGACCACGGGTTCTCAGCCCCTCTTGGGAGCGTAACCGTCAACACGTGACTTCCTCCACAGCCCCCACCCCGTCGATCAGCCCCAGGCCTTCTTGTTTGCAAGCTGCCCTCAGCCTGCCTCCAAACTCAGCCCCGTGCCTGAGCCAGCCTGGCAGCTGCAATGCCCCTGGGGAGGGCACTGGAGTAAACAGTAAATCAAGCACCCACCGCCCTACTGACACATCTCGTTCCCTGCCCCTTCTAGGCCAGGCTCTGGGAGTCATGCTGCCCTTAGCCTCTCTGCAGGCAGCACCAGCAGCCCCATAACGCTGCACAGGGACAGCTCCCCCAGTGCTGAATTGCAGCCACTTCTTGGGGGGAGCCTGGCAGCTGGTTCAAACCCCCACTGCATTGCAGCACGGGAGAGTAGGAGAGCAGCAGGGGCTGGGCCCAGATGCCAGCTGCACAGGGCCAGGGGCTTGTGAGCTGCTAGGATCCCCGGCCACAGGCCCATCGCTGCACTCAGCCAGGTAACACCCCTGTGATCCAGCGGCCAGGGCTGGAACCAGGCTGGGGCAGGGCCAGCGGCAAGGGGTAGAGACAGGGGCCCTGCAAGAGCACCCCAGTAACAAGGAGTGGGGTGCCGGGTGTGGGATCCCAGGGGATTCTGGGTAACAGAGCACGGGGCGCTGGAGCTGAGCAGAGGCCCCAAGGCACTGCAGGGGGTGATGTCTTTTCTCTGATATACCCCACTGCCCTCGCAGAGCCAGCCCCATCTGCTACCCCCTCTGTGGCACGCCCAGCACCCGACCTCCTGGGGCTGTTCCGTGCCAGCAGCCAAACCAGTTCGCCCACTGCTCTGACAGCACATTACCAGAGACATGAACCTCCACGCAGCACCCCACAAGGATATGCCACAAACCCACCCATCACAGCCCTCACACACACCAGCCACGCCTACCAATCACCCACACACACACCCATCCACACCCACCAATCACAGCCCCCACAAACCCACACCCGGCCACACCCACCAATCACAGCCCCACAAACCCACCCCCTGGCCACACCTACCAATCACATCCCTCAAAAACTCACCCCGACCACACCTGCCTATCCCACCCCCACAAACCCATTTCCCCCCCTCCCCCCCGCGCAAACCCACCACAGCCACAGCCACCAATCACATCCCTCAGAAACCCACCCTCGGCCACACCTGCCAATCACACCCCCACCCCATGCCACACCTTGCCCCACAGCAATACCCACCAATCACATCCTGCACAAACCCACCCGGCCACACATGTCCACATGGCGATGCCTGGGGAACAGCCTGTAGCCGGAGCTGGTACAGCTTGAGATGAAGATCCAAGGCCCAGAAGGGGACCTGTTACGCACACTTCCCAGTGGGTGTGGGTGACACCCACACACCCCTGTGCAACACGGCTCACCACAAGGGGACACATACACACACCCCAGGCCCAGACACAGCCCCTCCGCCACACCTCCATATCCCCTAGTCCCCCCAACACAGCCAACCCACGTCCTGCAACCTGGCACTTGCGGCCACCCCATAGACACCCCCTAGGTCCCAGTGAGAGACCCCCCACAGCCCAGGGCCTTTCCCTCCTGCTCTGCGCANTCTGGTCACCCTACCGCCACACCTCCATATCCCCTAGTCCCCCCAACACAGCCAACCCACGTCCTGCAACCTGGCGCTTGCGGCCACCCCACAGACACCCCCTAGGTCCCAGTGAGAGACCCCCCACAGCCCAGGCCCTTTCCCTCCTGCTCTGCGCAGCCCTGCCCTGCCCTCTCTCCCTGGCTGGGTGGCTCAGGGCCAGGAGCCCGCAGCACCGCCCGGCTGGGTGCCAACTGCGTCTCTCGGTGGGCGTAGCTCCGGTGAGCGACTCACCTGACGAGAACTGGGAGACTTGCCCCGACGCCACCTGGCTGGCCCGGCCTGTCCCTGGCTGACTTGGCCCCGGGGCAGGATGCATGGAGGGGTCCAAGTCAGATCCTGCTTAGCCAAACCATGGGGGCATGCAGGGGGGTGGGACTGGGCAAGGGGCATCGTCCTTAGGAAGGGTCCTGGGAGATCCCCTTTCCCGCTCCGGATGGAAACAGCAGTGCTTTGGGCGAGCCTGGACTCGGAGACCATCAGCAGCAGGGAGCCAGAGAGAACCACCGGGTCCGTCTGTGTCCAGCAGCCTCACTCCAGAATCCCACTCCTGTTGGCTGTTCAACAGCGTGAGGGACGTTTACACGCTGCTGAGGGAGGCAAATCGGGATTGAGGAGCATCACAGAGCAGTAGAGAAGCCAACCGCAGGGCTAGTGGGGGAGCGAGTGCTGCGGGTTGGGATTGAGGGATACCGGCGGGGCTGGGGCTGGGGCTGGGTGCGGGAGAGACCAGGGCTGGGGTAGCAGGTGGCTAGGATAACAGGATGGGGGTGGCAGATTGAGTCTCCTGAACAGACAGGTGATCCTGATTATTCCAAGCAGCCTGGTGGAATAGGGCCTGCCCCTGCCGCAGTACTCACCTGCTGCCCCATGTTACCCTGGTTGCTCTTTGGGGCTGAGACAGGGCGAAGGACCATGTGTGCTTTACTGGGCCACCTAATTATCTGGGGCTGGGTGCCACCCTGTCTGTGAGGGGGTGGGGCAGTGCAGGACTCCTGGGTTCTATTCCCAGCCCTGCACAACCTGGGGCAAATGGCTCAAGTTACATGTTTGTCTGGGAGGGTGGATCCAGGGGCCTTTCCCCTGCCGTTTCAACCCAAATTTTACCCCAAGGAAAAGACAATTAAAACCAGAACAGTAGAGCTAACATGGGGTAACTTCTGTGGCCTTTTGTGTCACTTCCTAGGGTCCAAATCCTGTTCTCAGTTACCCTAGTGTAAACAGGGTGTAACTCGCTGGAAGTGAAGGGAGGGACATGGTGTAAATCAGGAGTAGCTCCCTGAAAATGAATGGGTAGCTCCATGGAAGTCAATGGCGGGACGTGGTGTAAATCTGGAGTAGCCCATGGCAGGCAATGGGGACGCAGTGTAAATCCAGAGTAGCCCATGGAAGACATTGGGGGATGTGGTGTAAATCTAGAGTTGCTCATGGAAAGCAATAGGGGATGTGGTGTAAATCCGGAGTAGCCCATTGGCAGGCAATGGGGAGGGAGGCAGTGTAACTCCGGAGTAGCCCATGGCAGGCAATGGGGAGGCAGTGTAAATCCAGAGTAGCCCATGGAAGACATTGGGGGATGTGGTGTAAATCTAGAGTTGCTCATGGCAAGCAATAGGGGGTGTGGTGTAAATCCGGAGTAGCCCATTGGCAGGCAATGGGGAGGGAGGCAGTGTAAATCCGGAGTAGCCCATGGCAAGCAATGGGGAGGCAATGTAAATGGGGGAATGTGGTGTAAATCCGGAATAGCCCATTGGCAGGCAATGGGGAAGGCGGTGTAAATCCGGAGTAGCCCTTGCCCACGCTGCCCGCACGTGCCGCGCAGGGGCGTGTCCCGGCTGGGCAAGGCCCGCCCGTCACGCGGCGGCAGCGTGGCGCGCGGGGGGAGGAGCAGGCAGCTCGCGGGCCGGTCCAGCCTCCTGCACCGGCGCTGGTTGTGTAACAGGGGCGCCCAGGCCCGGCTAATCGAGCACTGCTCCCGGGATCCACGCGTGGAAAACAATCAAGGGGCCTGGTCCCTGGGGAGGATCTCGGGGTGCGGGGGCAGGGGAGGCCGTGGGTGCTCAGCCCCTCTGGAAATCAAGGGTGCTGCGGGCGCCTCGGGACATGGGGGCTGGAAAGGAGACCGGGCAGCCAGAGACATTAGCGCCCCCAGGCCCTTCTCTAGCCAAGGATCTCAAAGCACTTTGTAAACACCCACTAGCTTCCCCATCCCCATGCAGGGTGATCCCCTTCACATCTGGGAAACTGAGGCATGGCCAAGGCAAAGTGGCTTGCCCCAGGCCATGCAGCCGGGAAGGGAACCCAGATGTCCTGCCCAGCCGCCCTTCCAGCGCCCCTCTCTCCCAGCGGCATGGGGAGTTTGCGGTGGACAGGCCATGAGTGGGAGCCCAGCGAGGCCGTGGGGCGGGGACGGGGATTCCCCTGGGGATGTAGGCCTCTATGCCTCTTCCCTTAGCTCTGCCCCCTGCTAGGTTGCACAGGGGCCCGAAGAGTCCCTGGGCCCTCTGTGCACTGGTGTCTATCAAGGCCCTGATGAACCTTGCCACCCCCTTCCCCCTAGTTAGGGGGTCTTTTGCTGTTTTGTCCCAGGAGCATGCCCTTCTTTAAGGGGGCCTGGGCTCCCTCTCTGCCACATTCAGAGCTGGGTGCTGCCGTACACAGGGTGTGGGTGACCTCTGAACCCCACCCTCCAGCACCGTGGGGAGGGGGTGGGAGGGTGTCCCTATGGGAGAGCTATGGAGGGAAAGCGGCAGGGGGAAAGGAGGAAATGGAGTCGGGGTGAAGCCTCTCAGGGCATTTACACATGGGTCCATCAATGCCCGGTGATTGCAGAGGGCAGGGGCAGCCATATGGGAGACACTGAGTCGTAGCCCCCACTGCTGCCAGGCACTCAGAGGACTCCGGCACTTTCCCTCCTGTCCCCTCTGCAGGGAGGGGCAGGTTGGGCTGGGGGGTGAGGGCTTTTCACGAGTTTTGTCCCACCTCTCAGGGCCATGAGTCAGGGCTCTGCAGCACAGGTGCCCAGGCCTGGAAGCTGAGGCAGGAGCTAATTGGCATGGGAAGATAGCAAAGTCTGTCAGTGCTTTGCCATTCCCCAGCCCCTCCGCAAGAGGTTGTAAGCAGCAATGTCTCCAGGAGACAGAGGAGGGAAACTGAGGCACAGAGCCAGGATTTCCCCCAAGGTCACATGGAGAGCAAGAAATAGAACCCAGGAGTCCTGACTGCCAGCCCTCCCTTCCCGCTTTAACCATTAGACTTTATTCTCCTTCCAGAGCTTGGACTAAAACCCAGGAGTCCTGACCCTCGCCCCCTTTGGTGACCACGAAACCCCAGCTTCCCTAGGAAGCTCACAGAAACCACGTTCCCAGCATGGGCAGCGCTTGCAGCTTTATATCCAGGGAGCAGAGAATTGGGGGGGAGGGGGGGAGGGAGAATGGGGCCTCCTGTACAAAAAGTCTGAGCTGGGGAGGCAGGAGCCTTTCTCTGAGGGGTTCTTGGGCCATGATCCCCCTCAGCCCCAGGTTCTGTGCTGGATCCACTGACGCAGCCCCAGGGTCATGCGATGGGAGGGTGCAGGGCTGGGCTAGAAGGAAGCAGGCTGGGGGATGCAGGGGGCAAGAGGAGGGATAGGAGGTTGCGAGGGTCATGCAGGGCTGGGGAGATGCTGGGGGGTGTGCAGGGATGCAGTGGGGGGATGCTAAGGTGGTGGGTGCAGGGCTGGGCTGGGGATGCTGGAATGAGGAGGAGGGATGCAGTGGGGAGATGCTGGGATGGTGGGTGCAAGGCTGGGCTGGGGATGCTGGAATGGGGGAGGAGGGATGCAGTGGGGAGATGCTGGGATGGTGGGTGCAGGGCTGGGCTGGGGATGCTGGAATGGGGGAGGAGGGATGCAATGGGGGGATACTGGGATGGTGGGTGCAGGGCTGGGATGCTGGAATGGGGGGAAGGGATGCAGCAAGGAGATGCTGGGATGGAGGATGCAGAGCTGGGGACAA
>QXTE01000095.1:4997660-5023442 GCA_003942145.1 Platysternon megacephalum
GGGGATATCGGGGGGGTATCGGGGCAGCTGGCGCGGGGATATCAGGGGGGTATCGGGGCAGCTGGCGCGGGGGTATCGGGTGGGTATCGGGGCAGCTGGCGCGGGGATATCGGGGGTATCGGGGCAGCTGGCGCGGGGATATCAGGGGGGTATCGGGTGGGTATCGGGGCAGCTGGCGCGGGGATATCGGGGGTATCGGGGCAGCTGGCGCGGGGATATCAGGGGGGTATCGGGCGGGTATCGGGGCAGCTGTCAGGAGGAAGCGGGGGGGTGGTAATGGGGTATGACTGGTGGGGGCAGTGAGTGGTGAGGGGCAGTTAGCAAGGGGGAGCAGAAGGGGCCAGTGGGATCATGGTGGCTGGCAGGGCAGTAGGGGAAGCTGGAGAGCAGCGGGCGTCCCTGGCAAGGCAGAGGCCCGTGGGCGTCGTGGCACCCAGCGGGTGTCAGCAGGGCACTGTGGGCATCGGTGGCAGCTGCCAGGGGAGGTGGGCCGAGCAGCGCTGCAGGCGTCACGCCGATGGGTGCATGGGAGTGGACGGGGGGGCACTGGAAGGAGACTGGGACTAAATCCGGCTGCGATGGATGGCTCGAAGGGATTGTCCTGCGTGTGCTTCCCAGTATGCCCAGGGACCCAGGGACAGTCTGACACCTCTTGCCCCATTTTGTCCTGTCCGATTTTGTTGACTTGGCAACCCGGTCTCTGGCCTAGTGTTGTTTATTCTGCGTGCCGGGGCTTGGTTTTGTTCCCATTCCCCTCTGCTTTCCTGCCTGGTGCATTGGTAGTGGAGCTGTGCCAGCCAGGAACGTTCCCCGGGCGGTGCAGTGTATGTGTTCATATGCAACATTGCCCTCTGCCAACAGGGATCAGAACTGTGCAACTGTGTGTCATGCGCCCTATACTGCTTGGCCAGAAGGGAGAGTCTCCTTTAGACGGGTGGTAGCGGGGCTCTGTGTCCTACCCCCTTGCTTAGGGAGGGAGGATGGCCTAATTGATAAGACACTCTCCTATAGCAGGAGAGCTTAGTTCCATTCCTTCCCCTCTCTGGGCCTCAGTTTCCCCATCTGCACAGTTGGGACAACGACTCTTCCTTTGTCTGGCCTGTTTATCTGTGATCTCTTTGGGACATGGATGGTCTCTCAAAGGGGACCTGATCCCAGCTGGTTTCCCTTTGCCGTGAGGTTCCGAGAGGTGTAAAGTCCCTGCGGATTTTTTTTTTTTTAACAGTTCAAGTCTCTCTAGTTTGAGGTTCCCCCCCCTCTTCTTTTCTCCCTGAGTTGTAAACAAAATCAGCTGCTTCCGTCCAGAACCTTCAGTAAGTGATTTGCACGGTAGCTGCGGCGCGGCGTTAAATCAGGGAGCATCTGACCATCGGCTCTTTTCTGCGCTGTGAATACAGATCTCGTGGCGGCCTGTCCGGTTTCCGAGTTACTGTTCCTGGCTCCTCTGCCTCTTGGAGGGAAGCTTCTTAAACGCCTTCCGCATGACTAGCCCCACCACCTGGTGTCCCCGGGGGGCGTAGAGTCCAGCACGCTGCGGGGCCAGGGACGCCAGGCCGGGGGAACAGCTTGCAGAACTTTGCCTGATGCTTGCAAACTCCCTGCTGCAGGCACCTGGGCCAGCGCCTGGCCCCTGTGACAACAGATACTTCCCCCGTGCAGAGGACAGAGTGAGGCCTGGGATAGGCAAGGGCCCTGCGGGGCGTTTTCCTTGGTGGCCTATTGCTTGACTCCGTGGTGCCTTTAGAAGGAGCTGTGAGGAGGGACCACAGGTCCCCGCGCCACCCCGATCCCAGAAACCTGCTCCTCAGCTGGGGAAGGCCGGGCTGGAGGGATATTGCTGCGGCTGTTCATTGCTAGGCGGAGGGTGACCAAACCTTGGCTGGGCTCTGAGTGAAACCCTGGAGAGGCAGGATGGCCTAGTGGTATGGCCCTGGCCATTTGGGTGACCTGGGTTCACTTCCCTGCTGTGAAACCGGGCAAGTCACTTAGTGGGGAAACTGAGGTACAGAGGCTGAGTCAGTGCTCACGAGGCTAAAGTCAGTGCCTCTTCACCCTCCTGCATCCCCTTATGGACCTGCTTTAAGTGCTGGCAGCAGTGTTGTCTAGTGGCTAGATGTAGGGACACAGCCCTATAGCTGTGGGACCCCCTTCCCGGAGCTGAGACGGGGGAGTGTGGTCAAAGGGCAGCGCGTTGGGACTCCTGGGCGCTGGGGTCCTTTCCCAGCCTGGGAAGGGAGCGCGGTCTAGCGGTTGGAGCAGTGGACTGGGTTTTAGGAATCCTCGGTTCTGTTCCGAGCACTGGGATGGGGAGTGAGTTCTGGTGATTGGGTGTTAGGGCTTCTAGGTTCTGTGTTGGTTCTGGGAGGGAAGGAGGGAGCTCCAGTGGATAGAATGGGGCAGAGACTGGAAGTCAGGACTCCTGGGTTCTATCCCTGGCTCTGTGAGAAAGGGTGACCTTATGGATAGAGCAAAGGGGGAGCTGGGGGGCCAGGACTCCTGGGTTCTTTTCCCCAACTCTTCCACTCTCTGTGGGGCTTGAGCAAGTTATCTCTCTGTGCCTCAGTTTACTACTTCCCTTTGTCACTGTCCGGGAGGGTAGAGGCGTGTGTCATGAGGCCAAGTGAATGCTGGTGACGTGCCCATGGATCTCGGTACATGTGCTTGCCCCCAGGGCCCCAGGGCATTGGCTAATGCCGCCATGCAGGAGCAGCAGGTGGGTAGTGGTGGATGCACTGGGAGGCACCAGGGTTACTGGCAGAGACTGGCGTTGCCTAACGTCGTCTGAGTTGCTGTCATGCAGACGAGGCTGTTGTTTTCCCTTTGGGGGGGGGTGTCTCCTCGGAAAGGGCCAGCGCTGGCAGTGTAGGTGCCCGCACACAGGAGGACTGGGGTGGAGGGATATTGCTGTAGCTGTTCAGTGCCCGGCCGGGGGACCGAGCCCCAACTGGGACATGAACATCTTACTGGAGGGGCAGGATGGCCCAGTGGTTAGCACACTAGCCTAGGACTTGGTTTGATTCCAAAGACTCACCTGGGACTCGTCACTGAGTCGCTCTGTGCCTCAGTTTCCCCATCTGTACATTGAGGATAATACTCCAGCCCCACATGGGGGCACTGAGGATAAATACATTGAGCTTGTGCGGTGCTCAAATACTATGTAATGGGAGACAGGTACTTGACCACGGATAGCTGGGAGATTCAAGTAACCATGAAGCCCTGAGCCTAACGCCTCCCTTGTCCTCTCCCTCCGCAGGGCCCGGACCTCTCCTGGGGGCAGTGGAAAAGCCTGCCTCGCATCCCCCTCTGGTGGCCTGTCTGCTAATGCATAATAGCCTACTGCTGCCGGGGGATGGAGTTCCTCCTGCAGCCCCAGTGACAGAGGGGCCTGGGAGGCTGTGTCAGAGACCCTGGGTTCAAGCCGGGGTGGGGTGGTGGCAGGACGAAGCCCCTTTCCCATTGGGAGAACAGAGCGTCCAGGACGTGCAGATCTCCTCAGGGCAGAGGCTTTGGCGTCTGGATGCCCTGAGGGATCCCAGCAGACACCTGCGGATTAAGGTTCTGGCTGCCCAGCAATACAAAACCAAACCCATGGCAAAAGGCTCCCTTAAGATAGGTCTCAAAGGATCCTGGTTACTTTCCTAGGGTAGTGTCTGCAGCGCGAGAGAAATTAGCGTTAGCTGCTCTTCGATCCTAGGCTGGTTGCATTTACACAGAGGGAGGCAAAGCGGTTAGAGCAGGGAAGATTGGGAGTCAGGTCATATTCTTGGCTCGGGGAGAGGAGTGAGGTCTAGTGGTTAGAGCAGGGCGGGGTTTGGGAGTCCGGAGTCCTGGGTTCTATTCCCAGCTCTACTGTTGGCTTGCTATGAGACGCTGGGGCCGTGCCTCAGTTTCCCCATCTGTAGGAAGGGCATAACAATACTGGCCAAGCATACTTTACAAGCAGCATAACGCGGCCTGGATGAAAGGCGCTGTAGCAACGTATTAATGACGCCGTGTTATACAAGAGCTAATTGATGTTGTGCGTAGCAGCGAGGACTGGTCAGCTGGCCGAGAGCATGTGCCAGGTGTGGTTACTGGCGAGGGCGTCTGTAACCACCTCTGGGATACACAGTGGCACATACCACTAGGGAATTTGCTAGGGAGGTGCCTGTGTTTTTCATCCCATGCAATACTCAGGGTGGGGTCAGCCCTGCTCAGAAGCCTGAGCATTGCCCTCCCCTGGGATCACCATTTCCCCATGGCTTCATTTCAGCAGGGATCCCCAGCATTTCCTAAGCCCCGGTGACTGATCCGTGCCCCCATCCCTCGTCTCTGTAGCTCGGCTCCCAGTGTCGCCCTGGGAGGGACAGAGGACCTGGCTTTGGGCCGTGCCACAAAATTTGCTGCCAGGAAAGAGCCAACGTGGCTGATGCCAGCACGACCGAGTGGCTGGGGCACTGATGTGGGGGACCTGGGTTCTGTTCCCCACATAGGCGAGTTACTCCCCTCCGTGCCTCAGTTTCCCCTCCCACCCTCTGTCCGTTTAGACTGTCAGCTCTTCGGGACTGTCTCTTGCTCTGTGTCTGTACAGCACCTGGCGCAGTGGGCCACGCTGGTGCTACCGTAATGCACCTAATAATGCTCCGGTGGAAACCTAGGGGTACCCCCAGCCCCGCTCGAGACTGGTTTTGATGGCTTGCTTCACAAACGGTGAGAGCGGCACCATCCTCTGCAAACTGCACGTGCTCACGCACCGCGCCCCCCCCCCCCACTTTTATTTTTAACCAGAGAGATGTAAGCTAATTATGTTAATGCGCTGGCTGTGGCGCGGGGCAAAGCCGGCTCATGGCGCTCGACGCTGCCTGCTGCGTAATCCCGTGGTAATCCCCACCCGGGGGTCGCCCCCGTTTCAGCAGCTAGGGCCTAGCTGAGGTGGGAGACCCAGGCAGCACCAGGGACGGCGCTCCCCCAATCGATGGAGGGCATTTGGCAGGATTGGGCCCGTCTGCACGGCTCCCCCTTTGCCAGGAGAGACCTGCCCACCGGGCGAGATGGGCCCCTGCTCCGCTCCAGCCTTGCGGGCAGCTGCTGCGTGTCTGCACCCGTCTCTCCGTCCCTTCTAGTCAGTCCAGATTCGGCCAGCGTCACTAGCGATGACCAGCCCCCCCGGGGCTCCGCCGGCCCTGCTCAGCCAGGTGCCTTGTCTGAGGCGCCCCGGGCTAGTGAACGTGGGGTGAGCTGCGTCCCCAGCCTGCTGCTGCGGCACGGCCCGTACCGCCTTCGGAGTGCCTCTTCCACCTTTCTAGGCTTCGCGCCTTCTTTAATTGGTGTGAAACTGCGCCCGAGCGGCCCACGCCCACTGGGCGGCCTGTTGCAATCAGCGTGTGGGCGCCTCTGGCAGACGGAGCTCTTCGTTTTCCTTTGTGCGAGGGGGACATCCTCCCCCGGCCTTTCCAGCCCCCCAGCTGCAGGGGCAAGGGCCTTCTGCATTAGCCCAGCACCCGGGCTGGGCCCCGGCATCAGACTCAGGACATCTGGCAAGGGTGGAGACCAGCTCCTTCCATCTTTCAGGCCCAAGAAGCCCGTGGTGCCTTCGTCTCACAGAGAGGGGAGCCTGGCACCGCTGGGGGCTGAGATGGAGAGATAGCACCCCCTCGCGTGCGTGGGTGCAGTTCACAGTGGAGAACTCCAGGGGGCGTTTAGGAGAGGTGGCAGCAGTGGGATAGCGGCTCATAACTATCGGAGCGAGTTAAAATAAAGAATCTGGTGTAATCAAAGAGGTTCTTTGCGTGGGGAGGGGGTTGCTAAAGGTGGCGGGGGACCACCCGGCCTGGGGGCCCCAGCGTGGAAGGAGGTCGAGCACCTGTTGGCGCCGTGCCCAGAGATCTCGCCGCGCCGGTACGACAGGCCGCGATCTGACCCTCTATGCAGACGCTGCTTTGGGCACTCCAAGGATGGGATGCCGATGCTTTGCTTCCCGCTCCCTTTAGCCTCGTCTCGCTCAGTTATCTGGGACTCCGCTCGTGCTAGGGGCTGTACAAGCCTGGGACAAAGGGCTGGTCCCTGCCCCAAGGAATGAAGGGTCCCTCCGTCAGATCTAGGCCCCCATGCGAGCCAGTGGGAGCCCTACCATCCGTTCCCATGGGAGGATTCAATGGATTTGTGCCCCCTCCAGTGCTGGCTAGTCTCTGTCCTGCCTGTACAGTTTCCTCCCCACATCTGCCCCCTGGCCCCTTGCCTGTAGGGCTAGTGAATAGCAGCCAAGGGGGAGAATTCACAAGTCACAGGCCAGCGAGGGCAGAGGTGCCTTCAGCCGAGTCTCAGAGTGACGTGGGGTTTTGGAGAGGGGAGTTGGATGTGGAGGAGAAGGCTCTCACGCCCCACAGTGACGGGCTGGCGAAAGTGGCTGGTGTCGGGGTGGGGGGCGGGGAGGAGAGACTGGCAGGGTGCTTGGGAGCTGGATCCTGCAATGCTGGGGGGGGGCAGCGGGTGGGTGGGTGCTGTGCTTGGCACAGGCGCGTGGAGTGGTTGGCAGGTGCTGTCCTTGGTGAGGGCTTCTGGGCACATGCTGGGCATGGCATGGGCTCGGCATAGGGGCATGGTGAATGCCACGTGGGGCACAGGCCAGCAGGCAGGTGCTGAGCTGTGCTGGGCATGGGCTGATGGGTAGGTGCCGTGGGGGCACAGACGCTGGCAGGGATGTGAGCTGGCAAGTGGGAGCTACGGGTGCTGTGCATGGCACGGGTGTGTAGTTGCTGCATGGGGTGTGGGTTGCTGCTGCGTGGGGTGCAGGCTGGCAGGTGGGTGCTGGGGGGCGGGGCTGGCGGACAGTTGCTGTATGGAGTGCGGGCTGGTGAACGTAAGAATGGCCACACTGGGTCAGAGTAATGGTCCATCTAACCAGTGTCCTGTCTTCTGACCATAGCCAATGCCAGGTGCTTCAGAGGGAGTGAACAGAACAGGGCGATTATTGGGTGATCTATCTCCTGTCGTCCAGTCCCAGCTTCTGGCATTCAGAGGTTTAGGGACAACCAGAGCGTGGAGTTGCCTCCCTGACCATCTTGGCTAATAGCCATTGATGGACCTATCCTTCAGGAACTTGTCAAGTTCCTTTTTGAACCTAGTTACACTTTTGGCCTTCACAACATCCCCTGGCAGTGAGTTCCACAGGTTGACCATGCGTTGCGTGAAGAAGTGCTTCCTTATGTTAGTTTAAAACCTGCTGCCTGTTAATTTCATTGTCTGACCCCTGGTTCTTGTGTTAATAACAGGGGAAATAACAGGTCCCTAGTCACTTTCTCCGCACCGGTCATGATTTTATAGACCTGTCGTATCCCCCCTTAGTTGTCTCTTTCCCAAGCCGAACAGCCCCAGTCGTTTTAATCTCTCCTCCTATGGAAGCTGTTCCATCCCCCTAATCTTTTTTGTTGCCCTTCTCTGCACCTTTTCCAATTCTAATAAATCTTTTTTGGGGGGTGGGGGTGACCAGAACTGCCCGCAGTATTGCAGGTGTGGGCGGACCATGCCTTTGGATAGTGGCGTTATGATATCTTCTGTCTTGGTGCCGTGCTGTGTGGGGGATGGGCTAGCAGGCGGGCGCTGCGTGGGTTCACTTGCTACGCTGGCGCTGCGTGGAAGGCAAACGCTGCGTGGGGAGCAGTGCAGGCCAATGGGCAGGGACTGGTGACGGGCGTGGTCCTGGCAAGCAGAGGGGCTCGCACGGCGCCAGGGAACCCCGCTGGGGTCAGGGTCTTCCTGCTGCCAGCTGGGATCATGTCTCCACTGGCGCTGGCCCGCCGGAGGAGCCCGGTGCCCAAGCTGCCCCGGCCGGGCTATGTCGCCAGGAGGCTGCTGGGGAGCGGGGCGGAATGCGGCTGCCAGCTGGGGATTAGCACTCCAGAAGCTGAGCTCTGTACCATCAGCATCAGCAGCTGGGCATGCTCTCCTCCCCTGCTGCACAGACACTGCCCGCCCCTCCCCGCCCCTCAGCTCTGCCCCGCTTCCCCCATCCCACCCTCGCCTGCTCCCACAATGCCCTTTGCCACCCCGAGCCACCTTCCGTGGGTCCCCTCCCATGGGGGCTTTGTCCACTCCCCACCCTCAGATCCAGCTGTGCTGGGCCAAACGCCTCCCTGGGGATTTCAATTACATTGCCTCAGAGTCGGGTTTGGCATGGCGTCCAAGCAGGGGAGTGGGGTCTAGTGGTTAGAGGGGGGTGGGGGTCCTGGGAGCCAGGACTCCTGGGTCCTATTCCCAGCTCTGCCCCTGATTTGCAGAGTAATACAGGGGAAATCATGTCTCTCTGTGCCTCAGTCTCCCCTTCTGTAGAACAGAGCAGCGCTTAGCTTAGATTCATCAATTCCAAGGCCAGCAGGGACCTGGAGCTGTGACCATCTCGTCTGACCTCCTGAATGATAACCAGCCTGAGACCTGCCCTGAATTAATTCCTCTTTGAACTAGAGCAGAGCTTTTAGAAAAGCAGCCAGTTTCGATCTAAAGCCAGGGGACCCTGGCGGGTTAATTTCTCTTTGTAAAGGACTTGTTAAACCCTTGGCTGTGTAACTACTGGGCATTTCCCTCTGGGGAGCAGATAAATGTGTGTATGAGCATGTGAGGAGAGGGGCCCCTGCTTGCCAGCTCGTAACCCGCCGTGCGGGGCCGTTCCAGCCCTGTTTGCTTTGCACTGAGAGGCTCTTTGTGCCAGGGGGCTGTCGCTTCATCCAGCTGAAATAACAGCCAGCTCTGGGGTGGGACCCGGTCGCTCTTTAACAGCCCACAGCAACAGGCCAGGGAAGCAAAGATCCAGTCAGACCAGCAGGGGCGGCTTGGGGAATGAGGGTGTGCTGGCTTTGGAGAGTCGCCCAGCGCGGTGTCCTGGCGGGGCGCCGGCCGTTTGGGGAACAGGGAGGCTGTGATCTTCCAAACCAGGAGCAGCTGAGTCAGCGCCATGGAATGCTGGGAAGGCTGCCACGGAAATGTTGGCTGTAAAAGCCCCGGCGGGCCGTGGCAGCGCCTAATAGCGCCTCTTTCCTCCTGAGCCAAGTGCCGGAGCTACTGGCGGGTGCCATACGGGTGGCAAGCAAAGCAGGGGCTGTTTGGGGGAAAGGGCAGCCCCCGCGTCTGTCCCGCTCCACCCTCCCTGGGCACCTGCCCCCTTAGGAACTTACAGCGCTGGATAACGTTGGGGATTGCGGCCTCACGGGTCCATACTTTAATGCCCATTTCACAGAAAAGGAAACTGAGAAACGGGGGTGAGGGGGTGGAGCTGAGAATAGAACCCAGGAGTCCTGGCTCCCAGTCCCCAGCTGTAACCACTGGGCCTCACTCCCCACCCAGATCTGAGAAGAGAAGCCAGGAGTCCTGACACCTGGTCCCTCCTACAGCTGGGCTCTGGGAGTCCTGGCTCCCTCCGGGTTCTGCCTGCAGTCCAGGGATGGAGCATGCCCAGGTCTCGGGCACAGGGGCCAGGAGTCAAGGTGCAAGTGTTCTAGTTCTGCCTCTGCCACTCAAGTCGCTCTATTATTCTGTGCCTCAGTTTCCCCATCGGTGACCAGACGGGGGCTGTTTTCCCATATTCCTGGGGGGGGGATTGTGAGATTCGCAGAGTTCCTGTCTGTCAAACTCTGGTTCACCCTCCATCAAATGATGGGGTAGGAGGGCACAATGCCGTCGCAGGTGAGTCTGGGGGGTGGGATGGGCTCCAAGAGGGGACGTTGTGGATGCAAGATTTCACCCCAGGAAGGGATCGGTGCTGAGTGCAATCCCGTGCGGGGGTTCAAGGCGTCACGTGTTGCTTGAGCATTTCACAGTGGGGGCTCCCCTGCGCGGGGGATCGGAACAGAGTGTCCCCGCTGCAGAGCTGCTCTGCATTATTCCCGTCAGTTTCCCTGCGGAGACCAGCCCTTTGCCCTCAGCAGGGAGTGTCTCCTGCCCTGGCTGGGTGCGCTGGGAACCTGCGCTTTCCTTGCATTGTAAATCAAACCAGACGTCTCCCCCTGCCCCTTTTGCAATCAGGCCTCCAGGATCTGTTGCCTTTAGCCCCTTCCCTCTCGCCGGCTTGCATGGCCCTGAGCCGCCCGGCTTGGGGAGAAAGGGGAGCTATTTGTAAAGGGATTTTTGCCGCAAGCCGCTTTGTGACGCCTGGCGAAAACCTTTCTACTTTCGTCCCTCTCGCTTGGCAGCAGGGAATTAGCCCGGAGAAAGGAAAGGAGTTTACTGGGCGGATAAGTGTTCTCCACTCCCGTCCCCCATCCGCTCCTGCAGGTGGGAGATTATTGCATTGACGTAGCGGAGGCAGGAGGTTAGTGATGGCTAAGCAGTATGCTTTCCCAGGTCACCTGCCTCTCTCCGGAGCCCCGATCGAAGAGCATCGGAGCCGCGCTCACGTCCTCGGAGATGGCAGAACTGGCTGCTGAAGGACGAGATTTTAGGCTAATGCCGAGAGCATCCGGTGGGGTCATCTCCCCGGGAGAGCCCCGTCGCCTGAGACGTTGGCTGCTAGCCGGGCTTGGGGAGGGGCCCCATGCTGCTCCCCAGGGCGCGGGGGACACGGTCATGCCTAGATGGGAGGCCCTGCCTCAAAGAGCTCACCATCCAAGCAGAAGGGTCACGATCCCTGTGTTACAGACGGGGAAACTGAGGCTCGGGGGGGATGAAGTGATTGGCCAAAGGGCGTGCGCGGCAGAGCCAGGAATCGAAGCTGAATCGCCCCAGAGCTGTAACCCCAACATCCCACATCCCTTTCTGCGGGCAATATGCCTGGGCCTCTGGGGAGCCAGGCCTCCGTCCCAGCATCCCTTCTCAAACCAGACGGGGCGTGTGGTGGGTCATTTATCCCTGGCTGTAATTTCACCATCTGCAGCCTAGTCCTGCTCCTAATACCCCTGAGCTCTGGTGCACAGAGCTGGTGACCGGGACCTTGTATTGACCAGCAGGGTCCCTTGGCCTTCCCAGAAGCTCTCAGCAAGGCAGCTGCTGCACAGCTGGGCTGTGTCATTGCAAACATCTGGGCCGTGGGACCGCCCCACCCCTCCCAGCCCAGACGCAGCAGCCAGCCCTAGGAAGCCAGAATCCAGCCTGTGGCAGTGGGGTGGGGAGTGTGTTGGGGGGGGGGGCAAGGTGTTGTCATGCCGACTGACGCATTGTGTTAGCAGCTCCCCAGTAATTTCACTACAGGGCTTTTAGTTAGTTAGGTTTTTTTTCCCTCCTTGATGTTGGCAGGAATTCGCAGAAGAGCCCGGGGAAGGGTTGGGCTGGAGGAGGCTGCGTCTGGCCTGGCAGTGCCGTGCAGTGGGCTCAGTAGGGGGGGTCAGGTTTACACCCCGCTGCGCACGGTGAACAGCAGGCTTCAGCCTGAAGACCCTCGGCCCGCGATCCCAGCCCAGGGTTCCCCACACAGCTCTGCCGGTGTCCCTCAATCCTGCTCCCCAGCCCTGGGACCCCACCCCCCTGCTCTGCCAGTGCCCCTCAGTCATGACCCACAGCCCCCTGCTATTCCAGACCTGCCCGTGCACCCCAATCTGACCCACAGTCTCCTCTGCTGTTCCTGCCCTAATCTCAATTCGGCTCCTGCTGTGGTATAGGAGGGAAGCAGCCGCTAGTGGGTAGAGCAAAGGGGGGTTGGAGGCAGGACTCCTGGGTTCCCACTCCGCCATTGACGCTGTACAAATATACGATACTGGGCAAGTCACTCCTCTCTGCCCAGCTGTGATGTGGGGTGAGGTTCACATTTGAAAAGCTTCCAGTTATTCCTCCCGGCCGGTTTCTCAGCTCACTGGCGGTCGCCCCTGGTGCAAATGACAACTGTTCGATGGATGGCGTCTGAGATGTGGACACGCACTTCTTGGCAGTGTGAAATCCCCACCATCCATTCCAATTTACCCTCCTGCGTTGCAGCTAACGCTACATCTGGACTTAGGTCTCCAGGGGTGAAAACTGTGATCTTTCCGTTGTCTGTCTTGTCTGTTTAGGCTGTGAGGCAGAGACTGTCTCTCGCTGTGCATCTGTGCAGCGCCCGGCACAACGGGGCCCTGATCTCCGCTGGGCAGGGACTGTCTCTCGCTGAGCATCTGTGCAGCGCCCGGCACAACGGGGCCCTGAACTCCGCTGGGCAGGGACTGTCTCTGGCTGTGTGTCTGGGCAGCTCCTGGCACAACGGGGCCCTGATCTCCGCTGGGCGGGGACTGGCTCTGGCTGTGCAGCTGGGCAGCGCCCGGCACAACGGGGCCCTGATCTCCGCTGGGCAGGGACTGTCTCTGGCTGTGCACCTGTGCAGCGCCCGGCACAACGCGGCCCTGATCTCCGCTGGGCAGGGACTGTCTCTGGCTGTGTGTCTGGGCAGTTCCTGGCACAACGGGGCCCTGATCTCCGCTGGGCAGGGACTGTCTCTGGCTGTGTGTCTCATAGACTCATAGACTTTAAGGTCAGAAGGGACCATTATGATCATCTAGTCTGACCTCCCGCATGATGCAGGCCACAAAAGCTGACCCACTCACTCCTGGAATAATTCTCTCCCTTGACTCAGCTGTTGAAGTCCCCAAATCATGATTTAAAGACTTCAAGTTGCAGAGAATCCTCCAGCAAGCGACCCCTGCCCCATGCTGCGGAGGAAGGCGAAAAACCTCCAGGGCCTCTGCCAATCTACCCTGGAGGAAAATTCCTTCCCGACCCCAAATATGGTGATCAGCTGAACCCCGAGCATGCGGGCAAGACTCTCCAGCCAGACACTCAGGAAAAAGTTCTCTGTAGTAACTTTTAATATCCCATCATTGACCATTGGTACTAATTACCAGTGATGGCATGTTATTGACCAAGATCACGTTATCCCATCAAACCATCCCCTCCATAAACTTATCAAGCTTAATCTTAAAGCCAGAGAGGTCTTTCGCCCCCACTGTTTCCCTCGGAAGGCTGTTCCAGAACTTCACTCCTCTGATGGTTAGAAACCTTCGTCTAATTTCAAGCTTAAACTTCCCGATGGCCAATTTATATCCATTTGTTCTCGTGTCCACATTAGTACTGAGCTGAAATAATTCCTCTCCCTCCCTGGTATTTATCCCTCTGATATATTTAAAGAGAGCAATCATATCTCCCCTCAGTTCCTGGCAGAACGGGGCCCTGATCTCACCTGTGGCAGGGCCTGTCTCCCGCTGGGTGTCTGTGCAGCACCCTGCACCATGGTGCGCCGATGGGAGCTGTTTGGGAATTTTTTCAACAAAACTTTTTTTTGGCAAAAAACCCTAATTTGTTTAAAGTGAAGTTGGCTGAAACATACCGGGTTTGATGAAACTTTTGCCAGGCAGGTGTCTCAGGTCCGGGGTGGAATTTCTGGAGGGGGCGACCCCAGAATAGCGAATGGCCTAGTGAGTAGAGCACTCACCCGGGGCGTACAAGACACAGATTCAAATCCCTTCTCTGCCTGATTCAGAGCAGGGAGTTGAACCAGGGCCTTCTGCGCCCCATAACCACTAGGGCATGGGGTATTCTAGGGTCTCTCCCTGGGGTTCTGTAGAAGATTCCCAGCGCTCGCTGTGCCCCTCCCGATGTGGAATCAAACCGAATGCGACTCATTTTGAGGTTTTGACTAAATGGAATTCTCGTTTTCCGGCCCGCCCCTGGCCCTGATCTCAGCTGGGCTGTTTCTCCGCCTCCAGCGCACAGCCAGGTAGTACCCGTAATAGTCCAGATGCTGAAACAGCCCATCTGGCTCTGAACTGAGGAGCGTCTTGGTCGTTGTCCAATGAGCCGCTCTCGGCTGAGGAACCAGCAAACCAGCTCTGGGGTCTGCATCCCACCCCGCTTCCAGCCGTCAGCTGCTGCAGCACCTTGCACAGCAACAATTGGCCCATCCCCGACTGCCCCACTCCTACGGGATTCTCCCCCTGCCTGGGGAGAGGTCTGATCCCTGTGCCAGCGAAGCCCTGGGAGCCAGCAGGGTGTGTATGTGTTGGTCGTTATGTAATAGCTGCCTACCGAGGGCGTGTTGTTTGCCTAGGTGTGAGATTATACAAGAGCTGTGAGTTCTGGATACTCCCTGTGCAGATCGCAGGAGCCAGAGTCCTGAGTGCCGACATTACGCCATGGGAGCAGCTCGCCTGGGCGGAGAGAGGGTAGCCGGCCGCTGGCCTGGGGTTCTAGAGAGATGGGTTTGAATCCTGGCTCCGCCACTGACTTCTTGTACGAGCCCTGGCAAGTCCCTTCCTCTCACTGGCATCAGTTCCCCCATCTGTAAAATGGGGAGAAATCAGCCTGCCTTTGTGTAGTAGATTGTGAGCTCTATGGGGCAGGGATTGTCTTGACTTGTGTCTGTGCAGCACCCGGTGTGCAGGGTCCCTGATCCCAGCTGGGGCAGGGACCGTTTCTTGCTGGGTGTCTGTGCAGCGCCTGGCACAGTGGGGCCCTGATCTCAGCTGAGGCAGGCACTGTTTCTCGCCATGTGTCTGTGCAGCGCCTGATACGACAGGGCCCTAATCTCCATTGACTCTTCTAAGTGCTGCCATAATATAAATTATAGTGTCCTGAGATGTGGTTCTCTGTGGGCTTTTGCAGGGCCTCAGATCATGGATTTTGGCTTTTTTTCCCCCTCCGCCATGTGGGCAGGGCTTTGGGCTCCCAGCAGTGAGCTACTGGCAGTATCCCAGCTGAGCCTGGCTGGCTATGAACCTGGAACCTTCTGTGCTACAAGCACCATCCTCTACCCCTGGAGCTAAAGGAGCAACACCATTAGCTGGTAGCTATAGTAGACTCTTATCCTCTTAGACAGACCAGCTACTAGAGGGGGGACAGAACCCCCCACTCCCCTAGCGAGGCGTTGTTATTACTGACTGCACTGAGCTCCAGGCATGGATCAGAACCCAGGGCGCTAGGCGCTGTACAAACCCAGACCGGAGATGGTCCCTGCCCCAAGGAGCTGACAGTCCGAGTAGGGGCATGTGTCCTGTGTTGGTTCTTGGGACTGAGGGTGGGGGGAGAGGGAAGACAGATCCTTTAATCCCTAGATTGCGAGTTCACCCCCGGCCCACCTTGTAGGCACTAGGTGACTCGAGGACTGGAGCGGCCGTCGGGAGTGAGCACCCCAGGTGGGGGGGTCCCTCCAGGTTGGCAGGAAGCTCGCCTCTTGTCTGCAGAGCTGCCAGTCCAGCATGTAAAAAGCCAGGCCGGGGCTGGGGGGAGTGGGTGGCAGTTCCCAGAGGTGCCCGGCGGCCGGCAGAGCCCTCACTGCAGCATGTGGTAGGGGGGCTGCAGAGGGCCGTGGAGCAGGAATTGCACCCAGGCCAGTCCCCTTCAGCAGCCCTGGCACGGCTCCAGCGACCACGGGCAGCTCCGGCCCAGGCCCACGAGCTCCCGGCAGTGCTACCAGCCGACGTGAGGCTGCTTGTGTCAGGAGCAAAACCCCTCTGGCGCTCCCTTGGAAGAGCCGGCGCCCCCAGTCAGCTCCCGGAGGACGGCTGGACGGCAGGGCCACTCGGCCAGCAAGCAGGGCACCAGCCCACGCATCAGCCCCAACCAATAGCTGCGACTACCCGGCAGGGGCAGGCTGGGAGCTGGCGAGCCAAGGGGCACCGCGGGGGCTGTCTGGGCCCGGCAGCCTCCTTAGAGCGTCACCCTCTGGGCTCCTGCAGCGCAGGTTGGGTTGGCGTCCCCGTCGCTCAGCCGGAGGGGAGCCCAGTGCTACCTCTTCCCCCTGAGCTTCTGTGCAGCGTTGCTGTGAGACTGCTGTGAAGCCCCTTTTCCTCACCCCAGAGGTGGCTGCATCTCAGTGCCGGGCAAGGGATCCCTGTATGAATAGTCCTGGCACCCCACCCCAGAGGCGGCTGCATCTCAGCGCCGGGCAAGGGATCCCTGTATGAATAGTCCCTATTCCCCACCCCAGAGGCGGCTGCATCTCAGCGCCAGGGATGGGATCCCTGTATGAATAGTCCCTATTCCTCCCCCCAGAGGCGGCTGCATCTCAGCGCCGGGGAAGGGATCCCTGTATGAATAGTCCCTATTCCTCACCCCAGAGGTGGCTGCATCTCAGCGCCGGGCAAGGGATCCCTATATGAATAGTCCTGGCACCCCACCCCAGAGGCGGCTGCATCTCAGCGCCAGGTGAGGGATCCCTGTATGAATAGTCCCTGTTCCTCACCCCAGAGGTGGCTGCATCTCAGTGTGTGGCTCCAGACTGGGATAAAAAGCTAGCGGGCGGCAGTGTGGCTGCTGGGTGTGCAGGTGATGGCTGCGAGGGGTCCCAGGCCCCATGTCTGTTCAGGTGCCTCCCTGCGCTGTGACTCAGACACGTGTGGCTGGCAAGTGGCCAAGGCCCAGGAACTGGGTTATGTAAGCAGGGAGTTCAGGCAAGGCCAGCGTGGGGGTTGGGCCACGCTCCCCCGCCCTGCCCTGCTTCCCCTTATTCAAACCCCGCCCAGCAGGCAGCTGAGTGGGCACGGGGTGGCTCAGAGGGTCGGACCCTGGGTGGGGCTGACAGTACAGGGGTGCCTAGGGGCAGTGTGCTGCGTGTTGCGCCCTGACCTAGAACGGGCTCCCTGTTGTGTCAGGTGCTGCATAGATCTCCCCCCACCCCTCCCGCCCGCCCCAAGATCGGGGTCCCCCTTGTGCCATGCGCTGCCCAAACCCAGACCAAGATCAGGCTCCCCATGGGAACCCAGGGGTTGTACGGGCTCCAGTTCCGAGATCAGGGGCCCCACGGGGATCCAGGGGCCATACGGGACCCAGGACTGAGATCAGGCCCCCCACGGTCCAAAGTGAGACAGTCGGTGTCCCGCAGAGCCCACGGCCCAGGGGGTACAAGGCCGGGCGTTGGGGGGGGAAATCTCGTCTCTTTCGGCCTGAGATTTTTCTCCAATTCTTCGCTATCTTGTGCCACTAACTCTCGGCCCCGCAGGTGGCCGGTACGTGAGCCCTTCTGATTGGAGGCGGGGGCCGCCTGCTACAGCTGGGCTGCCTGATTGGACGAGAGCACCGTGGTCCCTGCCACAAATTCCAAAACTGCCCCCCCCCCCCCCACACACACACTTGCTGTGAAAGGCCGACGGGCACTGGCTTTAAACTGGGCCAGCTCCGGCCTGTGGGGGTGGGAGGGGGGCTTGGAAAAGGGAAATAAACTAAAATCTGCAGGAATAGACTCTGGGATTCTCTGCCCAGCAGATCCCCGGTGCCACGGCTGACCCGCCCCGAGGGGGATCGGTCCCCCTGTTTCCCCCCCACCCCAAGGGGGATCAGACCCCTTGATCGTTTCCAGGACCAAGGGTCTGTGCTGGGCTCCGTCTCAGAGCTCCCTGCTCCCCCAGGCCCGTGGGCCGTGGCACCGGCTGCTGCGAAGCGTCTCTGCCCTTGAGTGGGGAGCATGTCCCAGCTGGGGAGAGGGCTGTGAATCGGGGGGCGGGGGTGAGGGAGGTCCCCACTTCAAGCTTCAGCAGAGTGAGCCGGGACGGTCTCAGCTCCTAGTAGGGCAGGGCCCCCTCCCCTCCAGCCTCCCAACCACCAGCTGTTTGGGGGAGAAAGACCAGGCCTGAGGCCAGACCCACTTCCCCTGCAGACAGGGCTGGACTCTCCTGGCTGCAGCGGGGGGGACACAGGGCCCTGAGTGCACCTTGCAGCCCCAACTGCCTGCCCTGGGTGAGTCCCTCCGGGGGGAGCTCTGCCCGCCCGGCCAGCCCCGTCCTGGGGAACCGGCTCCAGCCCTGCGCAGAGATGGCCCCGGAGCCACGGGGGTTAAGGCGAGGAGCGAAAATAGCAAAGCTGCTTAGGAGGGTGGCGTGGCGAACGTGCGGCTTTCTCCGGGCCCCAATGCTCAGCAGGCTAATCAGATTGATTTTCCCTTTCGGGGGTGGGGGGTGGAGGCGCAATTAACCCTTTGTTATAGTCTGCGGCTTGGGATTGAGGGGCACGGGCAGAGCTGAGGGGGCAGGGTTGGGATAGGAGGGGGCTGCGGGTCGGGATTGAGGGGCACGGGCCGCGCTGGGGGGCAGGGCTGGCATAGGAGGGGGCTGCTGGTCGGGATTGAGGGACACCGGCAGAGCGGGGAGGCAGGGCTGGGATAGGAGGGGGCTGCGGGTCGGGATTGAGGGGCACCGGCAGAGCGGGGGGGCAGGGCTGGGATAGGAGGGGGCTGCGGGTCGGGATTGAGATGTTTCTCCCACTATCCCAGCTATGGGCTCCCTAGGTCTGCTGATGCCCCCTCAATCCCAGCCCCCACCCGCTATCCCAGTCCTACCCCCGTCCCCTAGCTCTGGGATGTATCTTGGTTCCTGGAGGGGGAGGGGGAGGGGAAACTCTCTAAGTAAATTACAAAGCGCGGAGGAGGGGAGGGGGGTGGGTGCTGGGGGAGGCTGAGGGGAGGATGCTGCGTCTCTGTGGCTCAGTCCCAGGGGGCACGAGGTTGCTGCCCGGGTCCAGGTGCTGTGGGGCGCAGGCAGGCTCTGCCCCACGTGATTCCTAGTAGAACTGATCCTGCAGGGTCCTAGAGCATAGCAGGCCTGGCCCTGCCAGGAGCCAGAAGCCCCAGGGAGTGCCCACTGCAAGTCCTGCAGAGGGAGGGAGTGGGGTCCAGTGGTTAGAGCAGTGGGACTGGGAGTCAGGACTCCTGGGTTCCATTCCCAGCTTTGCCACAGACTGGTTGTGACTGTGGGCATGTCGGGGGGCTGATCCTGCCCCATGTTCTGTAGCGCGCTTGGAGCCCCTCCAGCGAGACGTGCAAGACCAGGGGGTGTCGATGCTGATGCCTCTGTCACCATCTCTCAGGTGCCCCCAGAGTCCGTCCAGTCCCACGCAGGCAGCAGGATTTCTGCCCCGCAGAGTGCCCTCAATGCCCGCTGCTGGCTGGGAGCACAAGGCCTTTCTGTGCGGCTTTAGCATCTCTCCAGTCCCCGGGGAAGCTGGCCGACCGAGCAGGTTGTCCCTGCCTGGTTACGTCCCCCTCCGCCCTGCCCTAAGAGAAAATGAGCCGTCCATCCCCATACATCCCCTCTGTCCATCCCGATGCAACTCCCCCTGTCTGTCTACCCATACAGCTTCATCTATCCATCCCCCTGCAGTCTCTCCATCTATACACCTACCCCCACCTGTCTGTCCATCCATCCCCACGCACCCCATCTATACCTATAACCCTATCTGTCTGTCCATCCACTCCTGTGCACCCCCATCTATCTAAGGTACTTACCTGGCCCCTCTTATCTTAGTAACCAGGTGCTTCATCCTCACAGCCCCCCTGGGAGGCAAGACAGTGCGGTTAGTCTCATTGTCCAGGGGGAAACGGAGGCACAGAGAAGCTAAGTGAGTTGCCCAAAGTCACGCAGGAAGTCTGTGGAAGAGCAGGGACTTGAACCCGGGTCTCCCAATTCCCAAGGGGGTTTCTGAATTGGGGGTTTCTGAGATCTGCTACCGTTCCGCCTGGAACAGGGCATAGTTTATTACTGAGTTAATTATTAATCAGTCTGATAATGCCTACCCAGTCACTGAGTTATTAATCAGGGTATTGGGCATGTGCTTATGGGGAGAGATCAATCAATAAGCGATGGCCCCCTCTGAATAATGAAAAGCTCCGGTCTTTCCTCTCGGCTCGCCCCGGCCCTCCTCCTCTCCGGCCTTGGCACGTGCAGGCCGCTGCAAGCCTCGTCCTAGCCTGGGGTTTTCCCATCTCACCCCCCTCTCTGCTTCCCTCCTCTGGCTGCCCCGTCCACCACAAGCTGCTTGGCTGCACTTCCAGGCCCTTGGCAGCCTGTCCCCTCCCTCCCTGCCATCCCGCATTCGCTCCCCCCTCCGCTCAGCCCATGGTCCCAGCCTCCAGCGCCCACCTGGTCCGTTCTCACACCAGCCCCTTGGCGCTCTCTCCCATGCGGCCCCGTGTGCCCGGGAGGAGCTCGCCGCGAACGTCCGTGAAACGAGCTCATCTCCTCCCGCACGGCCCTCCTTACGCCTTCAGAACTCCTCCGCCGGCTTTGGCCTGCGGCCATGCTGCGAGCCCAGCCCCCCAGCCTGAGCAGGGGGGTGCTCACTGCGCTCCCCCAGCTGGCTGGGTCCGGCTGGTCTTGCGTTTAGATTGTCAGCTCGTTGGGGCAGAGGCCGTCTTTGTTCTGGGTTTGTACAGCGCTTAGCGCCTGGGGGGCCTGGTTTGTGACTGGGGCAACTATGTGCTACCGTAATACACCTAATCAATAATGTACAGCGCCTAGCACCATGAGGACCTGGTTTGTGACTGGGGCTCCTGGGTGCTACTGTAATACACCTAATTAATAATGTACAGCGCCTAGCACCATGAGGACCTGGCTCAGAAATGAGGCGCCTTGGCGCTACCCCAGTGCAAACAGTGATAATAATATTGTTGTGACACACCGAGCGCTGCGTGTGGGTCGTTCCCAAACGCTCTGATTGGTCCCTGCCGTAAAGTTTGCAATGGGGTCTGGCCCCAGGGATCACTTGCACTCAAAGGGGGAGGTGCTGGATAAATTGGGGTGGGGAATGGGTTGTAGAGCGTTTCTCCTGGAGGGTCTAGTGGTTAGAGCAGGGGGGGCTGAAAGCCAGGACTCCTGGGTTCTATTCCCAGCCCTGGGAGGGGAGTGGGGGCTAGTGGGTTAGTTGAGGGGAATTGGGGGCTGGGAGGACTGGTAATCAGTCCCCTGGGTTCTAAACTAAGGGGCTGGTGGGGGCGGGGGGCTGGGAGCCCCTCTTGGTGCCTCAGTTTCCCCATGCAGCTCCATAGCCATTTGGGAGGGGTGGCAGGCTTTTGGGGGGGTGCCTGCAGGGGTCCTGCTGCTGCTGCCATCTCACCCCGTCTCTCTCTTGGTTGCAGGCCCGATCGCCATGAAGAAGACGCACACATGTAAGTACAGTTCCCGCCAATGGGCCTCTCCCCCTTGGCACTGTCCCAGGCGTCCTGCCCCAATGGGGATCTCGGGCCCTGCCCCTAATTGGGGCACAAGGGAGATCTGCAAAGCCCAGCACAGCCTAGACCCTCTCGGCTCATGTGGGGATGTGCTGTAGCAGAGGCAGCGTGGCCTAGTGGGCTGAGCAAGGGGGACTAGGACTCCTGATATTGCGGAAATCAAGCCAGGCACCCGCACCGTGCCTCAGTTTCCCTCCTGTACAGTGGGGACAGTGATACCTGGCTGACTCTCGGGAGTTGGGCAGTTCTTTGCTCATGACTACGGCTCTGTTTATAAAGGGCTAATAATCAAGGGAGAGGTTGGTTAATTAATTATAGAGTCTTGTAATACCCAGGAGCTCAATAGCTGGTTGATATTAGTCCGTGGCCCCTTCTCGCAATGTAGATGCAGCCAGCTCGCGCCTGAAACGGGCTCCTGCCGTCTGGTCACCCTTTGTGACAGCAGGGTAGAGTTACCATTGAAACTCGCTTACCACTTAGCAGCCGGCTTTGTCTCAGGGCTGTAAAACCCACCTGCTGGCTTGGATTGCTGCTGGGCCTCGCCGGGGGGGCAGGGCAGAGCAGGGCTGCTGGTCCGAAGTGGGTGTTATTTGAGCCAGGGGTTCCCGAGATACAGCCCCCCTGAAAAGTCACGTGACAGCCAAACGTTAGGGAGCCTTAAGGGGAAGGGGGCGATGGGGGACAAAGAGCCCTTGGCATGGGGGGAAGAGGGCACCCAGAGCCCCTGGTATGAGGGAGGAGGGGAGGGTGGCACCTTGGGAGCGGGTGGTGAGAATGGAGAGGTCCAATGAGCTCGGCCAACACAAGCTACTCAAAGTGGAAGTGGGACGTTGGTCCAGAGTGCCCCAGGTTCCTCCCCATGCAGGGGGTGCCAGTGCTGAGCGTGTGTCTTTAGGAACTGCCCCACCCGGGAGGGGCGAGATCTTTAGCAGGTGGTGGAACACGGGCTTTGACGAGCCGGTGTGTTGGGGCACGGGCAGGCGCTGTCGGGAGAAGCAGGACGGAGGCCAAGAACTCAGACACCGCCCCCCCTTGCTCCCAAGAGGAGCAGATAGATCTTGCATATATTACACCCAGCTCCTCCTGTATTTGTTGTTCCAACGTCTCTTTGGCTGGGCCGACGGAAACGGGGACAACGCTGGGGATATTTCCAAACAGGGCTGGGTAAACGCCATCCTTGCAATATCGGCTTCACAAGTCTCTTGCATGCCAGATTTCTCTGGCATCTGTGCCTGCCAAACCCCGCAGCAGCAGCCAGCTCTTGGTGCCGCACAGAAAGGCCACGTGTCCAGCCCTATGATGCCGCCCAGCGATTCCTTCCTGACCCTGAAGGCCTGAAGCATGGGAGTTGCCATCGTTAGAGTATCGTCTGGTGTGCTCTGTCTCCCTCTGGTGGCTGGATTATGCAAAGGGGTTGAGTCGGCCGCTGTCTCTGGGCTAACAGATGAGCTGCAGCTGAGGCTCCTGCGTTCGGAACGAGGGGGCTGTGGGTTCGGTGCCTGCTCAGGGGCATTGTGGTGTTAGCTGGCAGAGTGGCAGATGGAGGGTCTCAACCCACGAGGAGGGAGATTAAGGGTGCAACCAGCTGTGGGGTCTTAACGCACACCCAGCTACGGGGTCTTAGTGCCAATGGTTGTTTTCCCCCCCTAGTGGCAGGCCCTGGTGACTGCAACAACCTGCCCCTGAAGACCAAAGCCTCCATCCTGCACCCACTCCCGGCCTCGCCACTGGCTTAGACTGGGCGCTTGGGGCAAGCTGTGGCTAGCCAGCCCTGAGATGCTCAGAGCCAGCCCTGCCTTGGCAAGCTCCAGGTCTGGGTGCCCGCCTGTCTGCAGCAGGGTGTCCCGGAGGTGCACTGCCCCTGCCTTTCCTTTTCTCGGCAGGCTGTCCTGTTTAACCCCCTGCTGCTGGGGCTGGCTGGGCCTAGCTGGGCCTGGCAGCGGGAGGGGAGGGGGCCCCGTTTCTCCCTGGCTCTGCCTGGGGGCTCCCTCTCAGCCAGAGCCCCTGCCGTGCGCGGTGGCGTGGGGGGGGGGGGTGAGGCAAAGGCAGGCGCTGCGGTGAGCGGCAGGTTTGGTTTTCACAGCGCTGCGGTTAACTCGTCCCGAGGTGTGAATGCTCCTGAGGCCGGGGTGGGGGGGAGAAGGAAGTCTGGGGGGGGGGGGGTGCTCTCTCCCCAGCCCACCTGCTGCAGAGGCTGGTCCCCCTCCCCCCACCTCGCCACAGGGAGAGAACCAAAGCACAGCTGCCCCGGGGCTGAGCTGCGGGGGGGGGGGTGCAGGCCACTTCCTTAGGAGGGTCCCCGGGGGGGGGGGGATCTGGCTGGGGGGATGGGGACCATGCCAAGGCAGTGGGCGTTGTATCAGCTGAGCCCTTCCCAGCGGGCTGCGCGGCTCCGTTGGTGTCTGCGTGCCTGGGAGGGGGTGGGTGAGGGCGGGCGTTAGCAGGGCCCTGGCTGGCGCAGGGGGTTGTCGTGGGGCTGGAGAACCTGCTGCCTCTCCGGTTCGAGCCCTGTTTCCGTGAGCTGAGGGGGGCCAGGTCCCATCTGGCTCCTAGGGGACCCCTCCCTGCACCTCCCCCAGGACGAGGACCCTGAGCTGAGAGACCAAAGGACTTGGTGAGCCATGGGCACCCATCTCACCCCCTGCAGGGCCTAGGCATTTCAGGAGGCCTGTATTGTGGTGGGGTGCCCCTCAGCTTGGCTGCTCTTCAGAGACAGCAGGCGTCTGTGCCCCCGGGAGCTGCGCGCCCTGCTGATGCATCGGGTCCCTGGCGCCGGGGTTGGGAACCGGCCGGAAACCTTTCTGTGCAGGTGCAGGGCAAACCACAAGGGTTTCCACGGCAGGTGTGCGAGCTCCCTCCCTCCGCCCAGCCCTTCCCCTGCAACCAGGCGCATGGCGGTTGTGCACTGAGCTTCGCCATGCACACCATCAGGGAGGCAGCGCTGCCTAGCGGTCAGCTGAAGGGGCTGGGCGGCAGGATTCCTGGGTTCTAGTCCCGGTTGTAGGAAGGGAGTGCGGTCTAGTGGTTATCGCAGAGGGTGCTATGCGTCAGGACTCCTGGGTTCTAGTCCCGGTTGTAGGAAGGGAGGGCGGTCTAGTGGTTATCGCAGAGGGTACTGTGAGGCAGGACTCCTGGGTTCTAGTCCTGGTTGTAGGAAGGGAGTGCGGTCTAGTGGTTATCGCAGAGGGTACTGAGAAGCAGGACTCCTGGGTTCTATTCCCAGCTCTGCCTGGGACTTGCTGTGTCACCTTGGGCAAATCCCTTTCCTGGTCTCTGAAGCTCCATCTCCCCACCTGTAAAACAGGATGACATTGGCCTCCCAGCAGCTGAATGCACTAATGCTTCTCCTTGGACGGACCTTGTTAGAGCAGAGCAGAGACGGTTGCCATTCCTTAGTCTGTCGTCTTTCATCTCCCTGCCGCCCCCTGATGGCGGCTCTGGTGCCTTGCGGAGTCTCCACTCGCCCTGGGCTTGCCGGGGAAGCGGCTGGGCCTGGGTCTGTTGATGTGAGTGCGCGGCGTTTCCCGTGTCGCCGGCGCTCCAGGGTTAGACGTGCTGACTTGATACCCGCACCATGCCACGGCCCGGCCAGGATCAGTGCGCTGTGTATGCCAGGCGGCGACGCTGGGGAAGCATGAGCAGCACAGAGAGGATCAGTATATAAAGAGCCGTGGCCCAGGAGCTCAGTGTAATTCACTAGGAGAGAACTGGAGGGATTTTAAAGGGCTGGGATTGTATTTAGTATTTTTTTGGTTACCCCATTTGGACCAATAGCGGTGTAGCTTTGCCTCACACCCAGTAAAACCCACGTTAACTGCTGGCACCTTCCCCCCCCTCCCCCCAGCTATAAAACCCTAGTTCGTTCCATTCGGCCTCGCTAATATTCCCTTGCATACAAAATTCTTCTCGGTTCCCTTGACCCACCCTGTTGTGTTGAACGGCTGCCACGTTCCACACCAGAGGTGGCCGCATTGCAGCACCGTCACACGCCCAGAGTTCCTGAAGTGTGCTGGGCTGTAGGGTGCTGTAGACAGGGCGGATGCGGTGCTGCCGTTCACGTCGGGGGGGTGGGGGGCTGGGTTTTCCCTGTGTCACTGAGGCTCCGGGATGCAGAGCTGAGGCGCTGTTGTGTCTCGCACCTTGGGCTTGATCCGCACGTGGGTTACCTTTTCCTCTACTGGTGGAGGAAAGACGGCACACAAACCGCACGGCCGCTCACCGTGGCCCCGCCAGCCTCCACGTCCTCCCACCCTGCCGATCCGTGTAGCGGCTTCAAGCCTGACGCAGCTAACAACTCACCACATGGCCAAGCCGGGGCCCTGGGAGCGAAGATGCTGCCGCTGCCCTCTGGGCTGTGGCTGGAGGGAAAGCAGGTCACAAAATGACACCAGAAGTTAGTGGGGGGAGGGGGGGGAAGATGCGTGTATCTATATACACACACGATTTAGTTGGGGTTGGTCCTGCTTTGAGCAGGGGGTTGGACTAGACGACCTCCTGAGGTCTCTTCCAACCCTGATCTTCTATGATTCTATGATATAAAAAAGACTTGGTTAAATTCACTGAGGGATTGAGGCGCCTGGGTTCTGCTCCTGACTCTGGGAGGGGAGTGTGGCCTAGTGGTTAGAGCATGCTGCCAGGAGCCAGAACTCCTGGGTTCTCTCCTCAGCCCTGGAAGGGAAGTGATTAAAATAGGGCAGCTGGGAACCAGAACTCCTGGATTTGTCTCTTGCCAGCTCTGGGAGGAGAGTGGGGGGCTAGTGGGTAGTGCCAGCGGTGTGGAGTCAGGACTCCTGCACTCTTTTCCCTGCTCTGTACAAGGGATGGAGTCTAGAGAGGCTTGAGAGGGGAAAGCCGGAAGAAGACCGGAATACCTGGCCTCTGATCGTAGCTTGACCCCACGTGTTGTAGGGCAAGTCACCCCC
>QXTE01000095.1:5023551-5060498 GCA_003942145.1 Platysternon megacephalum
GAGCCCCGGCGCCTCTGGGCTCGGCAGTTCAGAGCCCCGGCGCCTCTGGGCTCGGCAGTTCAGAGCCCCGGCGCCTCTGGGCTCGGCAGTTCAGAGCCCCGGCGCCTCTGGGCTCGGCAGTTCAGAGCCCCGGCGCCTCTGGGCCTGGCGGTTCAATTATGAAGGTAAAATATTTGCTTGAGCCCCGTACGGTGACCAGACGTCCCGATAAAATCGGGACCGTCCCGATATTCAGTCGTTTGTCCCGCATCCCAACGGATGTATGGTCAGGATGCCATTTGTCCCAATATTCTGGCTCGGGGCTTTTTTTTTTTGCTTCGGCGGCGCTCCGGACCTGCCCCCATGTGCCCCGATGTTTTGTTCATGTAATCTGGTCACCCTAGAGCCCCGGCACCTCTTTCATTACAAATCAAGCACTGCTGGTGCCGACCACCGCCCGGGGGGCTGTGAGGGTGTCAGAAAGAGCCCTGTGCTGGAGAAGGGGGCACAGGTTTTAATGCAGCAGAGAGTCACGGGCTCTTGCCGGAGAAGCACAGGCTGGCCGGGCCCAGGGCTCGAACCCCCGGCCGTGCCACCCCCGTCTCCCCCAGCCCGTCGCACTCAGCAATGGAAACTCGGCCTCTTGTGGCTTGTGGCTTTGGAACTTTCCAGTCAGCTGCTATTGGTTAGCCCCAGTGCATGGCGGGGGCCCTGATTGGCCGGGGGGGACGCCTGTCAACTGGTCTTGCAAAGCCACCTGTGCTGGTGAGGCTGCTTTCAAATGCAAGCAGCCCTGGGCAGAGCATGGCACCCCGAGCCCCGCGCTGAGCTCCCCAGCTGGCAGCCAGAGGCAGGTGCTGCCGGTGCCCTCCCCAGCCGAAGCCGCCCCGCAGAGCCGCTTGCGCCGCCGGCACCATGAGAGGTGGGTGGTTTTGGGGGGAGATGGGAGATAAAGGGCCACCTGGAGCAGCGAGCTGGAGGGCTCTGAGCTGAACGGCCCTGGTGTGTGGCACGGACGCAGCCCTGTCTGTCTGCCTGTCGCGGCGAGGGGGGGTTACGGCACAGGGCTGGCAGGCGGGACACCTGGCTTCTCGTGCCCTGCTCTAGCGGGGAGCGGGGTCTAGTGGTTAGAGCAGGGGAGATCGGAAGTCAGGACTCCTGGCTTCTCGTGCCCTGCTCTAGCGGGGAGCGGGGTCTAGTGGTTAGAGCAGGGGAGATCGGAAGTCAGGACTCCTGGCTTCTCGTGCCCTGCTCTAGCAGGGAGCGGGGTCTAGTGGTTAGAATAGGGAAGATCNGAAGTCAGGACTCCTGGCTTCTCGTGCCCTGCTCTAGCGGGGAGCGGGGTCTAGTGGTTAGAATAGGGAAGATTGGCAGTCAGGGAGCAGGGTCTAGTACTTAGAGCTGGGATGTGAGAGTCAGGACTCCGGGTTTCTCTTGCCCCTCTCTAGGAAGGTGTGGGGTCTGGTATGTAGCAGACAGGTGGCAGTCAAGTCTCCTGGGCCAAGATTGTCAAAAANGAGCTGGGATGTGAGAGTCAGGACTCCGGGTTTCTCTTGCCCCTCTCTAGGAAGGTGTGGGATCTGGTATGTAGCAGACAGGTGGCAGTCAAGTCTCCTGGGCCAAGGTTGTCAAAAGGGACTAGTGATTTTGGGAGCCTGACTTGAGACACTGTGACGGGGCCGGACTCAGACCATTCAGGACAGCTGCCCCATGTAGATCAGGCTCCTTTAAGGGGCTCCCTGAATCAGTAATTGCTTTTGGAAATCTTGGCCCCTTGTTCCTTGCTCTGGGAGGGAAGTAGGGTCTAGCAGTTAGTGAGTTAGACAGTGGAGGCTGAGAGTTAGGACACCTGGGTTCTGTCCCTGGCTCTGGGAGGGGAGTAGAAGTTAGTAGTTGGAGAAGAGTGGGCCAGGGAGGCAGGACACCTGGGTTCTGTCCCTGGTTCTGCCGCTCGCTCACTGTGGGACCTTGAACAAAGCACAACTCCTGTCCGCGTCTCAGTTTCCCCATCTGTAAAATGGTGATAAAAGTCTGACCGGCTCGCTGGGGGGGTTATTGTGAGGCGTCGTCGATTTGCATTGGCAGGCTGTTTCCTGCCCCTCGGACGGAAGGTGCTATGTACGATTCCCATCCAAAACCTTCCTTCAGGTGGGGAAGGCCTGGCTTGGGGGTGAAGTGGGGGCTGAAGTCCGGCTTCTACCAGCCACAACCCATCTGAATGCAGCTTTTCAGAGCAGCTCAGGGTGTCGGGTGCGTGTGGGTGCCGAGTCTGTTTGCCGATGTGCATGCTAGGGAATGGTGCGCTGACTGGGTAGCAGGGCTCTGGTCAGATGGCCAGGGGCTTCTGGGTCATTAGCATCCCGGAGGGGTCAAGGTCCAAATGGACCACGGAGATCGAGCTCACCTCTCTCTCTAGGGCTGAGGCACGTTGGAGGAGACTTGCTCAGCTCCTACTTGTTATGTGCACGGACGGCAGGCTTGGAGGCTACCGATTCTATGCCTTTCCGCACTGCCCAGCTGGCTGTTTGACAAGTCCGCCCCCCCCCCCCGTCTGTCATTGCGACCACGTCCCTCATGGCCTGATTTCCCCCTGCAAACCGGATCCTGATCTCGGTCACCCCCGCCGTGTAAATGTTCTGGCCATCAGTGGGGTCACTCCGCTTTGATGCGGAGAACAGGATCTGGCCCGTCGGGTTCTGAAGCTGGCGTTTGGAAGGCGGAATGTAAACGGTTTCCCAAACTGGGATGTCCTCGCCTCTCGGTTCCGAAAGAGCCACGCCAGCATCACAGCCCACGCCGGTTCCCGAGGAATTCCCATGGCAGGGAGCTATGGACCCTCCCTGGGGTTTGCAAGGTTGGATCAGCTGGTCTGCGAGTTTGGAGCTGCACGTCATCTGTGTGAGATAATGTCTTGTGTGTGTGTGTGTCTGTCTTTTTGTCTTTTTTATGTGTGTGTGTTTGTGTTTTGATGTGTGTGTGTGTGTGTGTCTAGATTAACAATGTGTGTATTTCTTTGTGTGTCTCTGGATTAATTGTGTGTATTTTTGTGCGTGTGTGTTTGTGTGTGTCTTTGCTTTTGTGTGTACGTGTCTGTGTTTTGATATATAACATGCCTGTGTGGGTCTGTCTGCCTGTCTGTGTCTTTTTTTAATATGTGCGGGGACCTTGTCTGTGTGTGTCTGTCCTGATACAGAATGTGTGTGTCTTTGTGTGTGTGTGTTTATTTGTACATCTTTGCTATTGTGTATATGTGTGTGTCTAGGTTTCGATAGATAATGTCTTTGGTTTCGTGTATGTGTCTGTCTTTGTGTGTGTGTGTATGTGTGTGTGTCTCTGGATTTATCGTGTGTGTATTTTTGTGTGTATGGGGCAGCAGCTGAACCCATCTAAAGCTGCCCCATACAGTGGAGTTCCTATTGCGTAGATACACCCCTCCTTTCCCTTTTTCTTTTCAACGTGGATTGGCTTCCGGTCCCGCTGCCCCCCCTTCAGAAGGGATACGTGTCAATTACATGCGTGTCACCCCCGGCTGTGGAACAGGGGGGTGCCAGGGTGTAGATCAGCCCACAGAAGTATTGAGGGCGAAGCGGGGAGGCTGGCTTCTGCAGGCCTCGCAGCTTTAGCCCGGCTCTGAGCAGTGCCGGACGAATCCCCGGACACCCCCAGCCCCATGCGCTGTGGCACAGCTCCTTGTTGGCTAACGAACAGGCTGAAAGGCCCGGAGAAAGTGGACAAGGACAGAACTAGCACGATTGCCGCCCTGGCAGGAGCGCGGCACCATAGGCTGGAGCCGCTGTGCTTGTGCCCCTAGCCGATGCCTGGTGCTGAGCAGCGCTGAGCCGGCAACCCACGGCTGGGAGCGGGGCTAGATTTTAGAGAGACTGGGGTGGGTGAGGGGGCACAAGGAGTTGGTGTGGTTGGGGGGAGCTGTGTGGGGAGCTGGCGGGGGGGCAGGCATGAGGACCCAGTGTCCAACGGGTGCGGGGGCACATGGGAAGCCGCGGGGTGGTGCAGGCACAGGGAGCTGGTGTCAGAGGGAGGATCTGAGGGGGGCGTGAGGAAATGGGGGGCTTGTGGGAAGCAGAGGGGACACAGGCATGAGGACCTGGAAAGGGGGGTGGGTATCCTGGGGTGGGGGGGAGGGACAAAGGTGTGAGGACCCAGTGTCAGGGGGATTGGAAGCTGGGAAGGTGAGGAGCCGGGTCTGGAGGAAGGCTGTGGGAAGCTGAGGGGGTGGGTGCAGGCACCTGGGGAGGTGGGAAACCTGAGGGAGGGGTGTGAGGAGCCAGTGTCGGGGGGGGGGCAGGTGCAAGGAACCAGTGTCTCAGTGAGGCATGTGGGAAGCTGGGGGGGGGGGGCGTAAATGCGAGGACCTGGCGTGGGGGAGGCCGTGTGGGAAGTTGAGGGGGCGTAGACACGAGAACCCAGTGTGGGGGGAGCGGTGTGGGAAGCAGGGGGGGCACAGATGCAAGAACCTGGTGTGGGGGGGCCATGTGGGAACCTGGAGGGGTGCAGATGTGAGGACCTGGCCGGCAGGGAGGGCGTGTGGGAAGCTGGGGTGGGGGGGCGCAGATGCGAGGACCTGGCCCCGGGGGGGGCGCACAGACGCAAGGACATGATGTGGGGGAGGTGGAAAACCTGGGGGGTGGGGGTGAGCCTGAGGCCAATGTCTTCAGCATTCGGGTACCTGACTTTGCAGGCCTCAAAGGGCGCTGATTTCCAGGGGGGCGGGGGCTCAGCACTGTCTGAAAATCAGCCCCCTTTACGGTGTCTCAAGTGGGGCCCAGAAAACCAGGAGCCGCCTTTGAAAACCGTGGCCTAGCGACCTGTCCACACGGTCGCCCAGGGAGACTCTGGCAGAGCCAGGAATTGAGCCCAGCTCCCTCAAGTCCCAGAGCAGCACCCTAGCCACTGGGCGGTCCTGCCTCTCCCTTGAATTTCCCAAGGATTTAGGCAGCTGATTTTGGCAGCTCCTTTTGCAAATCTCGAGCTTAGGATCCTCGAGCCAGATAATTCCCTCTCACCCTGGTAACTCCAGTGACCTCATCCCAGAAGGAAGTAACCCATAGATAACAGAGACATGCCGAGCCCCTATCCGGGCACTGAATCAATTTCCCTGCTGTGCATGCTAGCCCCCAGCTACCGGGGATCCTGCTTCTCTTCCCTTCGTTCTGTGGTTCGGCACGGCACCCTGTTTGAACCGGGGACCCCCCCCCCCCATAGTTCAGAGGCGCACTCCCTGCTTCATGCCCTGATGCTGAGTCTAGGTCCAGGATTGGAGATCTCACCCTCCCGCCACCCGCCCTGAAAGAATCGGGCCTTTGGCCCCAGGGGAACAAATATCTCCTCACCCACAGAACCTTTGAATTCCCACCCAGGCTCCCAGCCTGTTCTTACGTCACTGACTCTTCAGGGACGTTTTAGACTCACTAGGCCAGATGTTGGGCTGATGTGAATTGGTGTCGCTCCGTCTAAGTCCCATTAGCTGGGATCTGCCCCGTTCGTGTCAATGGGGCGATGCGGATTGACGCCAGTTAGGGGGCTGGCCCATTGACGTCAATGGAGCTGTGCTATTTTACTCAGGTTGAGGATCTGTTCCATTGACGTCAGTGGAACCAGCTGGGGAGGTGGCCCATTGACATCAAAGGAACTACGTCCATTTACGCCAGCTGAGGTTCTGGCCCAGCACATTGTTCCATTTTCGCCCCTGTGCGAGCGGAACAAATGGTCTAATTTAAAACCCCAGTGAAATGTTACTGAGTGTCCGATGTCACGCCCCTCTCACAGGCTTTTAGCAGACCCTAAAATTGACCAGGTAAAATAAAAATATCCAAAAAGAAATTAACAAAGCTAAAATAGTGAAAGGAATGGCCCACATAGAGCTAGTGTAGACACCACTGAGAATGCAATCCTATTCCTTCAGCCCTGGTCTGAGCTCAGAAACGCCCCGACACTACAATCCCCTGGCAGCGACCTTGCAGGAGTTCAGCCCACAGGTACTTGAAGTCCCAATCCTGCAGTAGGATCTGTGCAGGGGGACCCCTGTACCCATGCAGATCTGGCCAATGTTTGTGATCTCACTAGCTTGGCAATTTGTCACATCCATCCCTCGGCCCTGAAAACTCTTTCTGGCGCATGACGGAGGGAAATCTGATGGTTTGTGTTTTCTAAAGGTTTAAAACAACAACAACAACAAAAACAGCGGACGAATTTAGGGGTTTGGAACAATTTAACTCCTTTGGGGAGGGTGGATGTCTTTGTTCCTCTTTGCCCCATGTACACAGCGCTGACCTCTCTTCGGGCTGCAAATACTCTGTAGAGTGCATTGGTCCTGGGAAACCTGTAACCTCGTCCCACTTCCCCACCTATGATTATGATTTATTTATATTTCAATAGCATCTCACGGCCCCGGTCGAGATCTGGGCCGCACTGTGGTAGGTGCTCCATGAACAGAGAGAGAGAGAGACAGACCCTGCCCGAAGAGCTCAGTCTTTAAATAGACAAAACAGGCAAAGTGTGGAAGGGGAAACTGAGGCACTGATCGGGGAAGTGACTCGCCCAAAGTTGCATAGCAGGGAATAGAACCCAGGAGTCCTGGCTTCCAGTCTTGCTCTAAGAACAAAGGCCAGGCAGCCTCTCAGAGCCTGGAATAAACCCCACAAGTCCTGGCTCCCTCTGTCCCCTTCTAGCTCCTAGGCCGCACTGTTGCTCAGAGGCAGGAATGGACCCCAGGAATCCTGGCTCCCAGTGCTGTGCCCAGATCATGAAACCTCACCCCAGACTAGCTCAGACTAGCTCACGGGGAGTTTCGTTTAAACAACTTTCTGAACAGTTCCTTTCAAAAGAGAACACCCCAGCCAGCCACCAACAGCTTCCCAGCCCCTTGTAGAAGTCAAGGTGGGGCTGGGCTTTCTCTTGGCTCCGGGATCAACCAGACGCCCCAGCTCTGACTCGGCTCAGCCCACCTGAGCTGGAGACCCTTTGCCCCTCCCCCCCTTGCAGCCACTGCCCGGGAAGGGCCCTGGCAGCAGGCGAAACGGAACCTCGAGGCGGGAGGGGAGGGTTGTGGGTTTTCTGCATTCGATGCCACACGTACAGGTTAGTGCTGAAGAGGTGGAGGGAAAGTTGCTGATTAAGGTTTTTTTTGATCTGCCGAGGGACTCTGTGGTCTGGCTCTCTGTTCACCTCCCCTTTGCTCAGTTCATGCGCTGCTCCCAGGCTGGGGCGGTCAGATGTGTCAGCGCCTTTAACTGCGCTGGCCAGGAAAGGCAAAGCAAGAGCTGCAGAAATCTCTGATTATCAGCCCAATGGGCTCCTTCCTTCCTTGGTTTGTGGCTAGCGATGCTCGGCAGTCAGTAGCCAGATTCCCCTTTGCAGGGAGGTGCAGTGTCTTTTAAGGCAGTGGAGCCCTGTGGATTTGAACCTCTTCCCCCTGAAAAACAGCGGCAAAACTACGGCCAGATTCCCCCATCTCCATAGCTGGGTTAAATTCGTTTGAACCGCCCCTGTTTACGCCGGCTGAGGCTCTGGCCTGGGCTGGTTTCACTAGTGTGGGATCGGAGCCCTATTCACCAACGCAGTCTTCCTCCCCGCCCGTCTGCCTGCCCGGCTGTTGTGGGAATCTCCTGCGTCCCTCTGCCACTTGCCGTCAAAACCGGTTCCAGGCCCACCCTCGCCCGTTGTCGTTCCTTTGATGACATAACTCGCCCCACTCCACCGCGTGTCTGTGGGTGGCAGGAGATGGTTTTCTGAAGGCGTGGGAGCAGCAACCCCAAGCAGAGAGGGCCCTAATAACAACTGTGGGCTGCTTTTCAGACCCTGCTGTCCTGGGACCAGGACACCTGGGTTCTATTCCTGGGCCCTGGGGGAGGTTGCCCCTGCATGCGTCCATGTCTCCACGAAGATGACACCCAGCTTCCCAGGGAAAAGCTGTGGAGAATCACCCAGTATTGTTCGTTGTCCTTGCCTCTAAATTCCAGCCTGTGGATTCCGCTCCCCGTGGGGAAGTGGGTGATGGAAAGGGTCAGATGCCCCCAGTTTAGCCCATACCCTTCCATCTAGCCGGGCTCTTAAACAGCTGCTGCCTCCCCTGATTCTCACACGCCTCTCCCCCGAGCCGCCACCTGTCTGGTGGGCTCCAAGGGCAATGAGCAGCCTGAAGCCAGAGATTCCTAGAGGCCAAAGGCAAGGAGACCCCACTGAGTCTCCTGCAGTCCACTCTCTCCAGGGCTTTGGCCAGTCCTTCTGTCAGGCTCCCAGGCTGTTAGATGTTCCCAGCAATTTCCAACCGCTCAGCCCCCAGCAGCATCCCAGGAGAATAACACTGCACTGCGGAGAGGGGGGCCCGTCAGAAAATCTGGTTTAGTGTTTTGTTCTTGTTTTCTTCCCCCTAATCTTCTGGTGTGTGTTGTATACACCTGGGCAGAGCGAATGCGCTACTGTCGGAACCACAGACATAAAATCAACCGACCAAGCAAAGGGATTAAAATGTTTATTCTGTGTCTGTACAGCGCCCTGCACAGCAGGGTCCCGGTCTGTGGCTGGGACTCCTAGTGCTACCATAATACACCTAATAAATAATAATGTACAGCACCCAGCACACCTGGGTCCTGGTCTATAACTGGGGCTCCTGAGTACAGATAGTATATGAGAAAAATTAGCTTATCGGTTTCTGCTCCCTTACATTTACTATCCCCTATTACTCACCCGATACCTCTGCTGGACTCTCAGCCCACTTCATTCTTCTCTTAAAAACCGTTCCAATTAATAATTGTCTGCTCCAGTAATTTGTGTGTTTTTAGAGTTGATGAATTTAAAAATAAAAAACCTCAAACCCCACTCCCCCAGATACAGACCTGACCTTGGCTTTCCCTAGATGCAGCGACTTACAGGATCTCTGTAAATTTGCAATAGGAAATTTCAGCCCCTTTTTTCTTTCCAAGAGCCTTTTGAGAAACAACGGGCCAAATCCTTAGCTGGTGTAGATTAGTGTTGTTCCGTTGAAATCAAGGTAACAACCTGCTTTATACACTCTGAGGATCTGACCCAAATCCTTTGCTTCAAGATGTGTTGGGGGTTTTTTCAATTCATATTTTGTGTTACCAGAAAGAAAAATATTGCGACTCATAATAATGTTTCTAAGTGTGTCCCGGGTACTCGTATAGTTTCAATAGAATCGCTTTGAGGTTTTGCTTGTTGCATGTGTAGAAAATGGGGGGACATCAGGGTGGATTGATTTAAATAGAAGCGATTTAAATCACCACTTTTAATCATAGGTTTCAGAGTCGCAGCCGTGTTAGTCTGTATCCACAAAAAGAACAGCAGTACTTGTGGCACCTTAGAGACTAACAAATTTATTTGAGCATAGTTTAAATCAGCAAATAGGAAACCTTAATTTAAATAATCAAGTTTAATTGTGCTTTGTGTTTGTCCCTTTCAGTTATCTTCCTAAAGAAAAATTGATTCTCATTTGTTTTAGTAACCATTAAAGCATGTTGCTTTGCAACTGAATATAGCCTTCACGCTACATTTGGTGCTGTTGTAGCTAACCAGGAGGCTACACTATATCGACACACATTTATTTAAGCAAATTATTTATAGCACTTAACTTACTTTTATTCAAATTTTTAATTTTTTATGATGTTAGAAAATGGTGAATGATGCCTTTCTCATTTACTATATGTGTTTAATTTTTTATTCATGATTTGTCTCAAGCTGTATACGGATGGAAATTGCAATTCAAACAAAACTGCATAAAAGCAGCGTTTTCCATTTTTTAAGTTAGTTAAATAAAAATACCTCTAATGTGCTGGATTCGTAAGAAACAAAAATAAGTGAATCAAAACATGTTTTGTATTTCAAACTAACTGATTTTCCTGGAAGATTTTAGAACTAATAGAGTTTGTCCTCTCACATCTTCGCTTTTATTCATAGATTGGAAAAGGGAAAAACAAGCTTTCCTGCTTTGTCAGCTCTCAGTTGGTTTCTTAACTTTGAATGAACTAGCCATTGAATTAGCTGAATAAACTGAAATGATGGAAGTGTTCTCTCTGCCTTTGCTCAAGAGGTTGCTGCTGTCAAAAGCTGATTTAGAACTACTTCAAACTCTGGTTGCAGGCGCTTAGCCGGTAACTTACACGAGTTCAGTGCTTTGACTTTCTTTAAAATTTGGGAGCTGCTTACTGCTTAATATTATTTTCTGCATTTCATTGAAATGATTTGAATAGATTATAATGAGCGTAGGTCTTAACATAGGTGCAAATTTATTTTTAAATAGTTCACTTTAAAAAAAATGTACCTGTCTTTAATTTAAATTTTAAAATATGATTTTTTAAAGGTTTTTTTTTTAAGTCATTGATTTTTATCCAGCCTGGGAGGCATGTAGAACTGGAACTCTGATGTTAGGGCCTGATTCTGCATAGCGTTGAGTGCCTTCAACTTCCATTGAAGACGTTTTGCAATCTTTATAATTATGTGTATTGTGGTTGCACCCAGGAGCCCCAGTCACCATGGTACTAGGTGCGGTACCGAGACAGAACACAAAGATGATCTGAGTTTTGAGGAACCCATCATGGTGAGGCCATGCCACACATTTTCTGCCTGGGGATTGTAGCGTTTGTGGTGTGGTTTAGCGTGTGTGTAACCCAAGAAGTAGATGCAGCTGAATTCTGCCTTAGCTCTGGTAGAATTTCCACTGATCTAAGAATTCAAAGCTCTTAGGATAACCGGTTCCCAGACTGCATCTTCTTTGTTGTGTGGTTTTCTCTTAATGTTGTGAATCCCAATAACCATTGTAGTTTCCTAAAGGCAATATATAGAAGTGACTAAACTAGCTAGCCGTGCCCCGAATCAGGGTATTTGAAATGTTGTTCTGTAGTGAAAGCAATTGTAATAACGTAGTTTGAACTGATTTGCGAAAGTGATTTCATCTCCTGTGATCAGTTAACGCAAATATATTTAACTCTTGGGCAAAATGTAGTTTCCTTGTCGGTGATATTCAAGCCTCTTATCTGAGGCACTGAGAATATAATGAAAGTGTATTCATCGGGAGAGAGTTTTGCTTTGAAGGGAGGTGATAAACAGATACAGACAGAGAGAAGAATAAAGGGTGGTAGCAAGAGCTGAGGTTTCAGAAACTATATTGATGCGTTAGGTTCTTAAACCTGAAACTGCTTTTAAAATACATCTCTCTTCCTTTCCCACATTTCAATTAGTGATGCCGTATTCAGATAAATACTCAATGGTTTTTTCCAAAGCCTGTCAGTTGTTAGGGTGGGACAGAGAGGAGTGGGGTTCGTAGCAGTAAGTGAAATTTCACGGTTGTCTCTTTAATGGGAGTGCATATTTTGTCAAATTTCATCTCCAACTACAGGTCTGTCGCTTCTTACGCGCATTTAACATGTACGATTTCAGCTTTACGCAGTCGGCAAAAACAAAAAAAAACCAACAAAAAAGAGAAAAATAACAATTTTAATACTGTACCTGTAGTGCGGGCGATTCCGCCCGCCATTACACTCAATGTCATTTTGACTATACGCGATTTTCGCTTTACGTGCTGACTGCGAAACGTAACCCCAGCGTAAGATGCGACAGACCTGTACATGTATATTTCCAGTAAGATCCAGGGCTACAGCTCTTACAGTAGAAGCCATGTTCAAATCAGACACGGGATGAATTGGATGAATATGGGCTACAAAAGATTTACAAGGAATAGTTCTGCAAGCAGTTCAAATGGTAGCGATTTTGGACCAGATTCTGCCTCCTGGCTAGACCAGACTAGACCTTTAGCCCCACCAGAATCCAAATGTGCTTGCAGACAAATTTCTTTTTGATGCACGATTTTACCTCTGCAAACAGGAAATAATTATATTCTCCCCTCCGATATAAAATGCGTTGAGGTCTATGGATGAAAAGTGCTAGGTAAGAGCTAGAGGTTATTATTATTTCTGTATATTGCACACAGAGGACGTGATGATGTGGCTTCTAGAATCAGTCTCCTGGGATCTAGTGAAATGATTTAAGGTCTGGTGACCAAATGATTTATAGGATTGATTAGATCTGGTGATTGAGAAGGGGGAAATGAAATAGCAGGGTTATAGTGTAAGAGTAAGGAATAGATCTACACGAAAACATGCCTTAGAGAGAGAGAGAGAGAGAAGGGTAAGAGTTATCTTGATTATGGACAACCTGGGGAAGAGATTTTTGATCGTAGGTGGTTGGTTAATCTAGCAGAAAAAAGCAGAATTAAATCCAGTGTCTGGAAACTGAAGCTAGACAAATTGAGACTAGAAATAAGTGCATATTTTTAGCAGGGAGGGTAACTAACCATTGGATCAGTTTACCCAGGGCTGTGGTGGATTCTCTGTCTCATGGAAATTCTCAGATCAAGACTGGATGCCTTTCTAAAAGATAAGGTTGAGTCTTTAAGGTGCCACCGGACTCCTCGTTGTTTCTAAAAGATAAGGTCCCGCTCAATCAGAAGTGACGCAAAAGGTCAAACTAGAATAGAGGATCATAATGGTCCTTTCTGACCTGAACTCTATGCAAACTTTAGCTACCACAGCCTGATACTGTGACTGGGGGAGTCAGCCTGGCTAGGACCTGTGGCACAATTATAGTTTTCCGTGAGTGTGGAGGCTGGGGGGGAGGGGGGGGGGAAATGCGTTTGTAGTAAGGGGTTTGAGCATAGAGTGATTGTTGATGCTTCGGCATGGTTCTGAATTCTTTTCAGCAAATTGGGGACCTGATCCTGTGGAGGGCTGAGCTTCCTGATCTCAGAATGATAGGCGCTCCGAGTCACTAGAGAGAGCGAGCGAAGCAAGTCAGTCAGTAATAAAAGAGACAAATTAACTTTCTTGGAGACGGGTCCTAGAGATTGCTGCATTCTCAACCTGACAGGGGACCTAGTGTGTGTGTCTTGCCGGGCCATTGGTAACTTACCTATTTTGAAATTGACTAAGGTCAGGATTTTCCAAAAGACCCCAGCACCCATTTAATTATTATCATTTATTTCAATTTAAACCACAATTTTAAAAAATGCCTGTGCAAAATGGCTCTAAAATTAATTAGAGTCACAGCCACAAATGATTACTACCCAGAAGCAAAATAAAACAAACTTCGGGCACCAAAAATATTTAGACAGCAAACTAAGTGGCTAGATCTTCAAACAAGGTCACAGCGTGGGGAGCTGAGCCCATGAAAATCTGGTTTTGTATGTCATAACTTTTTGGGTTTCTTTTTTTAGTGTCTGATTCAATCTGTTACTGAAATAAACCTCTGATTTCGGTCAATTCATCTCTCGCCTTAACTGACTGAAGATGTTTATATGTGTTCAAAATCCCAAAATTAATAAGATGGAACAAATAAGACTTAAAATCTTTTCGCTTCTTTCCAAGAAGTATTTCAAATCTGCATCAATCGGAAACTTTGGGACAACACAATTAGGTTTTGGACAGTACAAAAATATCCTGAATGTATATCTCAGCCTGTTGCTGTTTAATAACACAGCAGAATGCAAAAAGTTGACTTTGTTAATAAAAGCCACTTGCTATGTTGTGAATAAATTTCATTTTCACAGAATATTTGAGGATCTGTTAGTGGGGAGAGCTATCCCAATGGTCCTTTTAATTAAATTATAAAGACTAATTAAGTCCTACTCAAATCCAGCTGGTATCAATGCTAAACATCTTTCTAATTAGTGTAGTGCTTAATGTAAATTTAAAAAAAATGTTTGAGATGCAAAATAAAAAGAAATACTCAGAGGGAAAATGAGATTCCTACATATGCAGTCAATTTAACAGTAGTGAAGCAGTGTTGTATTAATTAGAATATGTTGATTATTAAAACACTTTATTTAAGAATTAAGCAGCTCCATATCTTGTGCACAGTTATGCAATTGCTTTCGTTTTAGCATAAATGAGTTTGACTTTATAGAATAATTATCGTGTGTTAATTAAACACCACATTATGGTGGTTTAGCAAGATACACATCTGTCGGCTCTTCAATCCTCCATTGTGTTCAAACATCAGTTTGCTTAACATCAATTGCTTTTTGATGATGAGATTATGAGCTGTTTGATAATGAAGTTTCACAGTCAAACCGAAGCGACTCTTAGACCCTCTGAGCAACGGCTATGGAAAAACAACACGGTCTGTCAATTATTATGAGCTATGTACATCTTTCTTGTGTATAGTGGGTGTTTAAAAATTCTTTGGGCCAGATCCTCAGCTGATGTGATGTCAGCCTTGCTTTATTGGCTCTGGGATCTGGCTCTTAATTTCTAATTTGTGTGGAATTTAGAGCTAGATTTTCAATACACTTGAGCTCCTACAGGTGCTGAATTCTGGAAAATCGAGTCTTTATTTTGGTGCCTAAATAAAAGCTGGGGTCTTTTGGGGAAATCTCTCCCCTATTGTGGGTGCAGACCACTTGAAAATCTGCTCCAAAATAAATGCATGATCCTGCAGCGTTGAAACTTGAATTTAGTAAGAGAAACAGCATCATTCTACAATGTTTTTATTTTAAATCAGTAAAACATCTTCAGATGCAAAGGCACAACCGAGACTTTTGTCAAAGGGTAATAACTGTGCTGCTCCCTTTGCATGTAAAAGGAACAGAAAGGAAGGGTTGAACTTTAGAGCAAGATGCTGGATTGATCAGACACACGTCCTAGATAAATAAAAATACCTCTGTGTCAAATACACAATGGAAAGTAGACACCGCTGAGTGCAGGATCTTGCTGCCTATGTTAATAGCAGAAGCTTAAGAAATGTGCAATCTAATTAGCCCAGGTCTACACTTCAAAATTGTCCCAGTATAATTTACGTTGGTTTGGAGTGTGATTGACTGATTTGCTTGCTTACAGATATAGTTATATCAGTACAACCCCTAGTGTGGGTGCAGTTATACTGGTATAAAGGTACCTTATATTGGGATAGCTTCTTCCCCAAAGTGGTACAACTTTCTAGTGCGGACAAACCTATAAAGTGTCGTCATTTTTTATATGCAAAATTCTCTTGGAAGTTTGTACACTGTCCTCTTATTTCAGCTGTTTTCCGTTGTGAATTCAAAAAAGCTTTCGATCGGTTTGATGATTTTCTATGTATTAAATCTTGCATTGCCTAAGCAGGGACAAAACTGAGACAGAAAACAAAAGTCCTGTAGACAGTATTTAGTTGATGAATGAGGATTATTTTTGGTAACAAATGACCTGATTTTTTTCAACACTAGCCCAGTTTATAGAGCCAGGCAATCGACTCCTTAGTGAATATTAATGTTGTGTCATTTTTCAACTGTAATATGATGCCCAATCTCCCCTTTATTCATAATTTATCTGGATTCAACATACCTTTAACTTTTATTTTAAACTCTGTCTGTCTAATCTAGTTTATCTACCTTATCTATCAGTCGATCTGCCTGCCTGCCGTTCTAACCGTATCCCCCATTGCCATGGTATCTGGGTGCCTTTCACATAACACCAATAGCATAGCTGGATCTCAGTGGACTTTCTTCATTTTTCGTCGTCAACATCCTGCTTGTGGCTCGGGTTTGGGGGCTGATTTTTATTTTTATTTTTTAATTTCAACTTTTAGCTTCGCTGCAATTTTATTTCAAAACTGTCAGTAACAAAGACTTTCAAGAAATAATAATGGTGTTGAGTGACCCACCCGGGGGCCAGATATTTAAAACCAGCTCAGCCCCCACTTAGAGACCAAAATAACAGGCCGGATTTTCAGACGTGCTCAGTGTATTGGGTTTGGAAAATCAGCTGCTTGGAAAACCTGACTGTAAGCGGGTCAGTGGGAACTGGGGACTTCAGAGTCTGAATGGGAGCTGCTTTTTGAAGGACCTGGCCCCTGCGTACAGCCAGGGCTATCAATAAACACCGGCCCTAAACTTGTGTTTTTTTGCACAGCCGACCCGTGGGAGGTTCCTTACCCTCTAAAGTGGAGGGGGGGGGGTGGCTATTTGACTTTTTTCTGCAACCCGTCTTATCTGCCCTGACGGGTTTGGCACCCCCAGAACAACACCTGTCTGAGGCACTGTCTCAATCTCCAAACCTAAACTAAAAAAACACACCATCTTTTTAAGTTGGGGGGTAGGGGGGGAAACCCAGCCCGAGACACCGCCTCCACGTCTAGACCCTGTGGGCTTGTTTTCGAAGCTGTGGGTCTCACAGGGCCCCCAGATCTCGGGATCTGCTTTGTTCTGCAGACACCCAGAAAGCTGAGTAACTAGTTGGGGGCGTGGAATGTGCCTTGACATCGCCACGAGTTCATACTCGGGTGTTTTCAGTTTGATTAATGTGGGGAAAGTGTTAACGAGTCACCCCGCCCTTGTGGACACTCAAACCCATTCCAATAAGTCACTTTTACTCAAACAACCCGGCCCGGGCCACGCAACTGAGTTATTGTTTGCCGAGCAAGAGAAGTAAAAAAAAACACCTCTTGATGCTTCCTCGCGGGTGTCCCCATCGACGTGTGCAAGGGAGAGCATTTTGCCTGTCTCTCCAGCTTGGTGACACTGAGAGCACATGGGTGTCAGCGGGGTGGCTTCACCACTGGAGAGATCTGCCGGAGGGTATCGCAGGCTGCTTTCTAAGGCCAGTCCAGGTGGCAGAGTTGCAAACGGTGCCTCGTTAGGTCACGGCCTGATTTCAGGGAGAAAACAGTAAAGACCCCTCCCCATGCTCTTATCTAGATAAGAGAGCTCTTCACCAGCACATCTCAAAGCCCTTTCCAAAGGAGGTCAGGATCATTAGCCCCATTTTACAGATGGGGAAACTGAGGCACCGGGACGGGAAATCGCTCGCCCAAGGTCACCCAGCAGTAGAGCTGTGAATAGACCCCAGATCTCTTGAGTCTGAGAGTCTGTCTACGCTGCAGTCAGAGGCGTGACTGCAGCACGTGTAGGCTTTGATCTAGCCGGCTCCAGTGCCAACGGCAGGGAAGCAGCACAGGCTGTATGAGGGTGCTGGGAATCCTGGGGACGTCCTCGAGCGGTCCAGGGCTTCGCTGCTGCTGCTGGTATTCGAGCTGCTGAGATCAAAGCTAACCCAGGGGTTTTCTCTGCATGCTGCGGTCACAGCTGTGTATGCAGGGTAGGTGGATCCCCACTCCAGGACTCTATCCATTAGGCCATGCTAATGGGGGAGGGATAGCTCAGTGGTTTGAGCTTTGGCCCGCTAAACCCAGGGTTGTGAGTTCAATCCTTGAGGGGGCCATTTAGGGATCTGTGGCAAAAAAGTGGTCCTGCTAGTGAAGGCAGGGGAGTGGACTCGATGACCTTTCAAGGTCCCTTCCAGTTCTAGGAGATAGGTATATCTCCATATATTATTATTAACCTCTGCGCCCACGCTACAGAATGGACTCAAGTTACCTCACGTTAGCTTCGTTACCATTCTCTGCCCCTGGCCTCTGAGAGTTAAATTCCCCCGAGGGGTCTGTCGGGAGGCCAGGAAGGCGTCACGTGTCAGGCTGCGAGTTCCCCGTGGCAGTAGGGAGTCCCAGGCCTGACCCTCCCGGTGTCGCCTGGCTCCAGGCAGGCCGTCTCCTTCTGCCTCGCGGGCAGCACCAGCACCACAGCTAAGCTCCAGCCGCGGCCTCTCTTTGCAGGGCTCCGACTCGGGCCCCTCAGTGGCGAGCAGATGGAGTGGTGGAAAGTGCATGGATGTGGGCAGCGGGGAGACGGGGCTACCGGCCTGCCCTGGCGCCGTGCCACGCGGGCAGCAAGCAGGGAGCTGGCTGCAACAGCAGACGGGCACCTGCCCTCTCTGAACCAGGCCAGGCCCTGCATTCGAGTAGGCAGCCAACCCCATTGGAGTCACTCAGCCCTCAGATTGGCAGCTCTTTAGCGCTGGGTGAGGAACGGGGAACAGAGATTGGACAGGCCTGTTGGGGGGTAGCTGGGAAAGAGGAGAGTGTAGTGGGTAGAGCAAAGGATTTTGGGGGTGGGGCTGGGAGAGAGAGGCAAGAGTGCTGGGTTCGGTTCCAGGCTCTGGAAGGAAGTTTGGTCCAGGCTGGTGGTGAGAGCAGAGGGTCAGGACTCCTTGGTTCTATTCCTGACTCCGCCAGGGGCTGCTTTCTATCAACCAACCAGCAGGGATGCCCCTGCCTGTGAAGAGCCTGCAACTCAGCTTGGCAAGGAAGCCAGCTCCTGTTGGTGCCAAGTGAGGGGAGGGGCACCTGCTTGCACAGGGGATAACCCTCCTCCACCCCGCCCTGCCCCTGGTTTTCCCCCGGGGCTGCTGAGTTGCTCAGTTCTGTTTTACGAGTTTGCCTTGGCCCTGGTGCTGTAACGTTTTGTTAGGACAGATCAGTCACCTGGTATTAACTGAGCCTCATGTAACACCCCCCAACCCCCCGCGCCCATGCTCCCCTTGCAGCAAGACACCCTCCCTGCAACCATGGCTAAGGCTGCGCCGCTGCAGGATATCGTCTCCCCGTTTCAGATGGGGAAACCGAGGCACACGCCGCCACACTGACTCGTGCGAAGTCACGCGGCAAAGTCAGCAGCAGCGCTAGGGAGGGGACCCAGGAGTCCTGACTCCCGTATCCACGAGACCTCTCTCCCAGCGCTGGCAGTAGAACCCAGGAATCCTGACTCCCAGTACCCTGCTCTAATCATGAGATTCCGCTCCCAAACCTGTGGAAGGAACCCAGGAGTCCTGGCCCTGCCCCCTTCTGACAGATTCTGCTCGGGTGCCGAGGTTGACATTTCCACCCCTCAGGTTAGGCTCCCGCGTTTCATAATGAGCCACCTCTGTGCAGGGGGCCTGGTTTGCAAAGGCGCTGAGCTGTGCGGTTTGTGGCTCCTCAGCAAAGCAGGTCACGTTGGACACCAAAATCTGAGATCTAGGAGTTTAATTTTGGCCTTCGAGTGTGAAGGTAAATCTTAGTTTTCAGCAATTAAAGCAATTGACACCATCAAGTTATCTGACATTAAATACACAGGGGGGTTTAATAGAGCAGCCGGCTGGAATTCAGGACTCCTGGGTTCTCTTCCCTGCTCTGGGAGGGGAGTGGGGTCTAGTGACTAGAGGAGGGGCAGGGGGCTGGGAGTCAGGACTCCTGGGTTCTCTTCCCAGCTCTGGGAAGGGAGGGGTGCCTAATGGTTAGAGCAGGAGGGGGCAGGGCGTCCGGACTCATGGGTTCTATATCCAGTTTTGTCAAAATGTGTGACCTTGGGCAAGTCTCTTCCATGCTCCGTGCCTCAGTTTCCCCATCTGAGGCATTCCCTCCTTATGCAAAGGGCAGTGAGATCCAAGGGCTAGGTGGCTAGGATTATTTTGCTGGCCATGGCTTTGCTGGTAGGTCACAAAAGCCCCGTAGGTTCTGCCCGAGACCTGAACCACGGCCCGGAGGAGTGGGGAAGGGAAACACACCGAGCTCCAAAGCAGCCTGTGATCTGATCAGCCCCTCCCCCGGGGGCTGCTGCACGGACGTTTTTCTGGTTTCTATTAATATGTAAATATGCTGATCTTTCCTGGAACTCACCACTAAACAGCGCTGTGCGCCCCACAGCTCCAACCACGACCCCCACGGCCACATGGCTGTGAAAAGTGGGGCAGGGGGAGTGCATGCTGGGGGCAGGGGGTGGGTTAAGCCACCAGTTAAAGTATGGATCCGCCAGGTTCTTGTGTGGTTGATCTAAAAGGCTCAGCTGCTGCCTGGGAGCAGGGCAAGGAAACCAGTGACTGCTCAGCATTATACTGGCCAGGAGTGGCCTTCAGCTGGGGATCTCAAAGCACTTTGTAACCCTTACGAGCCCCATTTTACAGGTGGGGAAGCTGCAGCCCAGGGAAGCGGGGAGCGGCTTGCCGAGTAATTTAGCGGGCAATGCAGCCCAGCTGTCCTGACTCCCTCCCACCCCTGCGCTAGCTACTCAACCCCGCTGCCTCCCAGAGCTGAGGAAAGAACCCAGGCGTCCTGATTACCAGTCTCCTGATCTAACCACTAGACCCCACTGCCCCCCAGAGCTGGGAGACGAACCCTGGAGTCCCCTGCTCTAACCACTCGTTCCCCCCGCTCTCCAATTAGTGTGAACACCTCCGTAGGCTCTGAGAGTTTTGCAAGGGATCCTCAGAGTTTAGTCTGTGTGTTGTGATAGCACCCATCGCTCTCCAAGCCATGGAGCAGAAGTGACTGGGTGCTGAAAGGGCCGTGACCAACTGAGTAGCTCATAAGAGGGGAGGAAGAATAGAGAGAAATCCCTCCACCTGGGCCTATCCCCATAGCATCTGGGCTTGGGCTCCCTCCTCTCGCGAGTGTAAACACGGCACATTGCACAACACCGCTGGGCAGCAGGCTATTGGCTCGCGCAGACAGGGAGCTGAGCCGCAGAGAAGGTCGCCCAGGGAGCGTGTGGTCAAGCTAGGCCCACGCCTGGCCTAGTTGCCTAACCACTGGGCCATCCTTCTTCTCCTGCGGGCTGGGGCGGCAGGGGTTGGGCCATTGCTGGCCCCGCTACCTCTGTGCCTCTCCAGTGCGCCCGCTCTGCAGGGCATACGCCCCTCAGCTCCGTAGCAGCGCTGAGCGTGCCCGGCTTTCCCTTCTCCCAGGCCAGGTCCTGGCAGGGCCCGGCTCGGCGCAGGCCCCTCAGACGGACGAAGCCGGCGTAAGGCGCAGCATGCACGGAGCGGCTCGGCCTGGCTTGAAGTAGGCCGTGCCGTCCCCGATGGGCCAGCAAAGCCTGGGGGGGGCAGGAGGGAGTTAAATGGCAACATGGCAGATGGGTGGATGTGGGCCCGGATTCTCAGTGGTCTGTGGGCTGGAGCCTGCGTCCCTTTGAGGACGTGGGCCTTGGAGACTCGGCTAGGCAGCCAAGCTAAAGCTCGGCGCCCCAGTTGGGATTGAGCTTTGTCTACACGGGAGCCGCCGGTCCGTGCATGGTCCGTGGCCCCCTTGGGATGTGTGTCTGGCTCTTTAGCTGGAGCTGCCATGACTTGCCTTTGGTTTTGGTTTTGGAGGTCCCTGGAGGTGACAGGGGGCAGCCGCCGCCTGTCACCCGCACACGTGCTGGGTTAATTAACGCGCTGATTTCGGCCGATGGGTGGCTTGAGCCTGCTCCTAATTGATGCAACGTAGGCCGGTTTAAACGGGACCGAGAGCAGCCCCTCCCGGCCTGTTGCACTGGTTTAGCTGAGCGGGTTGAACGCCACTCTCCGCATTAAACCGCTGTCGCCCGTGTGTCTGGACAAGGGAGCGGAGAGGAGAATTGGCCTCCCGGGGCCCTGCTTTCCTGTCCCACGCTGCATCCGCTTCCCTGCTCCGTTACTCGCATCTCATGACTTAGCATGTTTTCCCACGTCACCCCCATTCCAGTAAGTTCCATGTGCCCTACCCCACCCCCACCGCGGGCGCGTGGAACTTCCCGTGACGCCATGGGAAGCGTGACACGGACCCGCCCGCTGACGCCCCTCGGTGGTTAAAGTCAGGAACGTTGGCCGGGGCTGGTTCCCGGCCAGGTTACGCTGCACTTTTTTGGTATCAAAGGATTTTTTTATTTTTTTTGGGGTTGTTGCTTCCTCCCCTCCGAAGTCTTGGCTTCATCCTCTTACTCAGCCACCCGCGGGCATCACACGTCGATTATGGGGTTGCTGTGGGGGAATTCGCCTGAGACCTCGCTGACCTTTCTCAGGTCGAATTTACTGGCATCAGCCATCACCTGAAAATGAGAGTTACTGGCAGCTTGCTCTCTGGCTTTTGAGTTTTTTGACTAATTCAGGCACTGGGTTCCTGTTTCTGAGTCAAACCCCGAGCCCATTCCCACCGATTTGATTTGCTATAGATAGATTGAAAAGACCAACAAAAAAAGAAAATTACAATCATTCTGTTGGCGAATCAATTGAAGCTTGTGGTTTTTTCTTCTCGTTGGGTCTGAGCAGTGGGTGGTTGCAGAGAGGAAATGGAATGCGTAGGATAGAGGATGATTGTTATCACACAAACTTACTAGCCCCCGTGTTGTTTGAAACAGGAATGTATCAGCACGCAAAAGCCAGCCCTGGCTGCGTTAGGGCAACCTGAAAGAATTCCCTTCCTGACCCCAGGCTTAGCTGATGCCCTGACTCAGGAGAGTCGACGTCCCTTCCAGCGCTTACTATTGTAACTCTGGCTATTCTCGTTAGCCCCATAAGGGTCCAGCCCCTTCTGCTACACTACGGAGCTCTTGGCTTCGGGGAGATCTTGTCTCGGCGAGTTCCGCAGGCTAATTCTGTGCTAGGGGAAGAAGTGGGTCGAGGGGGGTTGAGAGTGTGCAGGTGTGTGCGCACCAATTGCACATGCGCAGTGTGTGATGTAAGCACAAAGCAGCAGTACTGGGACCAAAGGAACCCCTGGTGTAACGGCACAGAAGTCCCTGGGTTTGGGCTAGTTCTCTGCTCCTTTTTAATGGTCTGCAGAGCCTGTTGTTTTCTCTGGGGTGCCGAGGATCGTCTGAGTGTACTTGGTCCTGGTGAATGACAGCCGCAGCTTGCCCACAGCTCCCACAGGCAGCAGCAGGGTGAGGGTCAGACAGGGCCGGCACTCCCATTAGGCAACCTAGGCGGTCGCCTAGGGCGCTGCTATTTTGGGGGTGCCTGCGCCCCCGCCGCCCGTAGAAATTTTGGGGCGGGACCTTCCGCCGCCGCTGTTGGGGGCGGGCTTTCGGGGGCGGGACCTTCCGCCGCCTAGGGCGCCGGCAAAGCTGGCGCCGCTACTGGGGTCAGACACACGGTACCCCCTGCCCACCTGGAGAGGGGGAAGTCAGTCTCCATTATGACTCCACCCATGGGAGTTAGGCACCTAAATCCCTTCAAGGATCAGGGCCTTAGTGTCTCGGGTCAGGGCCAACTGCAAAGGTTCTCAAACATGCTCCTTTTTGCATCAGTCTCCTTGCAGCCGCAGCCACAGTCTGGGTCACTCCTTGCTAATTTAGTTAATAAATCCATCCCGAAAGGGGTAACCTCTGAATACTGCTGTCTCTCTAACGAGCCGCGGCCCAGCAGGGAACGTGGCTTATAGAACGGCGACGGGGTGGGGGCTGCAAGGTGCAAAAGGCTTCTGGGTGCCTCTGAATCACAAGTGGCTGAACGTGGTCACAAAGGTCTGTGCAGCTGCGGTTGCAGCGGGCTAGGAGCTCTGGCCCTTTATCGGTGTTGCTGCTTGTGCCAGGCCGAGGGGAAGGGCCTGGGTCAAGCGAGGTTCAGCCCATCTCGCCGTAGCCACGCCAGGGCATCTCAGCGCTCCGTCCCGCCTGCTCTCCCCACCGCAGCAGATCAGACCATGGACCCACCTTGCCCTGACCCCCTGGTGACGTTGCACTCTATATGATTTTATGGAAGTATGCTGATGAGTGTGACTATAATGTAACTCAAATATGCTTCATGCAAAAGGTCTCTTGCAAGGTATCATTACAAAGCTTATAATCTACGGAGTGTGGCCATCCTATTTGTATAAATGTACCACTCTTGTAGCTGAAACTAGAAATACGAAATATAACTCTGAGGGCCTATTGTAATTATGCAAAGTGTGGGCCATTAATGGTGGTTTGGAATCTTGATGGCTCCCATCAAGCAGGACAATGGACTGTGGATGGCTCTGTTTGCAGGCAGGCCTTCCTGTGAGCCAGGCTGGGAGGAGTGAAGGCTTGGGGGTCTTACAGTGACATGTGATCATGTCACCTGAACTGGAATCCATCTTTAACCTGGTGTTTTTCCATTGAGAAGGAGGTGGTGGGAACCCAGAGGGACAAAGGATTCCTGCCTTATGCAAAAGATATATAAGTGGGTGGAACAGAACAAAGAGAGGAGCCATCATGAGAAATCCCCTAGCTACCATCTGAGCTGGAACAAGGGCTGTACCAGGGGAAAGGATTGTGCCCAGACTAGGAAGGCATCCAGTCTGTGAAAGAATCATAGAATATCAGGGTTGGAAGGGACCTCAGGAGGTCATCTAGTCCAACCGCCTGCTCAAAGCAGAAACATCTCTGAGGGTGAGATTTTATCTGTATTCAGTTTTATTACTGTACTAGGCTTAGACTTGCGTGTTTTATTTTATTTTGCTTGGTAATTCACTTTGTGTCTGTCACTACTTGGAACCACTTAAATCCTACCTTCTGTATTTAATAAAATCACTTTTTACTTATTAATTAACCCAGAGTATGTATTAATACCTGGGGGGGGGGGGGGAACAGCTGTGCATATCTCGCTATCCGTGTTATAGAGGGCGAACAATTTATGAGTTTACCCTGTATAAGCTTTATTTGGGGTTTGGACCCCATTGGGAGTTGGGCATCTGAGTGTTAAAGACAGGAACACTTCTGTAAGCTGCTTTCAGTTAAGTCTGCAGCTTTGGGGCACATGGTTCAGACCCTGGGTCTGTGTTGGAGCAGACGGGTGTGTCTGGCTCAACAAGACAGGGAGCTGGAGTCCCAGGCTGGCAGAGAATGCAGGGTCAGAAGTAGTCTTGGCACATCAGTTGGCAGCCCCCAAGGGGTTTCTGTGATCCAACCCATCACACCCCTCCCCCCGGCTGAATCACACCTCGAAAGGCCGAGGGGAGTGGACTAGACAGGGCCGATCAAACATTGTGACCCATCTAAGCCAGGATCTGGCCCCGCTTGCAGCCCCGCAGATTCCATCGAGTCCCACGTCCTGCTTTGGCTGGAGGCTAGGAGAGAAGCAACTCCCTTCCTGACCCCTGCCTGTGTAATAGCCCTGTGTAATAGCCCTGGAGCCTGTGATTTGCTAGCCCCTCTGCCTTAGCCTCACGGGGCCTTTAAAGCCCCGTATCAGCGTGTTTGTGCCGATGGAAAATTGTGGTGCTTCCCCCGCCCCGTGGCCCCATTAGCTCGCTCCTGCTGGGGGGTGATGGGGAGTTGTTTACTGGTACCTGCCTGTGAGCAGCAGGTAGGGGTTTTCACCTGTTGGTGTGTGGTGAGCAGTGGAGGGGAGGCTGTGAGATTTCTCTGCCCTGGAGAAGTTTCTGCCTTCCTGCGCGGTGGGAGGTGCGTCCCAGTTGTGGGTTAGCGTCAGGCGATCTGCTGCCTGCTGAGGTTTCGAAGACGATGGGGGGACGAGTTCTCGGTCCTTATTTAGGGCGCAGATCGCCTGGGTTCATTACGCAGTGGGGGGGGAGGGGGACATCGATAAGGGAAGCTCTAGAGAGGAAGAGCAAACCAAATGGGCGCCTGGCGTATCGCAGCGCAAACCAGCGCAGGAGCTGGGCTGGTGCCAGGTGGCTGCCTGCGGGGGGCGGGGAGGAGACGCTCGGGAAAGCAGCCGTTGGGCCTGGAAGGTGCGGGATGTGGTTACGCGCGCCCCTTCACGAGGGGCTTTCATCTGAGGGACTCAGAGCTCTTTGATGCTCACAGCTCCCCGTGGCCAGAGGCCCAGAGGGTTTAGGAAGATGCAGAAGCTGCTGTCCTGCTTCTCATCCCTGTTGTATCAGCCCCTCCCAGAGCTCGGCATGGATCCCAGGAGTCCTGATGCCCCGTTGCCCCGCTCTAACCACTAGACCCCACTCCCCACCCAGAGCTGAGGATAGAACCCAGGAGTCCTGGCTCCCAGCCCCCCTACTCTAACCACTAGATCCCACTCCCCTCTCAGAGCTGGGGATAGAACCCAGGACCCAGATTCCCAGTCTTCTGCCTCACATACCCTCTCTCTCCCCCTTTCCAGCTTAATTTTTAGCATCACATTCCCACCACAAAGCAGCAAGGAACTCAGTGTGTCAGTCCCCACTAACCCTTTGCTGTCAGCAGAGCCCCCAACCCACATGGGCCTCGACCCTCGGATACAAGCAGGCTTGGTGCCTAAGCCCCAGTGACATTGGTCGGACCCCGGGTGTGTACGCACGAGCAGGGCACGATTCCCCGGTTTGCTCCGGGCTGTTTATTCATAGTCCCGACCCTCCTTTAAAATTGTGCGCCAGCCCCCCGCCAGGGCCGGCTCCAGGTTTTCTGCCGCCCCAAGCGGCAAAAAAAAAAAGCCGCGGCAGCGCGATCGCGCCACTCCACTCTTCGACGGCAATTCGGCAGCAGGTCCTTCGCTCGGAGAGGGGCTGAGGGACCCGCCGCCAAATTGCCGCTGAAGACCCGGACGTGCCGCCCCAATAGCGGCCGGAGTGCCGCCCCTTGGTATGGGCCGCCCCAAGCACCTGCTTCTTTAGCTGGTGCCTGGAGCCGGCCCTGCCCCCAGCCCCTAGCAGTGACAGGCCTGGGGTTTTTGCAGGAGTTATTTCCGTGGTAGATTTTCTTGCCCTTCTGGGAAAAGTTTACCCTGCACTGGATTCCATGAACGGCAGTCTGGGGCCTGACACATGCACTGCCATAGCCCCGCCCCCAACGGCAGCCCCGCCCCTCCCCTCCTTGGGCCAGCAGTAGGTTTGAATCCCCGGGAACGAGGCGGTTCACACCTCTCAGAGCTGTTGGTGTAGGCTGTCTGCAGACTCAGGCAGGCATTGGTTACACTCGGGGCCTGTTTTCAAGCTGTTCTGTGCGTCCTTGAGGAGTAACTTTTCTTTTTTAAATGAAAGCTGAATTTCGGCGCTCATCCCCTAACTCCAGCAGCGGGGGCATTAGGACAGACTATGGTGTCTATGCCTTAATCCAGCCTTGATCCCCACAATACACCCCTGCTTATTACCGCAAGATCCTAGGTGTCTCAATGTCTTCTGAGACGATTTGCCTCTGTCCCAGGTATTTCTCAGCAGTGGTTACAGCAGGGTGTGCCGGGGAGGCTGGGAGCCAGGACTCCTGGGTTCTGATCCCAGCACTCAGAGGGGCATGCCAGGGCTGCCAATCCAGCTCCCTAAGGAAAACCCCCTGGCGAGCAGAGTGCACAGGCAGCAGCTGCCTGCGAAGGGGTTAAGGGGGCCCCCACAGGCCTGGCTGGCCGATTATGAGATGATCTCCAGGTTATGTAACCGGCCATCATGTGACGATAATCTCCGGGGGGTGGGCAGGGTGCTTATCAGTGCGGAAGAGCTTTGCTCCGGCTGGATAAATAACCCCTGGAAAGAGGAGCTGCTGGGCTGCGCTATGGGGGGCGGCTTAGGCCCAGGGGGCAGCCCTGGCACAGGGGAGCATGCCCACAGGGTGACCCCCCAGGCTGGAGCAAAGAGGCTATTGCCAGTCTGCGACTTGCCAGCTCTTCCCAGCACCCCAGGACACACTGCTGCCCTCCCGGATGGGCCCCCAGCCCCACGGCCCTCCCTGCCCCCCGGGAAGCTGGTGCCCTGGCCCATCCAGAGCTCCAGCTGCGTGTTGTTCTCTCCCCCGCTGAAGGGTGGGGATGGGGACCCTAGTTAGGTGGCTCTTGGGTGAGTGTCTGGGGTCGATTTCCTGCCCTGGTTCCCTCTTGTGACCCACCCCTTCTCCCTGGCTTTCCCCACCCTGCGCCCTTGGCTAGATCAGCCAGCACCAGCCCTGCACCACGACCCGGCTCGGAGAAGGCTTCGTCGTGCAGAGGGATGTGCCACAGAGCCATGCTGCCTAGTGGTTAGAGCAGTGGGCTGGGTGTCGGGACTCCTGGGTTCTGTGCTCTGCCTTCGGAGGGAGAGTGGGATGGGGGGTGTGGGGTGTTAGGATATCAGGATCCAGGCAGGTTTCTGTTGCTGATGCTCAGCAGGCTGGGAGCCAGGACTCCTGGGTTCCATTCCCAGCTCTGCCCCTGCCTTGCTCTGTGCTTGAGCCTTGCTGCTCCCTGTGCCTCAGTTTCCCCATCTGTGAAATCGACCCCTCTCCCTCCCTGCTGAGGCCACTGGGGGTGTGGCTGGGCTCTGCCCCTCTCTCCCTGCTGAGTTTGGCAGCTGGCTGGAAGGTAAAGGCGGGATTAGCAGAGGTACTCTGTCTGAGTGACAGCCCCAGCAGCCAGTGCGATCCCTGCGAATTGGTATCCTGCCGGGCAAGCGCCCCTGTGCCCTGGCCAGTCCCTGGAATCCGGGCATGGGAGGAAATGTGAGACGAGGGTGCCCCAGTGTGGGCAAACTCTGCGTAACACGCAGCACTTTCCTGGGGAGTTGGCAAGATAAATCCTTCCTCTCTGTTGGCACCAGCTTCCAACCAAGCTAGTTTATTCACATAAAGGCTCCACCCGCAATCCTGATTTAGCCATTTAAGGACCCCAGCTCTGCTCTCTCTTAAATGGGGTCACCCCCCGGGGTTCATTGAGATGGTATGTGTAATAGAACCCAGGAGTCCTGGCTCCCAGCCTCCCTCCCCAGCTCTAACCCACTAGGCCCCGCTCCCCTCCCAAAGCTGGGAATGGAACCCAGGAGTCCTGACTCTCAGCACCCCCACCCCGCTCGCTTTAAGAAGCATTAGACGACAGTGCCAAAGAGCCAAGCAAGGGCATGCAGGGAGCAGCGCACTCTGGCCAGTGCTCATGATCTCTCTCTCTCTCTCTCCATCCTAGCACAAATAGAAGTGATCCCGTGTAAGATCTGCGGGGACAAATCGTCAGGGATTCACTACGGGGTCATCACCTGTGAAGGCTGCAAGGTGAACAACACCCCAAATCCCCACTCCCACTTCACCGTCCTGCCCCCGCTTGCCTGATCTCTGCCACCAGGGGGCGCCCCGGGTGTGGGATTCCTTTCCAATTCCCTTCGCGCTCCCAAATGCACAGAGCCTTGGAACAGCGCCCCCCTGAGGGGGCCGTGGGCCAGCGCTGGAGCAGATGCTGCCCAGGGTCTGCCAGCGGGGCTGTGGGACCATTGGAGTTCTGGCCCTGCTTAGCACCCGCCCAGCAGCTAAGCAAGCATGCCCTGGCCCCTGGGCCCCTTACCGCCACACCGGAGCAGAGATCGGCCCATCATGGCTTGTTCAGCCCTGGGACCAGTCAGCACCAGCCACTGTGTTGATTTTATGCCGCAGATGCTCCTCCCCCGGGCGTTGGCACCCCCAGTTGGCTTCACACACAAGCCACTGAGCCGCCGTGGTCAGTTTGTGTCTCTCTCTCCCCAACCCGTTGTTTCAGGGGTTTTTCCGCAGAAGCCAGCAGGGCAACGTGACGTACTCCTGCACCCGCCAGCAGAACTGCCAGATCGACCGGACCAGCCGCAACCGCTGCCAGCACTGCCGGCTGCAGAAATGCCTCAGCCTGGGGATGTCCCGAGATGGTAAGATGTGTGAAACAGCTGCCACGGTCCAACCCAGAGGTGGCTGCATTTCAGTGCTGGGTGAAGGATCCCTGTTTAAACAGCTGCCAGGCCCCACCCCAGAAGTGGCTGCATTTCAGTGCTGAGTGAAGGATCTCTTAAAACAGCTGCTGCCTCCCACCCCAGAGGTCCCTGCATTTGACTCATTTCTTATGCCCTGAAGTTAAAAATACCTGGCTCTGGCTGTAAAAATATGGAGATTTCTTTTGCTTCTGCCCTTTACTCCATCTAACCCAGTCTCTCATTTCTGACAGTGGCTGGTACCAGCTGCTTTTTGGGTTTTTCAACAAAAAACTAAAAGCTGTTTTTGGGTGTGGGGCGCGTGGGGTGGTAAATGTGGTTTTCAGTAAAAAAAACAAAAAAACCCACAATTTTTTGTTGAAAGTAAAACATTTTAACCAAAAATGTTCCGTTCTTGACCAAAAATTGTTCAGTTTTTGGTTTAAAAAACTGAAAAATGTCATTGGAAAAGATTTTTTTTTCTGTAGAAATGTTTCTCTTTGACCACAAGCCATTTATCACCAAAAATCCATGATGCTAGACAAACGGCAGCCGGCTTCTGTCACAATCCCAAATCCTCCAGTTTCAGAGGCTGAGAGTCTCAGCTGCACCCCCTGCAGGTGCTGATGGGAACCTGCAGCCCAGGTGCCCACCCTCTTCCTTCTATGCTGCTCTAATTAGGGTTGAAAGCACCTCCCAGTGTAACTTGGAGCAGGCTAGCTGGCCTCTATGTCTGTGCTATTATCCCTAGTGTGCAGATGGGGAAACTGAGGCACAGAGCGACACAGCTTGCTCACCGTCTGTAGCAAAGCAGGGAATTGAACCCAGGTTTTAGGAGTCAGAGGTTAGCACCCGAACCAGTGGGCCAAACTATATCTCTAAGTTATAGCAGCTTCTGCAGAGTTATCTGTGGCTTGTGGCACAGGGCAACTTAGCCACAGCTGCATGTGCTCTGGCCCCGCCCCCAGCATGCCCCCTACGCCAAGGCTTGAAGTGGGGGCGGGGTCTGTGGAAGGCAGCCAATGGCAGCCCAGCGCAGCGCCGGAGCCAGCAGAATCCCCCCTCAGCCCTTTGCGGGCTGCAAAGGGCTCCGAACGCCCGCAGAGCGGCATACAGGAGCTGGGACAAGAGCAGGGGAACCACCCTCCTTTGCAGCCCAGAGAGGGGTCGAACCTTCATTCTCTTCCGCCCCCTGGGCATAAAAAGGTTCGACCCCAGACTTCTCAGCAGAGGAGGAGTCCTCGGGCTGGGGATTATTAAAGGTGCTAAAAAAGCTACAAGCGGAGGCCGAAGGAAGTGAAAGAGAAGTGCAGCTAGCGAGGGTTCGGGCTGGTTAGGTAGCACCGTCAGCGCACAGCCCTGAGCCAGGCAGCGGGGGAGGCAGGGGGGTTAAACCAACCAGGAGGAGAGTGAAAGTCACACAAACACACACACACACACACACACACCCCACCAACCCAATCCAAAGAGGATGGAAAAAGTAGCTCAAGCCTGTAGCTGGGTGTCTCTCGGTGGTGAGTATGTAGGTCGCTCGAGAGAGCCAAAGAGCCCGACCACGTGGCACATGCGATCAGCCTCCCGCTGCGACCGCGGTTCCTCTCTGCAGCTGGGGAGATGAGGCTCCTGCTCAGGCACGCAACCACATACAGACCCACACGACCACCCGCAGAGCACGCACCGTTGTCCCCGCTCCCAAGTGAGTGCGCTGAGATCCTGAGATAGCCGGCCCCCGCCCCAGATCCTGGGCGCTTCTCTAGCGCGAGGGATCTCAGGCTGGGAGTCGCTCCCCCTGCCTTTCCCAGATGGCTGGAGGGGAGGGAGCAGCTGCCAAGGTGGGAGCTTCTGGGGGCAGAAAGTCTGCGAATCGCCGCTCTGGGGCCTTTCATCCCCAAGGATCCCAAAGCATTTTATACCCCTGGTGATCGGCTACCTCTGAAATGCAGCCACCTCTGGGGTGGGCTGTGGGAGCTGTTCAAGCAGCCGCAGAGCAGTGTTGTCCTAGGGCGAGAAGTGAAAGGGATTGGAACTGCGGGGCAGAGTGTAAATGACCCGAATTGGGATACGGCCAGCAGCCCTGCTCCAGGGAAAACGCCCAGGGCTCACTAGTGATCCAGGTTGCATCCCGTCCGCTTGGTGTGCTTTGCTGCTGGAGGGGCGTGATGGGGGTTCGTTACGGACTTGTTGGGGGGAAAACACCCCTGTTAGGTAGTCACCCCCCTGCTGCACCACCGTTGGTGTCCCCCCATCCAATCCAAGTGCTGCCCGGGCCCCTCGCTTAACAACACAAACTTGGTGGGTCTTGATAGGCACAAGGAGCCAGACTCCACTGCTGTCAATGAGGGCAGCTCCTTCTGCCCTTTCCATCCCTGGCAGCTCGCTGCAGGCTCCTTATGGGACCTGCTGCCCTGTTATGTCTCCTGGAGGCCGCTGCTCAGGAAGAGCCGGCGGAGGGAGCCCAGGGCCCCTCACAACAGCTCCAGCCGTGAACCCAGGGTCGGTCTCAGCCCCGACTCGACTCGTCCCTGCCCTTTCGTTCTCCAGCCGTCAAGTTCGGCCGCATGTCCAAGAAGCAGCGCGACAGCCTCCACGCCGAGGTGCAGAAGCAGCTGCAGCAGCAGCAACAGCAGCAGCAGCAAGGCGGCGAAGTGGTGGCCCCGGCCTACTCCCTGGGCCTGGCTAACGGGCAACTCAAGCTGGCCTCCTCCCCAGACCTGCTGGAGTCCTCAGCCTGCTCCACGGCCCTCCTGAACGGACAGGCGCGGCTGAGCCAGTCTCCGGACGAGACGGCGGCTCTGGCCTACCCCAACGGACTGGCCAAGGGCCACAGCCGGCTGAGCGACAACCTGCGCGGCCCCTTCGCCAGGGACTACAGCCCCGAGCGGATCAAGATGGAGAGCAGGGCCAGCGTCTTCTACGCCCTGGAGATGCAGGCGTCACCGGACCTCTCCCGGCTGGACATCGGCGGGGGCAAGCGGGGCCAGGCCGGGGGCGATGTCGGGGAGACCGTCGACTTCTACACGAGTCCCAACTTCACCAGCCTCCTGGAGTCGCCCAATTCCTCGGTGACTGAGATCGGTGAGTCTCCTGGGGCAGGAACGCCCAGCTGGGCAGCCTCGGCCTTCTAGGGATCCCCACTCAGGTCATATTACTGGGAGGTGGGGGTGGGGTTCACCATCCGCACAGGGATTACGGGTCTTCTCCAGCTGTCAGCAGCAAGCTCAGTCTCTTAGCTTCAGCTGCTCTTTGTTCTCTTGGCCTTGGATTCGATCCCCGGTGACAACTCAGATGCTGGTTCTTACACTCAGCTCCCATCATTCCAGAGAATCAGAGAATCAGAGAGTATCAGGGTTGGAAGGGACCTCAGGAGGTATCTAGTCCAACCCCCTGCTCAAAGCAGGACCAATCCCCAACTAAATCATCCCAGCCAGGGCTTTGTCAAACCGGGCCTTAAAAACCTCTAAGGAAGGAGATCCCACCACCTCCCTAGGGAACCCATTCCAGTGCTTCACCACCCTCCTAGTGAAAAAGTTTTTCCTAAGATCCAACCTAAACCTCCCCCACTGCAACTTGAGACCATTGCTCCTTGTTCTGTCATCTACTACCACTGAGAACAGTCTAGATCCATCCTCTTTGGAACCCCCTTTCAGGCCATGGGATGTCCATGGGAACATCCTGCTCCATATCAGAGGATAACAGCCTACTGCAGCTACCAGCTAGTGGAGTTACTCCCCCACTGACACAGGAGAGGCCCATGCTTTTAACCCTGCAGATTCAAACCCTGCTAAGTGCCGGGCTGGGGGGAGGGGGCAGATCGTTACACACAGGGGCCTGCGTGCCAAGGCTGGCAGTGCAGAGCGATAGACTCAGGAAACCACAGAAAAAACTGAAGGGAGAATCAGGGCTGCGGCCCAGGGACAGGGCCCAGCCGTTCCCCGCGCTCCCTCTCTGAGCCTCGCCGCCTGCCGTCCGCAGAGCACCTGACCCAGAATGTCCTCAAGTCCTACCGGGAGACCTGCCAGCTGCGCCTGGAAGATCTGCAGCTCCTGAGGCTGGAGACGTTCTCGTGGGAGGAGGTCAGGAGCTACCAGAAAAAGGTGAGATGGGGGGCGGGGGACGGGTCTGGGAGCTGGTGGAGACGCCTGCCAAGGGTAGTGCAGTGACTTCTATGCTCGACTGACGCCCGGCCCGGGATAAGCTGGTAGCCGGATAACCTGGGAAGCCAGCCCGCTGGGGTATGAGGCTAGGATAAACACCTCCCTTCCAGCTCGCTAAGGGATCAGTGGGGAACGTAGGCAGAGCAGCGGGAAGACTTCCCAACTACAAGGGTCCGTTACCTGGCCCAGTTAAGGCTGGGCCGGCGACTGGGCAGGAGGCAGCGTCTCTAGGGGTTTGGCCGAGAGAAACAACCGACGTTCTGCTCTTGGCTCTGATTGACTCCCCGGCCTTTGGGCAAGTCCAACTTGTTCCAAACTGAATCAGTTTTCCCAGGAGCAGAATCAGACTGGCCACCTGGAAATAGCCCGGGGGGATTTAAACAGAGAAGGGAGGGATGGTTCTTCTACAGACGTTCTAGACCAGCCTCCAGGATTTTCTAGCAAGGATATTAAATTCTATAAGGTTGGCTTAAAAATTCTCTCCAGAAGATGATCTCCTCTGTTCAGGTCTATGGGACCTTACTAAATTTTGGAGGACTTTTCCATAGGGGCTGCCTGTAAATTGTCTTCCTAAATGACACCAGTTCCTCTGCTGGTTTCCTCTTGTACTGCGGTGGAAGAGCATATAGCAAAGAGTTCTTAGCTGGCACGGAGCCCTAGCAAGTTTGTGGTCAGGATCTGCTCAGCACTGGCTGCAAGAGGGGACTCGACTGAGTGACCCAGCGCGCGGTGTCTCTGACCTTTTGTGGCACTTTGGGGTTTAACATCTGCCGCATAGAGCTGATGCTGCCCCTTTATTGTTTATCGGGACTTCATTCGGCACGCAGGGTTTTTGTGTGAGTCACTGCTCGCTCGGTTGGGTTCAGATGAGGACTTCGCAATAAAGTCAAGGGATGGGACAGAGGGAAGAAAATGAGTTTGTTTGATTCAGCAGCTAATTAAGATCCATTAACTAAATGGGAACCTCTGTCTGGTTCACTAAATGCTTCATCAGCTTTCCAGACACGGCCAAGTCGTTTCGGAGCAATTCATAATGGCCCTGGCATAGGAACATTGGGATCAATACAGACTCCAGCTTTGGGCCCAGTGGGGAGAGGAAAGGAAAATGGCTAACGTATGAGCAACCGCTGGGCTTCTGTCCTCTGTGGAGGAGACTAAAGGGTTAACTGCCCTGGCAGGACTCCTGGGGTCACAGGTGCAAAGTGCAGTAAAAGGGGCAATGAAAACCCAGACAGAACTGGGGTGGGCTGGTTGAAAATATTCCGTTGTAAATGGTTTGGGGCAGAAACTTGGGGTTTCGACTCAGTGACATTTTGTGTGGAAAATGCCCCCTTCTCATAGGAAATTTCAGTTTTTCGACAGAAAAAACGAATGCCCCCAAATGGAAAATTTCGGTTGAGAAATGACCCCGCAGCGACTCATGCCTCTGTTCTCCTCTCTGGTCTGGGCTCTCCGGCCGAACTTCATCCCCCACATTCCACCAGGGCCAGGGACACCCATGATGCACCGCCTCGCCTCACCAAGAGGGGAGACCGTGGTGCATCATGGGAGATGTAGTCTAACCAGGGAGCCCGGCCTCTCGAGGAGAACGGGTGTCTGAGGCACCCAGACTACAACTCCCATGAGGCACAGCGGCAGTATTTCCAAATTGAAATATTTCATTTCTTTGATTGTTCGCCAACAAGTGGGCTTATGGGGCGGTTGCTCCACATGGGGTGGGGCACATGGGGTGGCCGCACCAGGCATGGCACACGGTTATGGGGCAGCCACAGCATGGAGCACGTGGGGTTTTGGGGCAGCCACACCAGGCCTGGTGGGTGGGGTAAGGAGCAGCTGTGCTCTACGGGGCGTGGAGGAGCCAAGCATCATGGGACAGCATGGTACAGCCATGGCCTTTTCTCTTCCAGTCCATGGAGGAGATGTGGGAACGCTGTGCCTGCCGCATCACGGAAGCCATCCAGTACGTGGTGGAGTTTGCCAAGCGGATGGGCGGCTTCATGGAGCTGTGCCAAAATGACCAGATCGTGCTTCTGAAAGCAGGTACGCGGCTGGAACTGCTGCAGCCAGGCCCCCGGCAGGGATGCCCCCTTCCCCCGGCTGGGTCAATAAAGAGGCCAACCCTTGAGCTCTCAGTGAGAATAGCCTCCCTGGGAAGCAGACCCCACAGGCTCTGTATTCGGAGGCACAGCGCCCGGCCTGCAGGGGCTGTTTGCACCTGGATCGGTGCTCTGACATTCAGCCCCATCTCCTGCTGCAAGACCCCGTCGTACAACCGGGGCTGCCATGCCGGGCTCCAAACCACGAGCGTCATTGGGTGGGAGCCGCGGGCTCGGCCCACGTCCTGTACAGCCGCCGTCTCCGATCGCACCTCCGGGGTGGACTGTACCCTGCGAATTTCCCAGCTGCTGTGGACGGGACAGCGGGACTCAGGCCACGTCTGCGCTGCAGTCAGGGGGAGAGGGGGTGACTGCATCCCTGCGCCAGCTTTAACCTAGCTAGCAGGGCTAAACAGCAGCAAAGCCGCGGCAGTGTCCCTGGGTATGTGCTTGCATTGCCAGCCCAGGCCCATGCCACCACGTCATGTCACTGCTATTTTTAGCCATGCTAGCGTGGGTAAAGCTAGCTCAGCCATGCCCATCTGAGCAGCGGGCACCCATTTGATAGCAGTGTAGACGTAACCTGAAAGGCTGTGACACTCGGCCCTTACCCCCCAAACGGGCGGGCGATACCGTGCCTGGGGCTAGCGTACTTCCCTGGACCTCCCTGCTCTCGTGCATAAAGGCAGAGATGTTGGGACCTCCGCTAAGTCTGTTTACATTTGCAACTTCTTCACTCTTTGCAGGCGCCATGGAAGTGGTTCTGGTGCGAATGTGCCGTGCCTTTAATTCGGAGAACAGGACAGTCTTCTTCGAGGGCAAATATGCAGGCCCAGAGCTCTTCAAATCGCTTGGTATGATAGCCATGGTAGCAGACATAGTCTCTGCCCCAGAAAGCTCCCAGACTAACGCGACACGGTCGTCCTCCTTTTACAGATGGGGAAACTGAGGCCCAGAGAGACAGACCAAGATTTTCAGATGGCACTTGCTCCCATTTAGGTAGTGAAATGAAGCAGCCAGGTTTTCAGCAGTGCCCGGCTCCTCCCTTTGTTCCCATGCTGGGTTGCTGAGCGTATTTGAAAACGCCTTGCCCAGGGGGTCAGCAGCCGAACCAGGACTCGAACCCGCATCCCCTGAGTTCCCGTCCAGTGCCTTAACCACAAGGCCGCCCTCGATCTCTTTCTCTTGGGACCCGACCCCCCCCCAGTTTATTACCCCAGCTGTTGGGAAGCCTCCTCTCCATTGTAAAGGGATTTTCACTATTCTGCTTCTCTTCGAACCCTGGGTGAGAAATTTCTCTCAAGGAAAAGAGGCTGCACTAAGGCGTAACTGCAATTCAAATGCGGCAGGCCGTGCCCAGCGCCCCACCAGTACATGTGTCTGCTTGGCAAACACAGGTGTCTCTCTGCCAGCAGCCAATATTAATGTCTCTGCAGAGATAATCTCGGGATGGGGGGTGATGGGCCCTTCCCAGCCAGAGCAGCCAGTGTTGCCTGCTGAGGCCCCGAAGAAGACACCTGCACTGGGTGGAGGGATAGCTCAGTGGTTTGAGCATTGGCCTGCTAAACCCAGGGTTGTGAGT
>QXTE01000095.1:5060510-5130903 GCA_003942145.1 Platysternon megacephalum
CAAAAATCAGTACTTGGTCCTGCTAGTGAAAGCAGGGGGCTGGACTTGATGACCTTTCAAGGTCCCTTCCAGCTCTATGAGATAGGTCACATCCAGTATGATGCTCTGCTATGTTCGATCGGGACCGATGGTTTTGATTTATGCCCGGCCGATATCCGAGGGACTGGTTGGCAACATGCTGTGGAGCCGTTTCCTTTCTAGGTCCCTGGTTCAAATCTAGCTCGTGGCGCTAAGGCCCAGCCAATGGCCACTTAGGCTCTTTGGGCCAGCGGGCATCAGTTACTGTGTGTCTGGGCAGTGCCTAGCGAAATGGGGTCTGACTGGGCTGAAGCCTCTGGGAATATTAAATAATATCTTCGGGGGCCTCTGACCAGTTCCCGGTGGCCAGGCATTCACATCGCAGCAAATCCCCGTTGTTGCCAATCTCAGAAGAGAAGCAGAGGATTATATGAGCCCTGGAGATTGGACTTCCCTCCCAGCCCCAGCGGGTGGAAGAGGCTTGTCCTGTGATCCCAGGGGGGACAATGCGTAGTCAGCGATGCCTGTAGACCCTGCGGGAGGCTGGTGAGAAAGAACGGCTAATTCCGCCTCTGGGTGGCGCTGGAGAGGGGGCCGCCCGGGAGGAAGCCGCAGGTGACTGACGGCTCTGCTCCGTTTCCCAGGGTGCAACGAGCTGATCAACTCCATCTTCGACTTCGCTCACAGCCTGTGCTCGCTGCACTTCTCCGAGAACGAGATCGCCCTCTTCACCGCCCTGGTGCTCATCAACTCAAGTGAGCGGCTGCCGCTGCTGCTGGCCTTCAGTCCTAGGGCCGCAGCCCCCATCGTGGGACGGGGGGATACCTGCTGTTAATTGCCAAACAGCCACATAAGTAGAGCTGGTCAGAAAATGGGGGGGGGGCTTCCCTGGGAAATGTTGACTTTTTGATGCCCCCCCGAAATATTTCACTTCATAATGTCACCGAGTAGGGATGTAAAGAGCGGTTCAAAAAGTTAACCAGTTAAACGATTAAAATTATATCGTTTAACCAGTTAATCATTAACCGAGTTAGCTCCGGTGGGCCTGGCATGGTGGGGGCTGGGGCTCACTCCGGCTTTGGGGTCAGGGCTGGGGTCTCTCCCACCAGTGCAGGGCTGCTGGGGTTAACGGTTAAGGTTGGTTAACCTTTTACATCCCTAGCACTGAGGTGCCTCCTGGGATTTGTAGTTCAAGTGCCTCATGCTCCCATTCTCCTCTATAGCCAGCACACACGCTTTCTGGCTGGACTACAGCTCCCATGATGCACCATGCTCTCCTCATTTGGTAAAGGGAGGCATCATGGGAAATGTAGTCCAGCCAGAGAACCCGGTCCATAGAGGAGACAAGGCGGATGGGGCACCGAAACCACCGCTCCCATGAGGAACCGCGTGGCACCCTTGTAAATTGAATTATTTCAGTTTTTGGCCAAAAAATGTTTGGTTTTCGAGCAGCCGGTTGGATCAATGAAATATCACAATTTTAATGACAAAATTCCTGCAATCGAAACCCCCATTTTCCATCAAAAAACGACGGAACATTTTCAACCAGCCCCTGCCCCCAAACCTTTTCCTTCCTGAATCCGGTGTCCTGAATCAGGTGGGCAAGTGTCTGGGTTTCACCCTGAGGTGCCCATTTCCAAGTCAGCGCTGAGAGTGCCACCCCCCTCCTTCCCCATCTGGTCATGCAAATGGAACCAGAGAGAGACTGATGGGGCTTTAAAGTCACCCCTTCTCAGCCTGCTGCATCCTGCAGGCCAGGCAACCCCGAGCCACCGTCCTCAGGGACCAGGGCTCAGATCCTGAAAGGGAGCTAGACAGGGTTATTATGGAGGGCGAGATGTCACTCCAATCCCATCAGGAGGCCACTGACTAGCATTTGGCCAGGACCCCAGGGCTGAAACGGCAGAAAAGTTCTGCGGGAATCTCTGTGTTGCCACTGTGGGGTGTTCGTGGCTGGCCAGACGCTGTTGCAATCCTCAGCCCCAGTGTACGGTCGCATGGATAACCCCAAGCGCTCAGCCAGCCTGGTCTGACCGCAGGGGGATGAGATCCATCCATCCTGCACCTTAAACTGTCATGCAGCAGGACTCCGGGCTCTAGGGAGGCAATGCTCTCCCTCCGTCGTTCAGGTAGCACTGGCCCATTAAGGGAGGCGGGCGTGGGCCGAGAGAGACCGCGCCCCCCAGTCGGGCATGGGAAATACTCATCAGTGCCTTCTCCTGTCTCGGTGCAGATCGGCCGTGGCTGCAGGAGAAGGGCAAGGTGGAGAGGCTGCAGAATAACCTGGAACTGGCCTTTAAACACATGTTACGGAAAACCCATCGGGAAGGCATCCTGGCCAAGGTAGGTGCACGGTCCCACAGCCTTACCTGCCTCCTCTGTCGCAGGCCACACGCCCTGCCGGCGTAGGGCAGCTCTCGAATGCTGCTGGTGTTGTGAAGCCCAGGAGCAAGGACTTGAGGGCCTGCTTCTGGGTCCCTTTACTGTGCCCCGTCTCTGGGGCTCGTGGGCCCCCAGCGCTCCCATGCTGGAAGGAGACGCTCAGAGCCAGAGGGGGAGGGAGGCTTGGGCTGCTGGACTGTAGCTGGTTACACGTGTCCAATGTGGATTGGGGGCTGGGGGGCTGAGGGGAGATATCTGCACTGAGCAGACAATACGCTCAGGTTGGACATTAGGGACTCTCACTAGAGGATTCTGGGTAATTATGCAAATCTTCGGTAGAGGTGGAGGGTTCCGAAAATGGGATCATGCTCACAGACCGGCAGCAGGCAGCAGAGCATACACGCACAAGCACGAACGCACACGCAGGTGCACACACACACACACGCTCACACACTGTCACACACATGTGAGCACATGCACACACTCTCGCACACACGCGCACATGCCCGCACACACACTCGCACGCACATGCACACACACACGCTGTCACGCACACACACTCTTGCACACTCTCACGCACACGTGTACCATGCACACATGCACACACACTTCCACATGCACACACACACGTGCACACACACTCACATGCACACTCTCGCACGCACGTGTACTCTCACACTCTGTCACACGCACACACTCTTGCACACTCAAATGCACCATGCACACACACACTTTCGCACACATGCACATGTGTGTGCACACACACGTGCACACGCTCTTGCACTCACATGTGCTCACACTGTCACCCGCATACGCTCTTGCACACTCACATGCACACGTGCACCATGCATGCACACACGCACTTTCACACATGCGCGCACACACTCTTGCATGCACACCCCCCCCCAGACATGTTCAGCAACATCACAAGAGCTCACAGAAGCCCCAGGCATTGCCAGACCAGTTACTGCCCTGATCAAGCTGAGACCTTCTGAGCTTGTTTCACCCACCGAGCGGCTTTGGGTCCCCAAGGCCCCATTGCCGACAGACTGCCGCGTTGGTCTGCAAGTGCTCAGCAGAGGGGCGGGGGCCTGGAGATCCGCGTTTATACCGCATGCCTCTCTCCCCTTTAGCTGCCACCCAAAGGGAAGCTGCGCAGTCTGTGTTACCAGCATGTGGAGAAGCTGCGGTCCTTCCGGCAGATGTACCCCATCATCGTCCACGCCGTGTTCCCCCCGCTCTACAAAGAGCTCTTCAGCTCCGAGTGCGAGCTCCAGGGAGCGGCGGCAGAATGATCCCCGCTGGAGGCCGGTGCCCAGAGACCGACTCCCATCTCGCGCCGGTCTGTCGCCCCCCGCCACCCCAGGATGGGAGGTAGCGGCGTGGGGGGAGGGTTGGACCAAATTAGAACCTGCTCCCTCCCATCCCCTCCCAAACAGCACAGCAGAGGGGTGCGGCCAAGTGATCAGAGCAGACAGCTGGGAGCCAGGACTCCTGGGTTCCATGCCCGCCTCTGCCACCAAGCTGAGAAAGTCACTGTCCCTTTCTCTGGGCCTCGTTCCTCTCTCTACAGTGCAGGGGGGAGGGAGACCCCCTCTCACACACTCCATGGAGGTGGTGGGGTGATGCTTAAATAACCTCGTGAAGCTCTTTGAGGGTCTCAGCTGGCAGGTGCTACCGAGGCACAAAGTATTACTGGGGAGACGCCCCGAGCCGAGACCCCAGTGGGGCGGCGATCAAAGAGCTCGCTAGCTTTAGCTGTAACATATTCAGGGCCAAGGAAAATACACTGCCCACCATATTACTCCAGTGACTAGAATCTAGAGACCGGCCCGGGTAGTTCAAATACCTCATTTTTTATTTGTATTTGTATTTGTTTTGGTCTCCTTACAGATTTGTGGCAGGAGAATTTTTAACCAAGCTGTTTTAAAATAATAATTGTACATAACATAGAGATCTATTTTTAAACGTTTGCCTTTAAACGTCTATTCTGCAGCACCCGGGGACCAGCCCCCACCCGCCCAAGCTCTTGTATTTCTTATTAATATCCAGCAATTGACCAGAAATTGCAGCTTTTGCTGCGCACTCTGCTGCCCCCTGCTGGAAAGAATCCCCATCCCCATGAAATTCTCAGGGTTTCAAACCCAACCATATGTTTTTACTCATAGTAAAATATATATATAGATACTGTATAAAGTTAATATAATAAAAGGCTGGTTTTTAATGTTAAGGCTATTTTTGGAAAGCAACAGATTCTAATTTTCTTAAGTACGGGGCTTTTACTGAGCGGGAGCTGATGGTTGTTACGAGGGGAGTGATTTTCAAAATTGCCTTTTTCTAAAAGAGCTTTTGTAACCCAGTAAAACAATTCGGATTGAAAATAGCTGGGGGTTTGTACAGCAGGGATTCAGAAGTACAGCCACCGCGACGGGAGTCCGTCCATGGACCTCAGCCGGCTTTGGATCAAGCCAGTAGATCATGCAGGCACATGCCTAACTTCAAGGCCACGGTTGGTCCCGCTGATTTCACAGGCCATTGCCCCAGAGACGCTGCGTGACATCGCTGTGAGGGGACGGCTTGGTCAAATGAAGCACTGCTGAGGGTTTGCAGAATCAAACCCCACGTTCCTTGTCTAGGCTTGTCCGTTGCGCACGAGCACCGTGGAGCAAAGCCCCCTGCCCGCTAATGCTCACCCCGCTCGAACGTGCCTCTGACGACGGGACACGACCCCCAGGGGCTGCAATGTAGAGTCCAGCAGCCGAGGCATTTCACTGAGAGGGCTACGGGCAGGTCAGGGCCGGTCTAAACTGCAAGGATGGGGGGTGATTGCAGATTTAACCTTGCTAGCTCGGGTACCCATAGCAGCCAAGGCAGAGCAGCGTGAGCAGCGACCCACCGTTCTGGACGGGCTTGTACAGCCTGTGCTGCCGTGGCGTCACTGCCCCGGCACCCCAGCGAGCTAGATCAAAGGTATGTCTGCACGTGCTGCCATCACACCCTGGGCTTGCAGGGAGGACCCACCCAAAGTGTCTGAGTTCCAGATGCCCAGCTGTGGCTAGGGGGGTGAAGGGCATCCCTGGGAAGAGGCATCAGCACAGACCAGTGTCCTGCCCTCCGTTTAGTCTCTGCATACCTGCCTCTACCTTCGTGTCCCGTTTGCCTGCTCAACATCTGTCCTGCCCATGCGAATCCTTCGCCCTGTTCGAAGCACTTTGCCCATCTAGCAGAGAAGCAGAAAACCTAAAGACGGGGAAAGATTTGCTGGGTCCCATCTTCATCTACTGCAGGGCCGTGCCCTTAAATCTCTGTACGACCGGCGTTAATGCCAGGCCTATCTCTGTCCCTGTCCTGAGGGCTAGATGCTTGTGAGTCTGCAGCAGCCTGGCAGCTGAGCAGCCTGTGTTCTTTAGCTCAGGCAATGGAGGGACTGGCTTTTAGATCCAGAGATGCTACTTTCACCCCTCCCCCCCCACCTCCATTAATCCATCTGTGTGTCTCATGTAACAGGCCCAAAATGTTTGTCCAGCCGAGATCTAAGCAGTCCAAGCAATAGTTCTCCTCCCACAGCCCAACAGACCTGTCCTCAGCCTTTTTCTCCGCCTTTTCTCCTTCCTTTCATCTCATCTCCTGACTCCTGGACATCATCTGGCTCTTTCCATTTACCCGGCCGGTGTTTGCTGCTGTTTGAGCCGATGCGGTCCCATCTTGCATGAAAATCCAGGGACGAGGACACAGCGATAGCTGGCAAGGGAGCAGAATTCTTTGCTGGTCTCCAGTCCCAAAGCAATCGGCTTAATGAGCCGTCTCCTCTCAACTTGCACTTTTAAGATTATTTCGCGAGAGCTTTACAAAAAGGAAGGTTGCACTTAGTTTGTCACCAGAGTCTAACAAAGGCCTAATTAATGATGAGAAACATGCATGGACTCCGGGCTGGTTGTCTCGCTGGGTGGGTGTTGGACTCGGACGGCTCAGGAGTACAGAATTCATGGAGGAGATGCTGATGCTAGCATTTCTTGGGGCCACTCGGCCAAGCTAGCGATTCGGTAATGGGCAAACTAGAACCGCCAGGAAAATGCCAGTTCTTTATTGTAGGAAATTTGTGGCTGTGGTGGGGAATCATTTCCCCCCCCCCACCCCAAATCCTGAAGTTTCTGATCAAAATGTTTCAGTTTTTTTATAGAAAAACCAGCCCCCGCCCCAACTTAAAACCAAACCCACACAGATGTTCTTGTTAAAAATGATCAGCAGCATGAAAAGGGGAAATTTTGACTTTTTAGACAAAAACACTAGACATTTTTGACCAAAATCTTGGTCAAAAGCCATTTTTTGAAATTAAAAACATTGTCCTGGTTCTAAGTGAAGCCAGCTCCAGTATTACCGTCTAACAGGGCCTTTTTGCCACGAGGGTTTGGTTTTGAATCGACTCTTGGATTCATTTGATCATTTCAGCGCGTACAACCTAGAAGACACAGCCCCGTCCGCTGCCAGGGGAAGTCTTCTGCAGTGGCTAGAACACAGAACTGAGGAGCTCTGGGTTCGAATCCTGCCTCTACCACACTCGCAGTCATTGCACACCTGCTGGGGTGGAGCCTGCCTGTCTGCCGTTGCCGAGCGGCCTCTCCACAGCGAAGCAGGGGTGGGTTGGCCGGTTCCCTGTTGCTGCTGACAGGTTCTTTGGTGCTGGATTGGACTCGAGATGTAGCCATGCTGCAGAAGGTTCTGAGCATCCATTGAAGTCAATGGAAGTGCAAAGGGCTCCACCGTCCCTGAAAATCAGGCTGCGACACAGGTATACATGCACGGGGACACACAGGGAATATTTACAAGTGCCCAAGGGCCTGATTTTTAAAGGTGTGTAGGCGCCTAACTCCCTTTGAAACCAACAGGAGTTAGGTGCCTAAATACCTTTAAAAATCAGGTTCTCAGTGACTTAGGAGCTAAGTCCCATTTTCAAAAGGGACTTGGGTATTTAGGCCCAGCACCTCAAAGAGTGCTAGGCGCCTAAACACCATTGGGGAACTGGGCAAACATCCTCCTGTCCCGCTGGTGTGAATCAGGAGTCAGTTCTGTTGAAGTCCACGGAGGAACCCCTATGCAAAACTGGTATAAGCGAGATCAGAACCTGGGTCATTAAGGGCAGTTCACCCCAGATTTGTAACAAACACCCAACTTCCTAAGCACCTTTGAACCTTGCACTGTCTGGATTCCAGAGGAATTAAATTGATCGACCTTCGAAACCATCTGCCTCTTTAAGAGCGTCACTCGGGACAGTCCTGTTTCCAGCACAGTAAAAGACAATCAGACCCTCTCTGGCCTTAGGGCCTTTCTGAGCATCTGCTAGCTTGATCCATAGCCGACTCTTAACCCAGCAACCCAGGGTATCTGCTTCACCGAGCCGCTAACTGCTTTGCAGTCAGGTCTAGTTTACCGTTGCTTTTTGGTTGCATTCTTTTAGTGTAAAAAAACCAATAATAATCCAATGCATCTAACCTGCAATACTGTCATTTTGTAAAATTGTTTTAAATATTTAAATATGTTGTCATGCCAGGTTTGTAAATATTTGAAAGTTGTAATTTTTTTTTAATAGAGCGATCATTCTTTAAAAAAAAAAAAAAAAAAGAGGTTTTAGGTTTCGTTTAATTTAATTAAACTGATGGTGCATTTTATTTTGTTTGTTTGTTTGTTTGTCGCCCAGGGTTATATGTTTACTTGCAAAGGTTTAAAAAAAAAATGTTATTCAGAATGCACATTGTAATGAAAACGTTATTGAAAAGTGTCCAGTTTTCTCTGCTATTTTCAATAAACTAGGTTGCCAAGAAATGGAGCCCGGCTGCTTATTTAGGGCTCTGCGGGCAGTCCCGGGTTTACAATGGCACCAGTGGGACCAGCTCAGAAGGGACCCCGGCCTGCTCCGCTTTCACTGCGCCCCGAGACCCTGCCCGCCTGCTGGCTCCCCCCCGCCCACCACTTGCTCCTCTCGGTCTGCCCACCGGCTGCCTCCTCAGCCCCACCCCCCTGCTCCTCTCTGCCCCCTGGCCGGACCCCAGTGCATCTCCGGCCCCGGCCAGTCGCTGCTTCCCACCACCTTTGGGGCCCCACCTGTCTCCCTGGAGCTGAGCTGCCTGGGACTGGTGCAGAAGCCTGGCCTGTCTCAGCCGGGGGGAGGGGACACTGCGGGGAGCTTGGCTGGGCCCCTCTGGGGGAAGTGCGTCTTGAGGGAGCCTGGGCAGGGCAGGCCCTGGCCTGGCTGATCGCGCCACTCCCGAGGGGCCAGAGTGATTCCCGGCCCTGGGACCAGCCCTGGCGGCTCAGCCCGGCAGACACAGTCACCTCCCAGCAGGGCCGGTGAGTGCGGCCGGGAGGCAGGGCGTGGGAGAGTGGGGTTTTTTGCGGGAACGGTGCTGGGCTGTGAGGGGGCAGGGAAGATGTATATGTGGGGCACTAGGGAGTGGAGGTTCTGTGTGGGGTGCTGGGCAGTTGTGGTCGGGCTGTGGGCAGGGGTGGTGTTGTGCAGGGCACTGCATTTGTGTGGAAGGGCCTGGGGGGGGGGGTCGCTGGGTATAGTGGGTCTAGGGGGGCTCTGGCCATAGGGAGTCAGGAGGATTTGGGGGGGGGGCAGTGTGGCACAGCATGGGCCTGCCCCCGAGGGCAAGGGGCATGCTGGCAGCACGGCCAGGCGGGCCACTGTGCGTCTGGCAATTGCCGGTTTGTAAATAGTGCCCTCGCACTGGGCTGGGCGGAGCTGGGCCACCCCTGCCATGCCATGCCCCATTGCCCCTGGCTGGCCCCTCACTCTGGGGACTGACCTCCCCACGCCATGCTCCATTGCTCCCATGGTGGGCTCACAAATAAGTTTGGTGCCGGGTCCACAAAAGGTTAATCCGGCCCTGTCTGCGGGTATTCACAGGGTTGCAAACTCTTGTGGTTTTATCGCAAGTCTAGGGCTGTTTTGTTATTTACTAATTTTCACCGTTGTCTGGGGCATGGAGCTTGGTTTGCCTGCCGGGCGTATCTCACCAAGCCAGTTCCCTGCCACCGCAAGGGCCTTGGGCATGGTCCGGATGGCCCTTTGGTCCCTTCCTGGTCTCTGCCTGTGCCGCACAACGCTTCAGTCTCCTGAGGACCAAAATGCTTTAGTGTAACTAGAATTTGGGGGCTTATATAGGGCTGTTTGAAGGGACATTTTTTGGCCTGTGATACACAAGGGGCCAGGCTAATGGTCCGGTCTGGCCTTACACTCTTATGAAATCTCCGAGAACCTAGGAGTCACGGTCACAGATCAGAACCCCACTGTGCTAGGCACTGTACAGACATGGCCATGATCATCAAAGTGTTTTATTAAAGCCCCAGCTTCTAGAGTCATGGGATGACCAGAGATTTCATTTTTTAACAAAGCTGCTCGCCCTTGTGTGTGCAGAGGAAGGTTTGAAAGGCTCAGGAACACCACCCCCCCCAAATGATTACTTTTAACATTCTCAGGATTATTAAGCTGCGCCCGGGATTTTAGGGTGCAGTACCAACTCCCCCTAGGTGTATGTATGCAACACAGGTGAATGCAATGGAGTAGTAACAAAAGCCAACTTAATGCACCATCCTGGTTGAGAATTTAAACACCTGCCATTTGGAAAATTCAAATCCCAAGACTAAAACCTTGCTTGCGCGCCAAGAACAATGAACTTGGAAGACCATGCATCACAGCGCCACCTGGTGGCGCCTGCCACAGCAGCGTCATCCTGGCAGCCTTAGACCCCATGTCCAGCCCTCCAGCTACACGCTCAGCTCTGCACTTTGGTACACTGCAGACTTCTTGGTAGGAAACATCGTAGCCCAGGGGTTTCAAACCAGCTTTGTGAGCTCTGCACTGAGCATCTTCCGCTCTGTCCAAGGCCCTTGTGCTCGTTAAGGACTAAAGGGCTGGGATATATTCTACAAGGAAAATGCATCTCTGAGATATCAAAGATTAAGGAGGAAAACAACAGTCCCAAAGTGTCTTATGGGGAGAAAAGCACCATTTTAGTCCTATATTTTTATTACTATTCTCCGCGGGTTCTTATACTGTGCCTATCACAAGGTATCCGAGCAGCTTATGGTGTCACTAAGTCTCCACCGAGATCAGAGCGCTGTTGTGCTAGGTGCTGTACATACACATACGGTAGGAGACCGTTTCCAAAGCTTGCAATCAACAGTGGAAGAAACTTACATGATCCCCATTTTACAGATGGGGAATACCGGCGCACCGAGATGCAGCGACTTCCCCAGCACCATCCGGTGAGTCGATGGCAGAGCAAAGGGCTGAAGCCAGGTCTTCTGCGCCCTACCCCCCTGGCTTAACCCCGAGACCATCTTTTCCCTCTCCGCGCGCAGGAACTCAAATAGAAATCAGTATTTGCCACACAAACCCACTTTGGAGTGAGAACAGCCTAGAGGGTATTTTTAATTATAAAGTTTTAAAGGTTTACAGGTGGGCGTCCCTTCTCATTCATAGCTTCAGTCCCTAGCATGAAGCTGCTACGCACCAAGGCACTTGTCTTGCTCTGTCCTGAAGTTTAGCACAGCGTTGCTGTGCGCTGCTAGCTGCTGCGTTCCACCCCCGAGGTGGCTGCATTCCCGTGGCAGTGACTCCTGGGCGGAAAGCACTCTAGGCTGAAAGGCCCTACAGAATCATGATCCCGTTAGTCACATATTTTTAACGTCACCCTTTCTATTGGGCACCAACTCCCAATCTGGTAGATTTTGACCCTTCCAATCCCTCCCTTCATACCCTGGCAGATGCAACATGAGTCAATGCAATGTTCATAGGCTTTTGCTGCTCTGATATTGTGCTTAATTGGTTATGAAAGAGGTGTGGGGCTCAAACAATTTTTTTTACATTCATCACTGATGCAGCAAACCCAGAGGTGCCGGGGCTCCGACCTGCCGAGCCTAGAGGTGCCGGGACTCAGCCCTGGCACTGCTGATATTTCATGCCAGGCCAGCAACACCAGAGCTTCAGCGGGAACAAGGAAAAGGTGACAGTCACATTCTCTTTTCTTACAAGGGAATCCCCCTGGCTGACAATCGGCTGTCTTAGGGTTTAAAAAAAAATTGCTGTCTCACTGGGGCCCGATCCTGCGAGATGCTGAGGACCACAGATCTCAGGGAAGACTTGGTAAAGGGACCACTAAGTAGGGTTGCCAGGTGTCCGTTTTTCGGCCGGAATGCCCAGTCGAAAAGGGACTCTGGCGGCTCCGGTCCGTACTGCTGACCAGACTGTTAAAAGTCCGGTTGGCGCAGGGATGGCAGGCTCCCTACCCAGCTCCACGCGGCTCCCGGAAGCCACCGGCATGTCTCTCCGGCTCCTAGGTGGAGGCACGGCCAGGGGGGCTCCGTGCGCTGCCCTCTGCCCCGAGCGCCGGCTCCACATCTCCCATTGGCCGGGAACCGCGGCCAATGGGAGCTGTAGGGGCGGCGCCTGCGGACGGGGGCAGCGCTCTCAGAGCCGCCTGGCCGCACTTCCGCGAGTCGAAGGGACACATCGCTGCTTCCAGGAGCTGCCTGAGACCAGCACCGCCTGGAGCCCGCACCCCCTCCTGCACCCCAACCCCCTGCCCCAGCCCTGAGCTCCCTTCCACACCCAAACTCCCTCCTGGAGCCCGCACCCTGCACCCCAATCTCCTGCCCCAGCCCTGAGCCCCCTCCCACACCCAAACTCCCTCCCGGAGCCCACACCCTGCACCCCAATCTCCTGCCCCAGCCCTGAGCCCCCTCCTGCACTCCAACCCCCTTGGCTCCAGCCTGGAGCACCCTCCTGCATCCCAAACCCCTCCTCCCAGGCCCCACCCCATAGCCCGCACCTCCAGCCAGAGCCCTCACCTTCCCCCGCACCCCAACCCTCTGCCCCAGCCCCCTGAAAATGAGTGAGTGGGGGTGGGGGAGAGTGAACAACCGAGGGAGGGGGGAATGGAGTGAGCAGGGTTGGGGCAGGAGCGCTGCCAGCTTTTTCGCCGTCCTAGGCGGCGGAAGGTCCCGCCCCCGAAATGCCGACGACGACCGGGGCGCTGGCGCCCCCCAAATGTTGGTGCCCTAGGCGACCGCCTAGGTCGCCTAATGGGTTGCGGGCTCAGGGAAGGGGCGGGGCAAGGATGTTCGGTTTTGTGCGCNTATGAAGAAATCTTTCCTGCAGGCAGCAGCCATGAGACAAGCGAGCTCGCCTGGGGTGGCACATTGCCTGGGAAAAGTGAGAGCCACGTGGTTGAAAGGCAGCAGCAGAGCAAAGCAGGGATAAGACACACACTGACGACTGTCATCATGCAACCCAGAAGCATCCTCGCTCCCGCAGGCACCAGATGCTCCAGGTAAGAGCCTGCTGGGCGCCCTCTGCTACCTGTTAGCAATGGACAGAGGCTCCAAGGTTCTGCGTTCTGAGCCACGCAGAGCTGCAGCCTTGACCCTGCTAGCAATGGGAAGAAGGCAACTGCTTTGCAAAACGGTTCTTTTGCCTCCTGGTCGGGTTTTGGCTTGGGAATGGGGGCAGGAGCATGTCGCTGCGAAGGCTGTTGTGACAGGACGTGGGGGTGGGTTTGGGGGTGTCCCCCTCTCTAGAAAAGCCCAGACTTTGGGGAGATTGGTGCTTGGAGCTGATGGGTCGGGGGAAGGGGGGATACTTGCATTGCAAGAGCCTTTGCAGAGCTCCATTGAGAACCAAAAAAGACTCTGGTATCAGTCAGAGCATCACTGAAAATTATGGAGAGGGTTAGAAAACACAGAACCCAGCTTGTTCCATGATCCAGGACCCACCTATCACCAGCATGTCAGGCTCAGTAATCACAGCTGTCCCTTCTGGAAAAAAAATCAGTGAGTGGAACTCCACTGGCTTAGGAGAGAGATTCCAGCCGGGTCAATATTTTGTAGAAATTGAGATCCGGAAATGGGGCAGATTGCCATGAGGAAAAGCGATGCAACCTTGTTCCTTAAATGCAGCTGGTTCATTTCACTCGTGCAGCCCGATTTTTAAATCAGCCCTTTCCGTTCTAGCTTTTCCAACACAAAACGGCTTACCTTAAAACAGAGAGGAGACATTGGTTCCAGTTGCCTGTCGCCAAACTGCGGGCTGGCTAAATTCTCCTGGGAGGCTTGGTCGATGTTTTTGTCTGGTGGTTTGCAGACTGATCACTTTTTCAATATGTTTTTAATATCCAGGGCAAGGATGTGATCAAGTTCAACCTGAGTTAAAATGCTTAGCCGCAGCTGTGCAAATAATGGGTTGTTTTGTATGCTACAGTATAGCACATAGACTTCACCAACATCCATGTGCTACTGCTTTTAGTCAAATGCCATCCAGAATGAGAAGTGGTGTGATTTTTCTTTAGCCTCTTGTTAATCAATCTTTTTCTTTTTTGTAATGGCACACGCCTGAGACCGTGTGTGAATATCCTAATTTCTAATGCACATTTCTTAGCTTTAAGGGGAACTAAATGGCATTGCCGGCTGGAGGAATATATAAGTCTTTAGTGTTAATCCAGAGGATGATAAACCTAACACATCAGGATAGATCCTCAATGTTTGCAAACCAGCAGGGCTCCACTCACTTCGGAGTTTGACTTGTCAATGTACATCAGCTGAGGGTCTGGCTCGGCGGGTTTTAAAAATAACCAGCATTTACATTTTGATAAGCCACAAATTCAGCTGTGCAGAAGGAAAGGCGGGTGCATTGAGTTAAGATATTCGGTTCTGATGCGTTAAATAAACCCAATTATCTCCTACTGCCTCATCCAATTGATTCGAACCAGACTATTCATAGAGTAAAGTGTGAGTAAGGATGGGTAGGGCCATCTAGTCCAGTGCCCTGTCTCTGACACTGGCCAGCACCAGCTGCTATCAGATGTGCCTCAGAGATTGGCTTAAACTCCGAAGCACCAGGGGTAATATCTCTGCCAAAGGGATTGTTAGCAATAACTACGCTAACTCTGGATCTTCTAGTTATCCATATCAATGTCCAGTCCCCCTTTGAATCTTGCTAAGTTCTTGGCTTCAGCCACGTCCTGTGGCGGTGAGTTCCACAGGCTTGTCGCACATTGCGTGAAAAGGTCTTTCCTTCTGTCACCTTTTCATTTCATTGAACACCCCCTTGTCCCGGCGTTGGGACACCGGGAGACCAAAACCTGGGCAGCTGGAGGGTAACTAGTGTCCGGAAATCTTCAACGGGGGCGGAGATCTTTGGCCACGGGGCCCTTTGAAGGAGTTCAGCCAGTTTCTCCGGGCACTGCCGCAGCTTGTTGAGTGCTGAGTGCAGATAGCAAGGTGTTAGCTGGTTTCAAAGCAAAGCCAGGAACCGTCATATGGAGAGCGGCATCATAAAAAGCAGCAAACTTGCTTCGCTTGGGCTATAATTAGCACCGATCAAACTTCATGATGTAAATGCAGCATCGTGCCAAGGGTGGCTATTTAAAGCAGTCGGTAATGTGCAATCCCGTCTCGGTCAATAATCCTGGGTGGCTCTGTGCTGTCCCTGGATTTCTGGGAGAAACGCGTCTCTCTTGTGCACTGTCATAAACTGCAGGTCGCCACTTCCAGGGGGTCGTTTCCCGGCTGGCTCCTTCTGCTGGGATCTGGGCCCCCCCTGGAGATGAAAAGGACGGTTCAGTGGTTAGCGCGCTAGCTAAGGGCTTCGGAAAACCAGGTACAATTCCTAGCTCTGCCACAGGCTTCCGGGGTGACCTTGAGCAAGTCACTTTGGGCGAGATTCACACAGGGGACTTCCGTCTCCGTGCATTGCATGGGGAGACGTAGGCACCTAGGAAAGGCAGCCCCAGGCATTGGGGAGCTGCATAAGCTAGGAAGCAGAGCAGAGCAGAGGTATCAGTGGGGGAAGGTGTGAGAATACCCAGCCTCGTGGTTAGGGGTACACCTTTAGCATGTAGGAGACTCTGGGTCCAAGCCCCTGCTCCAAATCAGAGATTTGAAGCTAGGTTCCTCCGTCAGCTCGGGGGAGACACACGTGTCATTGTCTGATCGCCCCTCGGTGGCTTGTGTTCGGGCAAGGGGTGCTCAGCGCTGGCTTACTGGATCGCGTCCTGCAGGGGAGACAGGTGGGGAATCGCCTCATTTGAAAATCACCCCGGGGGCTGAGCAGCTCGTTAGCTGTGGGGCGGGGTCAGGACTCGGCTTTGCCCAGGCTTCACCGCAGAAATCTGGTGTGTGCGGGGAGAGGGGGGACCCTTGCTCTGGCAATGAACGGGTTAATGGGGGCCTGAGAGGCCGGTTCTGCTCCCTGGCTGCACCAGGAGGCTGGGGAAGGGGCTGAGCGGGGAAGAAGCTGCAGGGAAGGAATTCCACAATCCCTCTCTCGGCCTGGGAGGGCGCAGAGACTGGCAGGGGAGCTGGCCGGGCCCTCCAGGATCTGGGTTTCCAGTGGGCTTGATTGAGGGTCAGGTCGAAGGTAGGGTGACCAGACAGCAAGTGTGAAAAATTGAGACGGGGGTGGGGAGTAATAGGATCCTATATAAGAAAAAGACCCCAACATCGGGACTGTCCCTATAAAATCGGGACATCTGGTCACCCTAGTCGAAGGTCAAGCCCCAGGAGGGCAGTAGCTGGGTTAAATTTGTACTTTGGGGGTTCCCGGGGGGAGCCCTGTGGGTTCTGGCCCGGAGAGAAGGGTGAACCTAGAGAGGCTGTGGGAGAGGCCCAGCTGACAGAGGCTACGGGACAGACCTCAGCTGCTGGTTACAGGGTCCCTGGCCTGGAACCCGGTATAGAGGCTGGGCCGGGCTTCCCCCACCAGCCGCTGGGGAAGGTGGCGTGAGGCCCGTGAGAAGGGGATAAGGACGGCAGAAAACCCAGAGAGAAGGGCTGTGAGGCCCATGGGACCGAGGAGCAGACCTCAGGTCATTGCATCTTTCTCTTGGGCGTCCTGGTCCCCCAGAAGGGGTGGCACCAAACCGTGACCTGGCCGGCTGAGTCGCGAGATGGGGCCTCTGGAGAGACCATTGCCAGGGAGTGCTAGAGAGGAAAGAGCTGCTATGCTATGCCCAGCCACGAGGGGGCGCACCAGTCAAATCTTCTACAGGCACGTATGGCGTTATGTCAATGGTGCCTAAATGTTGGACTTCGGCGCCTAAATCCCTTTGTGTATCTAGCCCTTCTGTGCCTCAGTTCCCCCATCTGTACAATGGGGATAATAGCACCGCCCGACCGCACAGGGGTGCGTGAGGATAAATACAGTAAAGGCGGCGAGGCGCTCAGCCAGATAAGGGCCTTCGACTAGCCTCTGCGGGAACTATTGGATCAAATAATTCCCACTCCTGCTTAATGAGCGAACATCTTGGAACGGTAGTGACAGGGTCAGTCAGAGGAGGCACAGGACCGGGTGTCCCATGGGTTGGGACAAGGCGGTGGCTGCTGAGGGCTGACTTGGGGGGGGAGGGGAAGGGGAGGTGACGGTGCAGAGGGTTAGGCTAGGGGAGACTGGGGTGTGCCCAGAGCACAGAACTGTTCCGGAGCCTGCTCCTGCTGAAATCAAGTGGGAGAAACTCCGGGTGACGTCGATGGAGCAGCACTGGGACCTGAACCCCTCGGATGGCGGTAGCTGTAAGTCGGAGTGGAACAGAATTCCTTGCAAAGGGGGCGGGCTACTGTAGACAGACGTTGGGCCCATCCCCTGCCGGTGGAGATCAGCTCGCACAGGTTACCCTGGTGTAACTGAGTGGAGGAATTGGCCCTTTGGCTTTAAATTCGATGGAAAACAGCCTCCGGGTGAATTTTAGACAGGCGGGTGCCCTGAACGAAAAGCAGGCTGCAGCCTACCCTGAGTTACCTGCCTCTCGGCCTTTCAAACCCTGGAGTTAGGCGCTCGTTTCATCTGATCTGCCAAATCAGCTGCCGCCCCTCTAGAGCCCGTACCCAGGTGGACAATTCGGGGACCCGTTAGCCCAGTGCGAATGCAGCAGCCCTGTCCCCTCTGCTGATCACCTGGGCCAGTTTGGTGCTACCGGAGAGGTGGCCAAGATGAAATGATTCAACTAGCCCAACCCCCTGCCCTCCCACGGTGCCTTCTGGAAATCAGCCAGAGTCTGCTGCTTCTTACCCCAAAGGCACGGCCGCCGAGGGGTGAGGGCAGTGCTAGTGAGGCTGCTTTGGGTGTATTGGACCACTGGGGTTGAAATTAGCAGTTCATTTCTCTAGCCTACACCCAGAGCCCCCATGTTAAAACACTGTCCCCAGCCAGGATCGCGAGACCCTTACTAGCAAATGGAGACTCAGCCTGGAAGCTCTGCAGGGCAGGTATCATCTGGTTTTGTTCTGTTTGTACAGCCCCGAGCGCCGTGCGGTCCTGGGCCATGACTGCTGCAATACCGATACTAAATTACAAAGCCCCATTCACATCGCACGGGCCACCCCCAAGCAGCCGATTGGCCAGATTCGGAAGCCCAGCCGGCAGGGGGCGGCTTTCCAACCCTGAGGCTGGACCGAGCATTCAGACAACGTTGCGTTATGGCAGGAGGATTGTAGAGCCCGGGGCAGCTGCTGGCATGGACACAGTGCGTCAGATCCTCTTGTGTGAGACGGAGGCGGGTATTTGAGGGGTGGCCGAAGTTCTGGGAAATGGAAGAACGTTAATCTTCCAGAACTTGTGAAGTCACTATTGGCAACTTAGTGACTGGCAGAGAGGTGCTAATTATAAGTGATATAGACACACGTGCTCACACGTACAGCCGAGCTGTCCTCCAATGATGTAATGTAGCTTATGGCATTTTAACAAGGCCGGCAAGGTTGTAGAGTCAGGATTCCTGGGTTCTTTTCCCCAGCTTTGCTCTTCAATCAAGGGCAAGTCGCTCTTACTGGGTTGAAATGTGCCCGGTCTGTAAAATGGGGCAAATGAGACCCACTGTTCAGGGAGGATCCGTGAGGGTCTGAGGATCTCCAGCTGTAAAGTCAGACCCTTGGACGTTAACGAGGTGATTGGGTGAGGAGTGGGAGAGTCTGGGATATGGAGTTCAGATCCTCACTCTAGCCTCGTTCCGTCATCAATTCTAATTAATTCAAGCTTATCTAATTAATTGACTAATTCCGTCATTAAACAGTCACTCCTGTTTCTGAGTGAACGTGTTGCGTGGGACTGTCGGTGGAGAGGGAGTAAAGCTGTAAGAACGCCACTGACTTGATGGGAATCACCCTGAATTGACATTGGAGCAGGACTGACCTTTCCCTGGCTTCTTGCTTATTTTCCCATTCAAATACCCCTAGTGACAAAAAACTAGTTAACTGGGGAAGGCCATACCTTCTGGCTCCTCCGGAAAACACCCCTGTATGAAGGAGTGTATGATCCACCCCTTTAAGATACAGGATGCAGCTTGGAGCCAAAACAGGCTGGACTGGGCTATATGAACAAGCAGCTGAACAAGAGAGAGGATTGTAGAACCTGTGCTGACTTCAATGGCTGGGCTCTGTCTCAGACCAGACACAGAGACTTTGTGGACTTTAGCTTGGGAGCTCGGCACCAGAATCCTGAGCGAAGGGCCTTCCGAGCCGCCCCTTCCCCGAGATCCTAAAGAGGACGTTCTTATTTTGTTACTTTGTTTTGGCTTCCCCTTGCCTGGATCCTTTACTTATTGAGGACCCAGCGGCTGTGTAAAATCAGGTGGGTGGGGGCGGTTCTCTTTCCAGGCTCCACCCACTAAATAGGCTCCACCCACACGAGTCACCAAAATGAGACCCCGCTCATAACAGAGTCTATGCAGATATTCAAAATATGCTTGTGTTACCACCGGCCAGGCTGGGCTTGGCTCATGCCTGGTGGGGCTTGACAGTGTCTCACTCAGCTCCTCCCAAGTTGGGGGGGAAAGTCATTGGTGGCCCCTCCTGCACGTTACCCACTTGGGGCACAAAACGAGACGCCGCTTACACTAGATGGTCCTGATCTATGTCCCACCCTCTGCTCTCACACCAGGAATGGAAGGGCTAACTGGGCTGACATTTAAATTCTCATCACTGGGCGTCACCGAGGTGACCGGCGCAATTCACACCTCCCCGAGGGATTGTCCCAAGTTCCCCGCAGACCATCGGTGAACCTCCAAAAAAGCGAACAAAGCGTTTCTTCCTAGCCGTGCCTGACCTCTTAAAAAATGAAAGCGGAGACTCTGGAGAACAAGGCTGTGGGCTCAGAGCGGTGGTGGGAGGGTGAATGGGTGCGTGCCAGCTGTTCCCGAGCGCTGGGTAAGGTACCTGAGAGCTAAAGGTTATCTCGATTGATTCAGAGCGCAGGAGGTCTTTGCAGAGCTCTCGTTACTCGAGATTACATCCAAGGTGTAGCACCATGCCGGACATGCTGATGCCCACAAATAGGACCACAGCATTGCGGGGATGAATTCCACCCTCCCCTTGAGGAAGGCTCCTTGCCTGGGTAAGGCAAACAGAGTTTCACCATAGATCCCTGCAGTGTTATCCTGGGTCTGAGCACTTGGGTTAGCCTAACCTGGGCGTGAGCAGCCGCACGGCAAAGCCCTGCCCAAGTTACTGTGTCCTCACTGGTGCTGCATTCCCCTGTGGACCCACGGTGCTTTGTGCTGCCCTGAGCGGAGCCGCTCTGTGATTCTTCCCTGGTCAACTGGGGGAGAACTTGTCTGTCCTTCTAGGCACACGGCGGGGAATTGTGGGAAGGCATTGGAGGGCTGTCAGCACTCGAGGGGTTTAACCTGCGTCCTCACTGCCAAGTGAGCGGGGTCCCAGCCCGAGGGAAAGGGGGACCCGAACTCTAATTTATAGCCGCAGCCAGGCCAGCTAGCCCGGGGTTGGAAGCACCAAACTTGGGGGAGAGGGTTTTGTGTGTGGACAGGAGAGGGGGGAAGGGCAACGCCCAACTTAGCCCTCCAGTGAAGACGTATCAGGAATGCCTCACACCCCCCTCCCCAGCCAGACTCTCACCCTGCAGGCACCAGCTCTGCTGAGTCAATAGAGAGGGAGCAGCTCTCTATCCTTTATTTATGGTTTTAAACACCAGCGGCGAATGGGCTCCACCTGGCAGGTGAATGTCAGCCCTACGTCGATACTTACGGTGCGGCTTAAACCCACTACTGGGCAAATCCTCTCTGATCCCAACTCAGGAGGCAGCTCAGAGACATGGGTGCAAATCCTAATGGAGGGCAGAATCGGGCCCATCGCAGAATCCCAGGGCAGAATCGGGCCCATCGCAGAATCCCAGGGCAGGATCGGGCCCGTCGCAGAATCCCTGGGCAGAGTCGGGCCGCTGGGTCTAAGCCAGTACCCAGTTCTCATTTCTTCCTGTGCACTGCAGTCTCTGCCCCCACCCGCCCCCCACCCCCTTTTCTCTTTGGCCAACACACCTGCATTAGCCTGATTAAATCTCCCTCTGCTCAGATCTCTGAATCTAATCACCATCCATCTGCCTCCTGGGGCTACTTAGGAGTTGGCAGCTCTGAGCCTGGACACTCGGGCTGTGTTTTTACTGAAAAGGGCCTTTTAAAAAAATAATAATTAAAACTGTGTTGCCAGCACAAAATGATCCCGGGGCCAGATCGGTTGTTCTCGACCCGTCAGCATTGGCCTTCCGTGGCAAAACGAGTAGGCGAGAAATTGATGGTTTCTCTTTCGATTGGAAAATGCCGCAGCATAGCTGTGTCGGGCAGGGATATGAAAAAATCAGCCCCACCCAGCGACACAGCTATGGTGACACCCCGTCCCGGTGTAGACACAACCATACCCACAGAAAACTGCTTCGGTTGGCCTAGTTAATGTCGGTCAGGGAGGTGGTGTTCCTACACTGGCGGAAAAATTCCCTCTGTCGGTGCACGCTGCATTTATACACTGGGAGGCTATGTTGGCATGCAGCTTTAGCGTCATTCCTCCAGGGTTAGGGGGGTTTGTCGTACCCTGGGAGTTAATTGCTAAGAAAAGATGCAGGATCTCTCTCACTTAGCCTTCACCCCCTCCTGTTCCACAATCGCCCGTTTCCTCTGTGCCACCACAGTTTTAGCTGCCGTAGGGATAATAATTCCCCACGGTTTCTTTCGCCCTGAAGAATCCAAAAGAGCTTTTGCAAACGACGACCAAATCCTGCAGTCCTTACTCAGGCAACTTTACCATTCAAGTCACCGGGAGTTTTGTCCAAGAATAAAAATGCACTTTGCCTGGCACCAAAATGCAGTCTGTTCTGGGGTGGAACACGGCAGCACACAACAATGCTACGTATTTTATTTGTCATATATATATATATATATTTCTTTATCCTAAAAGCAAGGAGAGACACAGTCCAGTTCCTGCCGTGTGTACAATCTAAACTCGACTTGACACCGCAACAAGTGAGGACTGGAAAGACTAGATCGGAACAAAGCCTCAGCAAGCGTTCTCAGCAGACAGAATGGGTGAGAATTTGGCCACGACATCAGGAGAGAGGCCCTTTCTCTTCCAGCAGCTGCAGTTCGAGGGCGTTATCATTGCTCCGGGGCTGGAAGACTTCACCAGCATTGAGTGGAACTCGGATCCCATTGCAAAGGGGATTCTGTACGTGGAAATTGGATTGGTAGAGGATTATTGAGCCCTGGGAATATGAATTTACAGTGTTTTTTAAAGGGAGGCTGCCCTTGCGCTCTGAGAACATCTTGTGGAGGGTCCAGCCGAGCTGCACAGGGGATTTGCAGTCCTTGCTCCTCTCTGAAAACAGGGGACAAAACTGACACCTTTCAATTATACCTACAGCCCAGTCTTGCTCCTCCGGTGTGCCAGGATCTACCCGGAGTAGCCCTGCCGGAGTGACGCTGAATTTACACCAGTGTCATGGAGATCAGGATCTGTCCCTGTCCTCTAGCCGGTAAAGAAAGACAACATTAGGAAGCGCCAGGCATGCCAGACCTTATTTCACCAATGACATCCTAGACGAGTAGGGAAAGGCGACGGCTCCCATTCCAATGAATTCTTGTCCTCCCACCCCTTCCAACCCCCCCCCCCACCTTGATGAATGTTCTCCCCCTTTTCAATCATCCCTCGCTTTGATGTCTGCATTTTAATGCATGTGCTGGCGAGATGCCACAGGGGCACTCAAAGGAGATTGTGTTCTTTGGCCTGACTTGCGAGCCACAGCGTCCCGGCCTCTGCAAACAGAGAATTGCCAGCCGGCAGGAAGCCATGGCCTCTGGGTTGGAGATGCGACCATCTCTCAGTGTTTGCACAAGCGTGGGCACATAACAACCAGCTCCGCATTGCCCTGGCCACGGTCACCAGTGTTAGACAAGGAGCGTTAAAATCCAGCGTCCAGCCTGAATAATAGTGCCCTGCCTATAGAGCAGAGGTTTCCAAACTGTGGGGCGCGCTCCCCTAGGGGGGCACGGAGGAACGTTCGGGGAGGGGGGCATGGCAGGACCCAGGCCAGCCCCATGGGAGGTGGGGAGGGAGCGCCAGCCAGCCCTGCTCTGCTCCCAGCTCTTCTCACAAGCCCCGTGCCCATACCCACCCTCTGCCCCCGACTGTGGCCCAGCTGCAGCTCCGTTCTCAGCCCCAGCCCTGCTCCCAGCCTCAGCCCCCTTACCCCTGTCCACATTCCCCTCCCTCCAGAGCTGGGGCCCCGCTCCCAGCCCTGGCTTCAGGGGATGGGGTGGGGCCAACAGAGGTAAGGGGGGTACAACCCTGAAAAGTTTGGGGACCACTGCTATAGACAGTCTCCCTCTCCTGCCTGCCAGACTGTTGCTGCGTGCTGTTAAAGGCTGCCGTACCCCACCCCAGAAGAGGCTGCTTGTCAGCAGCTCTAGGTACACTTCTAACGCGCTTTGGGGTGGAAGGTGCTAGTGGAGGGCAAAGTGGCTGGGAAGTATTGGCGGAGGGGGAGGCGGTTGGTTGGAACGGCCCAGGGGGAGGAAGGAGGAAGAGTAATGGGATGAAGTTAGGGAGAGGTAAATCTAAGCTGAATAGCCAGGAAGATGAAGATATGGGTTAGGGGGGCAATCATCTCCTGGGGGCCAGTGGTAGATACAGCTGGCAAATATACCATGGGGCAGAGAATGGGCCCTAGGCACCATGACCTGGCATTAGAGCAAAATCAGGGTCTTGTGTCTAACCTGCTGAGCGACCAGCCAAGAGATTTGAGTTCAGTTCCCAGCTCCGCTACAGATTCCAGGTGTGACCTTGGACAAGTCACTTAGTCTCTGTGGGCCTCAACTTTTCGTTTTCTTACAGTCACCCCCATTTCCTTTGCTCTTGGCCTGTCTCGTCTGTTCAGACAGCGAGTGCCAGGGGCAGGGACTGTCCCTCCCTATGGCAGTGCAGCGCCTGGCACAATGGGGTCTAGATCTCAGTTGGATTCTCTGATCACAGGGGAAGACAGGGTGTTTCTGGGGATAGAGCACTGGACTGGGACTCAGGACCTGGGTTTGAGTCTGAGCTCTGCCACTTGGGGACCGTGGGCAAGTCCCTGACCCTCTCTGTGCCTCGGTTTCCCCATCTGTACAATGGGGATAATGATCCTGACCTCCTTTGTAACACACTTGGAGATCTAGGGGGGAAGAGCTAGGCAGTACTGTTATCCCTGTGTACAGAGGGGGCACGGAGGCTAAGTGACTTGTGCAAGGTCACACAGGAAGTCTGTGGCAGAGCAGGGAGATGAACCCACGTCTCCACAGTCCTAGGCTTGGGCCCTAACCACTGGGCCATGCTGCCGCTCTAGTAGCTGTGTTTCTGCAATGCACCCTCCTGTTTGCGGCTATGGTAGCAGCCCTTGAAGCCTGGGTTTTTTTAAGGCTGCAGCGTCAGATCCCTGCCCACTTTGTTTCCAGGAGCTCAGTCGCACAGGGCACAAGTGACAAGCACTCACAGGGACCCGAGCGTATCTTTGCCCCCGTCCTACAGAACCAGCCGGTTCCCTTGCAGCTGGTTCTTACTGACGGGCGTCTCCATCGGTGGGGTGACGAGTCACCGACTATTTCTATTCTCTCTCCGCAGCGGGCCATGACCTGCGAGAAGGACAACGTGGCCGGCGGGAGCCCTGGGGAAACGGGGGAGTCGAACCGGAATCTCTTTGCCGCGATCTGAGCCGGCCGTGCGCACAGACACCCCGCCAGGGTCATGATTACAGGCAAGTACGTCTTCCTGGAGCACCCCGGATGGTTGGCTGGAAAGGCGGGTTGGAATTAAACGACGAAAGCCGCCCGTCTCTGGGAAATCCCACGCAATGTGGCAGGGGCGTGTGTCTGACGTGCCGGGCTGGCGCGGGAGAGGCCTGGGTTTGATTCTCCGCTCTCGCACAGGTTCCTGGGGGCACCTAGCCCTGCAGCTGGGAGAACGCCAGCTACCGGCTGGAGAAGACCCTTTGCCGCGCCCCGAAGCCAAACCCCCTGCCGGGGGAGTGGGGCGTGTGCGCCGGGATAGAGCATCCCTCTCAATGCTGAGGCTATAAACCCCTTGTTCAGGGCTTAATGGCAACCCTTTGTGGGGGAAGGGGCGGGGGCAGCTACAGGGTTTGTTGCACCTCCCTGTGGCAAACACTAGATGGGGCACTGGTCCAATTGAGGGGCTATTTCTGCATTCCCGCAGGAGCAGCCGTGCCCCTGGTCAAGGGCCACACGACCGCTGCCGCCTGGGTGCAGCCACGTCCGAGCGAGGGGCAGGGTTTTCCCCGCCCGTCTGGGAAAAGCACGTTTCATTCCCGCCAGATCCAGGCACAGACTAGCAACGACGCTAGTGCCCGGGGGCGTCTCCATGGCAGCAGCAGGGGTAACTTCCAGCTTGGGAAGACGTTCCAGCCCAGTTCCCCGGCCCTCCCCGCTGGGCTTCGGTCTCAGGTCACTCACTTGCCCGGCAGGATCCCATGTAGCCTTGGCCAAAAATGAAAGAAGCTGGATCACCGGTCCCTGGGGACAGCTCCCTCTCTGGGATCAGACTGATACGGCTCCGTACCATCAAAAGGCATCTTGCAGCAAGTGATGAGGATGGATGACGGTGGCCTCTTTACCAACGCCGGGTCCCATTAGTGACACTTTCAAGATGCTTTCAAGATGCTTGGTGCAACACGACAAGATGCTTGGTGGATAAAACCCATCAGTAAGGCTATTTTGTCACGGATATTTTTAGTAAAAGTCACGGACAGGTCACGGGCAAGAAAGAAAAATTCACGGAAGCCCGTGACCTGCCTGTGACTTTTACTAAAAATATGCCTGACAAAATGGGGAGCTGCGGGGTCCCCACACTGCCCACGGTGGCTGGACAGCTGCGGGGGCCCTGGCTCGGAGCTCCAGGGTCCCCCCCCCCCCACAGAAGCTGGGAGCTGCAGGGTACCCCCACCGCCTGCTGCGGCTCAGAGCTCCGGTGGGCCCCTGCCACCATGAGAGTGGGGACCCTGCAATTCCTGACTGCCATGGGCTGAAGTCACAGAGGTCTCTGGAGGTCACGTGACTAAATCATAGCCTCACCCATCAGCGCTGCAGGAAGTGATGCTCTGAAGCCTTCCAAACTTGTCAAACGGCAGCGGCGGAGAACATGGTTTTCTACCCTTTGGGCGTTCGTTAGAGGGGGGCTTGCATTTTAATAAATGCTGGAAAAGTTCCCGGCATCGTCCTCTGCTTTAAAAATAATACATCATATCCCAGGGCCACTTAATTTCAGTGCTGAGCGAGATCCATTGTCCTTCACCTGAAATGCCAACATGAAGAGGGTGAAAATAAAATACAGCCTTGGGTGTGCGTGTCAGTCACGGAGAGACATTTAAATCCCATGGATAGTGCCAGCTCTGCTGCCCCTTAGCTGACGTTCTCCAGAAGACAAAGGTTTTATCAGCCGTGGTGTGATCCAGCGGGTGGAAGTCTGGACAGCGACTCAGGAACCCGGGTTCTAGTCCCAGCTCTGCCACTGATGTGCTGCGTGACCTTGGGCAAGTCCCTTTCTCCTCCTGGGCCCCCGGGAGACTGTCCTCCTTTAAATGTTCTGAGGTCAACGGATTGCAACCGTATCAGGTGCTGTGGAGGAATTGTGACTTTAGGAGCACCCCTGCAGGGAGAGAGAGTCAAACGCTGACCCTCTCCCGCTACCAGACGGGCAGATGGGGAGGCAAATTGGGGCACAGATTTGGTCCTTGGGAGATAGCACAGTGACTTGTCCTGGCCAGATGCCATGGTGGTGGGTACCAAGGGAAAGAACAAAGAGCCAGCCCCCCACTGGTATTAGGTTCGTGAAGCTGAGCTGTCTGGCCCTTAGATAGATGGGTCTGCTGCATGGCTCTCCCAAGGCGCCCGTGGGCCAGGTGCTGTCTAGGGGCAGATCTGTTTCAGTTCTCTAACTGTGGGATGTTCTTGTTTTGCAGGAAGCAGGTAAGATGGTGGCTGGGCCTTTCCTAGACTCCCCCTTCTCTTGGGCTTGTTGGCATCCCCTGTTCTTCCTTGCCCTGGAGGCCCTCCTGACGGGATCCAGCTGGAGCTGCCCTTCCAGGTGTCACTGCTCCTCCCAGGACAGGTCTGTCTTCTGCAACCGCCGGCGCCTGACCACCGTGCCGGGCGGGATCCCCCCGGAGTCTGAGCTCCTGGACCTGAGCAAGAACCGGATCAGGACCTTGCACCAGGGCATGTTCTCCCGCCTGCAGCCCTTGAAGGAGCTGGACCTGAGCGAGAACATCATCTCCAACATCGAGCCCGGAGCCTTTAACAGCCTGCAGAAGCTGATGACCCTGAGGCTGAAGAGTAACCAGCTGAAAATCGTCCCGCCTGGAATCTTCACCGGCCTCCCTAACCTCACCATCCTTGACATCAGCGAGAACAAGATCGTCATCTTCCTGGACCACTCCTTCAAAGACTTGTTCAACCTTAGGAAGCTGGAGGCCGGGGACAACCACCTGGTCTTCATCTCGCCGCAAGCCTTCAGCGGGCTCCTCCGCCTGCAGCAGCTCACCCTGGAGAAGTGCAACTTGACGGGCGTGCCCCAGCTCGCCCTCTCCCAGCTTCACCACCTGGTCGAGCTCCGGTTCAAGGTGCTCAACATCAGCGTCCTCCACAACTACTCCTTCCGGAGGCTGCACCGCTTGAACGTGCTGGAGATCAACCGCTGGCCTTTCCTGGCGAACCTGGAGCCCCGCAGCCTCTTGGGACTGAACTTGACCTCTTTGTCCATCACCAAGTGCAACCTCAGCGCCGTCCCTTACGAGGCGTTCAGGCATTTGGTTTATCTCCAGTACCTGGATCTCTCCCACAACCCCATCTCGGTGATCCATGGCAAGAGGCTGAGCGACCTTTCACGCCTTCAGGAATTCCACCTCTCCGGAGGCAGACTGGCCACCATCGCCACCAGTGCTTTCCAAGGACTCAACTACTTCCGGCTGCTCAATGTCTCGGGTAACGCCCTGAGGACCTTGGAAGAAGGGGTCTTCCACTCGGTGGGGAACCTGGAGATCCTGCGGTTGGACAGGAACCCCCTGGCCTGTGACTGCCGGCTCCTATGGATTATCCGAAGGCGACGCAGGCTTAACTTCGGAGGGCAGCAGCCCGCCTGCGCGAGCCCCACGATGGTCAAAGGGAAAGTCTTCAAGGACTTCTCCGATGTCCTCCTGCCCAGTCACTTCACCTGCAGGAAGTCTAAGATCCCAGACAAGACGCCTCATCAGGTGAGCGTGGAAGAGGGGGGCAAAGCAACCCTGAGCTGCAAGGGCGAAGGGGATCCACACCCAACCGTCTACTGGGTGTCGCCTCATAACATCCGCCTGGACTCCAACCACAAGGGGCGGATGAGGGTCTTCGCAGATGGCACCTTGGAGATCGACTATGCCCTAGCCCAGGATAGCGGCACCTACCACTGCGTTGCCAGCAACGTAGCAGGGAACGACACTTTGCTGGCGCACCTTCACGTGAGCAAGCCCTCCACCCAGTTGGGCAACGACTCCTTCCTGTTCTCCAACAGCTCGGAAGCCTTCCAGCCATCCCTCATCGACGTGGGCATGCTGGTGGGAGTCTTGGCCATGGGCATCCTGCCGTTCCTCAGCTCGGTCGCCGTCTGCTTCGTCTTCATCTTCGTCTGGAGCAAGAGCAAAGGGAAGGTCAAGCATCACGCCACCTTCGAGTTCGTCCCTCACTATCCCCACGCGGCCTGGAACAAGCCGCGCAGCAGCGGCGGCAAGTTTGCCATGAAACTCATGTGATGAGGGGGCCATTTTCTCGCCTCAGGCCCCCATAGCTTTGTAAACCTGGAAACAAAAAATGCAGAGAACTTGGTTCATCTTTGTGAGCTGCCGATGCCAGCACCGCGCTCCACCTGTGGAGCAGCGCGGGGGGCCGGGGAGTCTTGTGGTCAGCATGAAGCAGAGATAGTTTCTAGTTGACCTTTTTGGCCGACTCTCAGGGACCTGGCGACGATACTGGTGCAGGTTTGGTGCAAAGATTACACGCTAAGGCAGAAGCTGGTGGCGCGGGGAGTTGGGCCTGGACTAGGAAGCTTTTCATCTCTAGGTCACTGGTTCTAACCCCGCAGGGGCTGGAGCATTGGGGACCTCTGGGGAATGAAGTTAGTTAGTTGGGTGTGGTGAAGTTCCCAGGGGGCCACTGTCACATCTTGATAACTGGCCGAGCAGGGTCCTTACTCCAGTAAGTGGTCAGGTTTGAGGTGTTAGCTGGGCAGCATGGGGGAAAACATAAATGTCCCACAGCTGTGGAGAGAGGATGTGTCCTAACAGAGCAAGGTAGAGAAGGAAGGACCTTGTGGGATGTCATAAGATCATGACTCCTTCCCCTGGAGCAGAACAGCTCTCACACCATGGCAGAAAATAATAAGACCCTCCGAGCAGGGTAATTTATCAGGGGGTTTGCCAGCTCTGCTATAAAATGATGGTCGTAAACCAGGGAAGGGGGAGGGTTAAAAATTGGAAGCATCTTTGCCAGGCCTGGAGTCATCTTTGTCCCTGAAATCACCCAGATCCTTAATGGGCTCCCAGAGGGGAGACAAAATGCTCATCTTTCCCCTCCCCCCCCAACCCTTTTACAACCTCTCAATCTGCAGTGAATTATTCATGTCCGGCAAAAACCAAGTGTGCTGCTAAATGCAATCTATTAAAACCACTGTGGTTGAAAGTCTTGTCTAACGCTTAACCAGATCATTGAGAGCAATAAATAACACTCCGCACTTCTATAGCAACCACGAACCAAAGAGCTCAAAGCCCGTCCCAGTCATTACGGGGTTACACCTCATAACAACCCTGTGACGCAGGTAAATAGCACGATCCCCGTGCTACAGATGGGGAAACTGAGGCACAACGCGGGGCGTCGTCGCGGCCTTTGCTCTTTATGCTACAACACTATGAACAAGCCCCCCAGGCAGAGGTGGGACCTAAATAACCACGTTCAGTCACTATACAGGAATGTGCCAGAGCGTGTGGCTCTGGCTGGTTTCTGACAGCTTCTCAGAACGTAGACCACTGTGAGTGCCACTAGTATTAACACTTAATTGGGGAAACTGAGGCACGGAGCGGGGACATGATTTGCCTTGAGATCACACAGCAGAGCTGGGAATAGACTAGACCATGCCGCCTCCAGGAATCCTGACGTGCATCTCTGCTCTAACCACCAGCGTCTGTTTCTCAAATGCAGCCACTGCGGCTGCATGAGGCCACCAGGGGCTTTTCTTGTGGCCACGGCCTCCTGGGCTGTGACTGGGGGGAGGAATATAGCAGCCCCTCCGACTCCCTGTTGCTCCCGGATGCACCGCCTTGGTGTTGATTGCTGGGGCCGCCAGCAGAAGTTGGACCCTGCCCCCCTCTAGAGACACCTGGGGTACAATGCTGGAGGAGAAGGCAGCCAGTGAATTCCCCACCTTCCCAGGGGCAGTGGGGCTCAGGCTTTGGGCTTCAGGGCTGGGGTGGCAGACTCTGCCCGGGGGCTTCGGACTCCAGCCCAGGCTCTGGCTGTGCAGCGGCAGAGCCCAGGCTCCAGCTGCCTCCCCTGACCCCCCCCATCCAGGCCTGAGTTAAGTCTGCTGTGAAAAGTGATACTCGTATGTTTGTTACTATCACTTTTCACAACAGACTGACTAGCTGGCAATAAATGCATGACAATGAGTTGGACGTGGATATGCGCATATTGATTTGTTTTTCCGAAAGCTAATTAAGTATTTTAGGAAAAAGTCTTAAGAGCGGCCACCAGCCAGAGTTGGTGGCCGCACTCTGAGGCCACCAAAAAATGTGTCCTGAGAACCCCAGCACTGGACAACCCTCCCCAAGACACACGACGGCCGGGGAATAACTTATTTTCCCCACTCACTTCCCTGCAACTCCAGACCTGGCCTCACAGCCTAGGGAACCAGGGATGACTCGGAGACACAGAAATTGAACTTTCGTTCCTTTGCCCTGCGTTTTGTTGGAATCATTTCCCAAGCTATTGGCTCGTCGGAGCTAAAGCCGGGCTGGGAGCGCTGTCATCGTCCACCCGCTGGGTCGAGAGCATCCCTCCTTGGGCAAGCAGCGCCCAAGGCCGAGCCCGGGGACGTTTATGGTCTGTCTGTCCCTTCCAAATCGCTTTCCCTCCTTGGTGCAGTAAACAGAAACCGCGCCGGGAATCCAGGGGGCAAAGGAATTTCGGGCGCGGACAATAGTTTTGTGGCAAGTTACCGGGCATGACGCTGGAAGCCACGCTCGCTCAGGGGTGGCGGTCGGGCTCCCTCGAGGGGTGGCATTGGCCACACAGCGAGGTGGATGGGTCAGCTCCTGGACTTGTGCTAACGGGATCTATTTTAGCAGAGAGCCCAGGTTTGATCCTGCCGGCCTACGACTAGCCAGGTGCTTTGCATTAGCAATGTGCGTCCTGAAGAAGGAGCCCTGTAGCCCCCCAGCCCCGGCGCTAGGTGCTGTACGCACACAGTCCCTTTCTCCTACTTGTAGCCCAGCTCTCGAGCCAAAAGCCATGGCCTTGGTCCATCGCGCTGCTCCTGGCTTGTGAAACGCATGAAGCTCCCAAGTCATTTTTCTCAACTGCATTTTTTCGCTACCTCCTTGGAGAAGTTGAAGCATGGCTGGGGTCCCCTGGGGGATTTTGTCCCCTGCATTTTATACCGGCTTGGCCGAGGTATGAATTTAGCCCTGTAGGTTCCTAATTGCATCCCAAGAGAATTCTGTCACTTGTGTGCTTGGGTGGGAGGCTAATTGTCTAAGGGGGGAATTGACTCCTAGGCCTGGGTGCCAGCACACAGCAGGAGCTCTCAGACCATGATTCTCAGTTGCTCTGGTCCCGCACCAGGGACAGGGATGAAAGGTCGGGAGCGGGGAGAGGAGGCACAACGGTAACTGTGAGCTTTAAGCCATCTTTTTGCTCTCTGTATCCTGGAGCTGTGCCTTGCCCGATCCCTGGGGTCAGTTAGAGCAGCCTCAGGGCTGCTCTAACATACACTGCTTCCCTGCGGGGACATACAATGCGGAGAATAGCCGCAGCCCAGAGCACTCCAGCTCCCCCTCTGACATGCTCCCCACACCAGGGATGGAGGCCAGCTTGGCTCACTGGACATGTCTGCAAACAGCCCTCATCCTCCAGCTTGAAACTCCCCAGCTGGATTTTCTCTCTTCACCAGGCCCAAATCCACGAGCCCTTGGACTGGGAGCAGGGTGATCAGAGACGGAGTGCGCCATTGTGACGACTGCTCTGGGCCCTCTCTCAGGAGCTCAAGGCTCGTCAGAGGTGTTAACCCTCCCCATACTCCCCCTGCGAGGGGGGAAACTGAGGCACAGAGCTCCTCTCCCAGAGCTGGGAATTGAACCCAGGAGTCCTGACTTTCCTTCCTCCTCCCTGCCCCACAATATGCTGTAGCAGCCATTCCCAGCACAGAAGCAGCCCAGGAACAACCGGGCTGATTCCCACAGGGCCTGCATTGTTCCCAGCATTTCCCTGGGGCAGGCCTGTCGGAGGAGGCCTTGGCTCTCACAGCAGGGAGTGCAGGATACACAGACCCAACCCAGGAGTCACTGCAGGAAGCAGGCTGTGACCTCCCCCACTCTTTTGGATCTTGCCGCAGCCCTGCTCCCCAGTTGGCCCACTCCTGCCACCCCCCTCTGCTGCCCAAGTGTTTGCTGGTCCGTGGCATGGCTGCGTGGGGAGAGTCTCACTCCGGTCCTCCGGGCAGCAGGACCTTTTCCAGCTTTCTCCACCAGCATCAGTTCATGCCTTTGCCCGGATCGGGCCCTGATCCGAAGCCCACTGAAAAGCAGGCCCCAAAGTCACCCCGGGGTGGCTCCCGTGCTCCACACGCACTGGGCCCAGCAGTGGCTGGTGCAGGTGGCTGGCTGTTTCCCAGCAGACGCTAGCAGATCAGGCTGGGTTTTCGAGGGCCTGCCTGTCGACGGGGGTAACCGATCTTCCCCCACCAGCCTGGTCCGTTTCCGTTTTCATTGCAGCACGCGACGTCTCGCCGTACTCTCTCTGGGAACGGAGCTGCTGGTGATGCCGATAGCTCTCCCGGGGAGGGGGCTTGCCGGCTGGGATTGTCCGAGGCGTTGGGCAGACTGCCAAAGCCCATTGGGCTCCATTGAAACTCCAGCCTTCAGCCAGGACTCTCAACGCAATTTCCAAGGACGGCTCATTATCCACCGGGTGCACATGGGGAAACTGAGGCACAGAGGGGCCGGGCCATGCTTGAGCTCATAGAGCAGGTCAGTGGTGGAGCTAGATCACTGGACTAGACTCCAGGTCTCCACAGGCTCCCCCCTCCAGCACCCTCCCCATTAGGCCACCGAAGGCAGCTCCTCGCTGATTGTTGTGTATTACCCACACTCTCAGCAATATTTATCGTGAGCCAATAATACTCTGCTCTAGCATCCGTGCCAACCCCTGGGGCATGGATCCCCTGCTCCTCCAGTGGAGCTCATCAGGGGGGCTTTTGTTGGTTCTCCAAGTGTCTTTCACATGCACCAAGTGGAAGCAAAAAAATCCCTAGATCTGGGGAATTCTACAATCGCTGCAGGTGGAAGGTGTAGCTGACCAATCAAAGGGCGCCCTTATAAGGTAGCTTATACCTGAGGATCCCAGGGTGCTTATAAGTCTTAGTTCTCGCACTGCAACCTGGGGGGTAGGTCACATTTCACAGGTGGGGAAACTGAGGCACAGAGCAGGGAAGCGAGTGGCCCACGTTTACACAGCAAGAGGAGCCAGGAATCCTGCACCGGTCCCCTGTTCCCACCACTGTCCCCCACAGCCAGGAATAGAACCCAGCTGGCCCAGCTCCCATTTGTCGTCCCCCCCGCAAACCACTAGTCCACCCTCCTGCCAGAGCTTGGCCTGGACCCCGGGAAATCTGGCTCCCAGGGCCCCGCTCCAACCACTAGACAATATTCCCTTTGAAAAGAGCTAAGAGAAGAGAGGCACAAAGGTGGATGAGGACATCGCCCACAGCTGGGAAGCAAGCGCTGGATCCCTGCATGGGAATCTCACCTAGAGCACAAGAGGCCTGACAGGGACCAGAGCAGGAGACGCACAGGAACCAGGGCGCACGCAGAGGTAGCGGGTAAGCATGACGGACTTTGCTTGCCGGGTTTCGATTTTACCTTTCAGCTCTCACTGCCTAGGGCCTAGGCAGTCCGGCACAGCTAGGGAATTGCTACTTCGAAAGCACTTCTACGGGCGAAAGAGAGATTGGACCTGAAATCTAGCACACAGATGAGCGAGGAGAAATAGCAATAGGGGGTGTAATAATTTCCTGTGGCTCCACAGACCTTATTCGAATCCCTAGTTTAAAAAAAAACAAACTCCAGAAATGTTGTTAATGATTATACCCAGTGCTTGTCATCAGGAGAGCGTAGCGTGCTTTATGAAGCAGGTCAGTGTCATTATTTTCATTTTAAAGCCGGGGAAACCGAGGCACGGGGCAGGGCCGTGAGATGCCCAAGGAATAGCACCCCCATCTCCTAAGTCCCACTCCAGTGCTCTAGGAGCGTTACGCGAGACCAGGACTCCAGCGTGCTAGGCCCTGTGCAAACACAGCCCAAAAAAGGCGCTGCCCCGGCCCCCAAAAGCTTCCAGTCGAAGTACTGTATACGGCAAACGACAACAGCTGGATACAGCCAGACAAGGAAACAAATACCCTGTACAGTCTATTGTGCCAGACGTTAGCTGGTGTAAAGCAGCAAAACTCACCAGTGTCTCTACACACCAGCCGAGGCTCTGGGTCTCTTGAGCAACGTCCATTCACACCAGCTGGGATTTTCAAACCCCTCTGAAGACTTGGCGTCCTTCTAATGCAAGGCTGGGCAAACTTTTTGGCCCAAGGGCCACATCTGGGTGGGGAAATTGCATGCAGGGTCATGAATGTGGAGCTGGGGCAGGGGGTTGGGGTGCGGAAGGGAGTGCGGGGTGCAGGAAGGGGCTCAGGGCAAGGGGTTGAGGTGCAGGAAGGGGGGTGGAGTGCAGGAGAGGTGCGGGGTGCAGGAGGGAGCTCAGGGCAGGGGGTTGGGGTGGAGGAGGCAGTGCAGAGGGTGGGAGGAGAATCGGGGGAGGGGGCTCAGGGCAGGGGGTTGGGGTGCAGGAGGGTGCGGGGTGCAGGAGGGGGCTCAGGGCAGGGGTGCAGGGTGCAGGAGGGGTGCGGGGTGCAGGAGGGGGCTCCGGGCAGGGGGTTGGGGTGCAGGAGGGTACGGGGTGCAGAGGGGGCTCAGGGCAGGGGTGCAGGGTGCAGGAGGGGGCTCCGGGCAGGGGGTGCAGGGTGCAGGAGGGACTCATGGTCCCCCCTGCTCCAGGGACCGCAGGGACGTGGTGCCGGCCACTTCCGGGAGCAGCGCGGGGCCAGGGCAGGCAGGGAGCCTGTATTAGCTCCGCTGCACCACGGGGCTGACAATCCTGCAGGCCGGAGCCAAAGCCCTGAGGGTTGGATCCAGCCCACGGGCCGTAGTTTGCCCACCCCTGTTCTAATGGGAAAGGAGCGTCCGGCTGCCCCAGACAGCTGGGCCATCACCTATTTCCACTACAGCCAAAGACTCGGAGAGCCAGTTTTAACAGATATATTAATTCGCTCGCTGAAAATGCTTTGCCAATGCCATATGGTTCGTGTGTTATTCTCTGCACCATGCGACGGGAAAAGGTTTTACCTGCATCTCAGCAAAGCACAATTCGCGCTATCAAGCAAAGTGTCAATCGTGTCTTCTCTCTGCTCCCCCCACCCCACGGGCTTCCTGAAAAACAGTTACAACCTTTGCTGCTCAGTCCCAGGCCAGGACGCCGGGGTTCTCTTTCCAACACTGCCATGTGATTTGTGACCTTGGACCACTCCGCAGGCCTCAGTTTCCCTGGCTGTACAACAGGAGGTAGGTGGGTCTCATTCCTCCAGGCCTCATTGTGCGCAAAATGTTTGGAAGCTCTGGGCTGACAAGGGGCTGGAGGGATTTTAGGGTTTGTTATTCTTGATTCTTCCCGGTCCTTTTCTGTCCCCGCGTTACAGCCAGGCAGGACAAATCAGTGCAAATGAAAAGAGGAAGCTGCTTCCTGAGCCTCAGCCTAACTCCAAGACACAAGCAGCGATTTGGAAGAGCGATTCCAGGGTACCCGTTTAATTGCATGACTCTGCAAAACACAGATCTCTCATAAGTGCAGGGTGCGCAGGCGGGCAGACGAGGGAGCCCATGTTCACAAACGGCCCTGGCTGCTGGGAATAAAAAGTAACTAGCTGAGGGAGACGGGGCTGGGCTTAGAGAAGAAATCAGGATTGGGGGGAGAGTCAGCCCAGTGGGAAGGGCGTAGGGTGACCAGACAGCAAATGTGAAAAATCGGGATGGGGTGGGGGGTAATAGGAGCCTATATAAGAAAAAGACCTAAAAATCGGGACTGTCCCTATAAAATCGGGACATCTGGTCACCCTAGAAGGGCGCAGACTGTCAGCAGAAGAGATGCTGCTGCCCAGGGTTTAAACACTGAACAATTCCCGAGCCAGGCGCCAGTTGCCCAGAAATCAAAGCAGGGTGAGGAATGGACTAGCTGTGAGTCAGTGCTGGGGCTGAGAATCCCAGCTCCCATTCTCCCCCCCTTGCTCTAACCCCACGCCCCTCCCAGAGCTGGGAATAGCGCCCAGGAATCCTTGGTCCCAGCCCCCCTGTTCTAACCCCTAGCCCCCACTCCCCTCCCAGAGCTGGGAATAGCGCCCAGGAATCCTTGGTCCCAGCCCCCCTGCTCTAGCCCCTAGTCCCCACTCTCCTCCCAGAGCTGGGAAGAGAACCCAGGAATCCTTCGTCCCAGCCCCCCTGCTCTAACCCCTAGCCCCCACACCCCTCCCAGAGCTGGGAAGAGAACCCAGGAATCCTGACTCCTCACCCCCATGTTTTAACCATTCCCCTCCCCTCCTAGAGCTGAGAATAAAACCCAGGGCTCCTAGCTCCCAACCCACCCCCAACCACTAAGAAGACCTTTCCCCCTCCCGGAGCTGGGATTAGAACCCAGGAGCCCTGGCACCCCTTCCCCATGCGCTNGAGGGGCTCCGGGCAGGGGGTTGGGGTGCAGGAGGGGGCTCAGGGCAGGGGTGCAGGGTGCAGGGTGCAGGAGGGGCTCAGGGCAGGGGGTTGGGGTCCTGGGTGCAGGAGGGGCTCCGGGCAGGGGGTTGGGGTGCAGGAGGGGTGCAGGGTGCAGGTGGGGGCTCCAGGCAGGGGATGCAGGAGGGACTCATGGTCCCCCTGCTCCAGGGACCGCAGGGACGTGGTGCCAGCCGCTTCCGGGAGTGGCGCGGGGCCAGGGCAGGCAGGGAGCCTGTATTAGCTCCGCTGCACCACGGGGCTGACAATCCGCCCTGAGGGGCCAGATCCGGGCCACGGGCCGTAGTTTGCCCACCCCTGTTCTAATGGGAAAGGAGCGTCTGGCTGCCCCAGACAGCTGGACCAGGAGCTGGGCCATCACCTATTTCCACTACAGCCAAAGACTCGGAGAAAATTCGCTCGCTGAAAATGCTTTGCCGATGCCATATGGTTCGTGTGTTATTCTCTGCACCATGCGACGGGAAAAGGTTTTACCTGCATCTCAGCAAAGCACAATTCGCGCTATCAAGCTAAGGGTCAATCGTGTCTTCTCTCTGCTCCCCCCACCCCACGGGCTTCCTGACAAACAGTTACAACCTTTGCTGCTCAGTCCCAGGCCAGGACGCCAGGGTTCTCTTTCCAACACTGCCATGTGATTTGTGACCTTGGACCACTCCGCAGGCCTCAGTTTCCCTGGCTGTACAACAGGAGGTAGGTGGGTCTCATTCCTCCAGGCCTCATTGTGAGCAAAATGTTCGGAAGCTCTGGTCTGACAAGGGGCTGGAGGGATTTTAGGGTTTGTTATTCCTGATTCTCCCCGGTCCTTTTCTGTCCCCGCGTTACAGCCAGGCAGGACAAATCAGTGCAAATGAAAAGAGGAAGCTGCTTCTTGAGCCTCAGCCTAACTCCAAGACACAAGCAGGGATTTGGAAGAGCGATTCCAGGGCACCCGTTTAATTGCATGACTCTGCAAAACACAGATCTCTCATAAGTGCAGGGTGCGCAGGCGGGCAGACGAGGGAGCCCATGTTCACAAACGGCCCTGGCTGCTGGGAATAAAAAGTAACTAGCTGAGGGAGACGGGGCTGGGCTTAGAGAAGAAATCAGGATTGGGGGGAGAGTCAGCCCAGTGGGAAGGGCGTAGGGTGACCAGACAGCAAATGTGAAAAATCGGGATGGGGTGGGGGGTAATAGGAGCCTATATAAGAAAAAGACCTAAAAATCGGGACTGTCCCTATAAAATCGGGACATCTGGTCACCCTAGAAGGGCGCAGACTGTCAGCAGAAGAGATGCTGCTGCCCAGGGTTTAAACACTGAACAATTCCCGAGCCAGGCACCAGTTGCCCAGAAATCAAAGCAGGGTGAGGAATGGACTAGCTGTGAGTCAGTGCTGGGGCTGAGAATCCCAGCTCCCATTCTCCCCCCCTTGCTCTAACCCCACGCCCCTCCCAGAGCTGGGAATAGCACCCAGGAATCCTTGGTCCCAGCCCCCCTGTTCTAACCCCTAGCCCCCACTCCCCTCCCAGAGCTGGGAATAGCGCCCAGGAATCCTTGGTCCCAGCCCCCCTGCTCTAACCCCTAGTCCCCACTCTCCTCCCAGAGCTGGGAAGAGAACCCAGGAATCCTTGGTCCCAGCCCCCCTGCTCTAACCCCTAGCCCCCACTCTCCTCCCAGAGCTGGGAAGAGAACCCAGGAATCCTTGGTCCCAGCCCCCCTGCTCTAACCCCTAGCCCCCACTCTCCTCCCAGAGCTGGGAAGAGAACCCAGGGCTCCTAGCTCCCAACCACTAAGAAGACCTCTCCCCCTCCCGGAGCTGGGATTAGAACCCAGGAGCCCTGGCACCCCTTCCCCATGCGCTAACCACTAGCCAGGAGTGCTGACGCTCAGCCTGAGTCGCTGCCCGGCCCTGCCCTGCCTTCCAGAATGCAGCAAAAAAAGAGCGGGGAGCCGCTGGCGATTTACAATAGCGAAAGTCCTGAAGAGCTCCATTTCCCACACCCCAAGCACACCCAGCAGCACAGCCTGAGCTCCCCTCTCGCTCCAGGGCAGGGGGGAGGCCCCGAGCTGTGTCAGCTCCCCATGCCAGGCGGGAAGAAATGAAAGAGCCCCAACCCAACCCACCTGCGGCGCTTGTCCAGTCTGGAGCTGGGTGGGGCTTCGAAGGGAGGCTCCCAGCTCAGTTTGGGGGGGGGGTGCCCTGGAGGAGTGGGGGGCAGGAGCCCAGGGAAGAAGGGGTTTCTGTTTGGGGAACCTGCTTGAAAGTCTTGACTGCCCAGGCCCTTGGAGAGAGGGACGGGGGCTGGTTCTTGTCTGGGGCTCGGCCTTGGCGTGCCCTGACTCTTTGTGGCTGGATTACGTTACCCCCATCGGGGGCGGTTGAGGGGGCAGATGCCCTGAGCAGCAGGGCTGGACTCTGGCAGCAACCATGCCCACCCTTTCCTCATGGGGGGGCTGGAGGATATAACCCATTACAGGCCCATTTCTGGGGCAGTCACCCGGCTCCCTAAATTCCCCCTTTGCTCCAGTTCAATAACACATTTAAAATGGCTGCTGTGCTCCACCCCAGAGGCAGCTGCATGTCAGCACTGGAGAAGTCTGTCTAATATACGGACTCAAGCACTTTCAGGCCCCCCCTTCTCCCCCCGTGGCTAAGGGGAGAGGTACAGGCACTGACATGAGACATAGTGGTTGGGGGGGGAGGGGGAGGAGCTTATTCAGTCTAATGCAGCTGAAAATGCAGAAGTCAGGCTGGGAAAGCATTCGAACCCAGAGTCACTTCCAACAGAACCGACCCGGATCGGGGAGCATCGCCAAGGGGTTGGAGAAGCTGAAATGCTTTCTGAAAAGGTACAGAGAAAGGCAATGAAAATGATTAGAGTATGGAACAGCCTCCGTACGAGGGGAGATTGAAAAGACGGGGACTGTTCAGCTTGGAAAAGAGGCGACTAAGGGGGGAGAGGATAGAGGTCCATAAAATCATGACCGGTGCGGAGAAAGTGAATAGGGCCGTGTTAGTTACCCCTTCACAGAACACAAGAACCAGGGGTCACCCGCCGAAATTAATAGGCAACAGATTTAAAACAAGCGTACGGTATTCTTCACAGAACACAAGTCTTCACATTCAACCTGTGGAACTCACTGCCAGGGGATGTTGTGAAGGCCAAAAGTATAACTAGGTTCAAAAAAGAAAAGTTCCTGAAGGAGAGGACCATCAATGGCTATTAGCCAAGATGGTCAGGGATGCCATCCCATGCGCTGGGTGNCCCCCCCGTGGCTAAGGGGAGAGGTACAGGCACTGACATGAGACATAGTGGTTGGGGGGGGGGGAGGGGGAGGAGCTTATTCAGTCTAATGCTGCTGAAAATGCAGAAGTCAGGCTGGGAAAGCATTCGAACCCAGAGTCACTTCCAACAGAACCGACCCGGATCGGGGAGCATCGCCAAGGGGTTGGAGAAGCTGAAATGCTTTCTGAAAAGGTACAGAGAAAGGCAATGAAAATGATTAGAGTATGGAACAGCCTCCGTACGAGGGGAGATTGAAAAGACGGGGACTGTTCAGCTTGGAAAAGAGGCGACTAAGGGGGGAGAGGATAGAGGTCCATAAAATCATGACCGGTGCGGAGAAAGTGAATAGGGCCGTGTTAGTTACCCCTTCACAGAACACAAGAACCAGGGGTCACCCGCCGAAATTAATAGGCAACAGATTTAAAACAAGCGTACGGTATTCTTCACAGAACACAAGTCTTCACATTCAACCTGTGGAACTCACTGCCAGGGGATGTTGTGAAGGCCAAAAGTATAACTAGGTTCAAAAAAGAAAAGTTCCTGAAGGAGAGGACCATCAATGGCTATTAGCCAAGATGGTCAGGGATGCCATCCCATGCGCTGGGTGTCCCTAGGGCAGGGGTAGGCAACCTATGGCACGGGTGCCGAAGGCGGCACGCGAGCTGATTTTCAGTGGCACTCACACTGCCCGGGTCCTGGCCACCAGTCTGGGGGGCTCTGCATTTTAATTTAATTTTAAATGAAGCTTCTTAAACATTTTAAAAGCCTTATTTACTTTACATACAACAATAGTTTAGTTATATATTATAGACTTATAGAAAGAGACCTTCTAAAAACGTTAAACTGTATGACTGGCACGCGAAACCTTAAATTAGAGTGAATAAATGAAGACTCGGCACACCACTTCTGAAAGGTTGCCGACCCCTGCCCTAGGGCCTAAATTGGGACTGGACAACGGGATGGATCACTCAAAATTGCCCTGTTCTGTTCATTCCCCCTGAAGCATCTGGCACCAGGCCACTGTTGAAAGACAGGATACTGGCTAGATGGGCCATTGGTCTGACCCTCATCTTGTTCTTATCCTCATCTTGTGTGTCTAGGGCTCACTCGGGCATTCAGAATGCAACACCTTCATGGCTTCGCTTAATGCTCCGTTGTCATGGGAAGGCCCAGCAGGAATAACCCTTTGGGAAAGTGCAAAGATGAAGAGCTCCATGCTGGGGGCAGCATAGTTTGCAAAGCTGGTCTAACCCAAAATGAGACTCCCGTCAGCCCGAGCAGCAACGGGTGAGCACTCCCTCCTGTGGAGAGGTTGGCGGGCGAGGCTCGGATGTCGGCAGTTCTAGTCCCCAACCCGGACGCCGACTCCCACAGCTGACATCTTCAACCCAATCTGAGACATCTAGAGCCTGATCTTCAGTGACGTGGTGCCCCACAAATCCAGCTGACGGCCAGGAGAGCCACATCTCTGAAAAGCAGGCCCTGGGCATCTCAACCTGGGGCCCCCGAAAATGGAGGTGTCCAAACCTGAGTGGCCGTTTGGAGGTTTTGCACCTGGCCGCCTTGTGCCATCAGTGGAGCAGATAAACGGGACGCGAGCAAAGGTCCCGGGCCTGGTTTTAGAGTCGGGTTTGCGGGCACAGTTGGGCTCATGTAGGCCCCTGCCCAATTTTGCTCGCCAACCAGGTGGTCAGTCCTTTAAGTCCCAGCAGCTGGGCCCAGGTTTGGTTCTGGCCCCAGAGCAGGAGGCTGGGTCGCGGCACCTGGGAAAGGCAGCAGTCACGCAGCGGGAAGAGTGCTTGTAACCCCGCCGGCGTGTGTGCCCAGATTTTAAATGGCTTTAATGCCATGGGCCTGCCTCTGTTCCTGCACTCAGGGGAGAGACAAATCCAGTATTACCCCCACACCCCTGGGTGGGTCACCAGCAGCCCTGACTGAACCTGGGATTTCTGGATCTATACACTAAGCGACTTGGGTCTGTCAGGCACAGCAGCTGATCAACCCCAATATGGGGCCCAGCCGTGGCTTGAGAGGGACAGAGTGTTGCATACAGTAGGTGTGGTTAAGGCTGGCTTTGCCTTGAAACCACCTTTCTGCTCCCAGTATTCTGGGGCTGTGCAAGGCCCTGCCTCAGCCTCAGCACCAGTTAGAGCAGCCCCGAGGCTGCTCTATTTTACGCTCTACTCCCCATGGAAGCAGGGGCTGAGCGCAAGGCAAGTGCAGAGGCTAATCTCAGCTCCAGAAAGGTCCCCTGCACAGGAGAGAGTCTTGGGGGGCAATCTCAGCCCCTTGTATGACCCACCAGAGCCCCTGGTGTAGCCAAGAACCAGGCCCCTTCTGTCTAGCACTGTGCCCATCACCATGGCAACCTGTTCCTTTGGCAGAGGCCTTTTAACTAGGGGAACTAAAGTCCCTCCTCGGCTTTACGACTCACCCGCTGTCTGGGTTAGCACCAGCTCCTGCCAGCTTCAGAGCTCCCCTGTTCCAGAGAACATCATTTACTGGGCAGCCCTCCTGGAGTCCTCGCGGAAGATATACGCTGGGGACCGACCTTCCGGCCTCAAGTGATCGTGCTAAGGCAGCTACAGTGGTGGGAGAAGGGGGGCACTGATTGGGCTCAAGGGTAGGTGGCCTTTCTGCACTAAACGAGGTTTCATGCTGAAACCAGGACAAAATGCAGAGCCCGGCGTCTGCGTCTCCAGTGCAGGGGCAGGGCTGATGCTTGGGCTAGGAAATCCCAGGGGCAGGGCATGCCCACTGCCCGATGAGCAACCCCTGAATGGGTGGCCTTTAAAACCACGCTGCAGCTCGCTCCTGCACCCTGTGATTTTCCCATCCTCCCCCACAAGAGCAATTTCTTGCTGAAGCTGTTTTGTGGAGCTCCATTTTGTGGAGCTCGGAGAGGGTTATTCCCTCCCCCCTCCTTTGAAGGAAGGTATGCTGACGTTACATCTCCTGGCTCAGGACAGCAGATATAAAATGCGAAACTGCAGAAGAGCCCACCAGAGAGAGCCCAAGAAGCACAACTAGACAGACAGCACCGAGCCAGCTCTGACTGCTCTTGCAGAGTTAACATCAGAAAGAAAATTCTCTCCGGAGACGCTTGCACGGGCACAAATATGAGATCTCTATATTTATTCCTCCTGTCAGCGTTCTGTTCAGCCCAAAAGATACCAAGACTGAAGTTTACCCTTAAAGGTGAGATAAGATCTGATGCTTCTGCTGGTGCCATATTCCTGATCCACTCAGTATGTTTCATTTCATATTGTTTTCGCTGTTTGCTTGACTTGGCTTGTATGACGCGGGGGATACATCGGCCTCCTGTGGATTTGACCATGGGAAATGAAAGGTGGGATTGTTTAATGGGGGGNCTTGACTTGGCTTGTATGACGCGGGGGATACATCGGCCTCCTGTGGATTTGACCATGGGAATGTTTAATGGGGGAAAAGGGGGGACGGCATGGTGGGTTTAGAAAGCAGCTTTTGAGGTGGGGAGGGGAGTTTTGTTGGGGGAATATTCTACTTAAAGACCGGTCCACACATTGATTTGATTTGATTTGATTAAAGAGACGACAAGAAGGAAACTTTTATTTATTTTTTGGCTGCCAGTTGCAATCTGGGCTGTTGGTCTGACAGGTGTTACAACTGCAGCCTGATCAGTGATTTCATTTGGAGTCACTTCCCATCCGATTCAAAACTGACAGGCTCAGGGTTAACTCTTAGCTGTTTAAAGAGCCAGCTGGTGCCTGAAAGATGGACTAGGGATGTTATAGACTAGTCCCTGCACCCTCTGCAATGCAGATAAGCGCCCCCAGCTGCAGCATGATCCATGCCTTACTCTCCAAAATAGCCTCTACCAGGAGACCAATTCCTCAGCACAATCCAGCCTGACCCTCCCTAATGAAAAAGCCCCTGCCTCTTGACCCGCATTCATTGTGAAGTGCTGGTGGCTTGCCAGGGGGAGAAAAACATCTGTGTAATGCAGCCGCTGCGGTTTTCTGATGGCTCTGCGGTTTCCCGGAGCAGAGTGGTGTCTTTTTTTCCCTTTGCCGCTCTACGCACAGAGAAGGAAAAGGCCACACTGCACAAACCCTGGCCTGTTCCAGCTCTGCCCATTGCTCCGGTGGGAAATCAAAGTCTGTCTTTGTTTGGCAGCAAAAAAACCAAGGGGTCGCCTGGTGCAGGGCGTGGCTGAAAACGGTTGCCCTGAAAGAGGCGCTGGGAGGGAAGGAAGATCCATTGCTTTGGTAGTGACATGTAAGTGGTAGGGCTGGGGAGGCAATGGAGGTAAAAGGGGGTCCATTACTGTACCCCTTGGGCTTGCCTGAGAGGCAATCCCTTAGTAGGAAGGCATTTTAGAGTAGTTGCCAGGGATGGGACCTAAGAATCAATTTCCCCCCAGTTTCCCCCAAATCCTCCCATATAAGAGGAGGTGGGAGGCTGGTGGGAGGCTGTCTGTCAGAATCAGAGGCAGGGCCCGCTCCCCTGAGCTCAGCGGGGGGCAGGATTGGGCCCCCAGGTCTGCTCTCTCTCTCTCAATGCCTGCAGCCCCCACCCACTGATGGTGGAGGAGAATTTTTGCTGCTGCTGGGGGTGCTCTCCTTGCCAGAGCCAGAGATGATTTAACCCTCCGTAGCCTGATGCCCAGCCAACAGCCACTCCCCATCCCTGGTGTGAGTGCGTCATGATGCCCCCCCTCTCCCCAATCCTTAGTACCAGGATCACAAACTCCTAAATGCCCGTCACTACTGCACACCCATCCCATGATCACTACTCTAGTGAAAACATAATGGCACTCCCTGCTGCGTGATAAGCCTGTGCCAAGGGGAGGCCAAGAGGGCGGGTCACTGCACAGGCAGGAGAGCCAGAATCCCAGGCTGGGGGCAGGTACCAGCTCCAAGAGCCAGCTGCATCTGGTCTGGCTTCTTGGCTGGCAGCAAGATGACCGCAGCAAGGAGCAGCCCATGGCTGCGTGCTGGCCCCGTGGGGCAGGGACCAGCTTTCTGCATTGGCTTGTACAGCACCTGGCACCATCCCGGTTACAGAGCAGGGCGTGTAGGCGCCTGGATCAGCTACCGGGGGCACGCCGGACTAGAGCTGTGTGCTTCTCCACCAGTGCCCCCTACTGGAGACCTGTGGACCTGCTTGTGTATGAAATAAGTTGGGTGCCTGGCTCCAGAGCAGCGTTTCTCAGCCTTTTTGGTACCAGGGGCCAGCTTGCTGCCTTCCTGAACTGTGTCAGGGAAATCTCAGGGACCGGCGCCAGCCCACGGACCGGTTTTCGAGAAACCCTGCTCTAGACGATTGCCCTTCTGGGGCAGATTTGGCCTGCATAAGGCGGAGGTTTTCATGCCACCCATGGACAGGCTGAGGTCCAGGAGCAATGTGCACTGGGCTCCGTTTGTAATATGTGGGTTAGGCCGGCCGAGGCCGAGGCTGTTTCTTTAAGCCTTCATTAGGCAAGGGATGAGTTTGGCAGGTCTCAGTCCAGTCTCTAGTGTCCACACTACAAAGAAACTGCCATCCAGTTTGGCACCGAGTGTCCAGAAAAAGAGACCGAGCATCAGAATGGGCCTTGAAGGAGAGAGTCTTGCCTCAGGGAGAGTCTGGCGACCACAAGAGAAGCTGTGCGGTCTAGCGGACTGTGCTGCGAGCCGGGTTCTCTTCCCAGCACTGCAGCTTGCCCACTGTGGGTCCCCAACTATGGCCCTGCGGTGTGCCTCAGTTTCCCCATCTGTAAACGGGGTGGGAGGGGGGGGATGATCGCAACATATTTGCCTTTAGAGAGGAAAGAAACCAGCTGGTTTGGCGGTGGGAAGGAGGGGCAGGGGGTAGAGTCTGGATTTCAGCCTTCAGCAAACTTCATCCCCTCCTTTCCCGTTCTGCCCCCCACTTCTGCCCCCAGACTCTCCTGTGCTGAGCTTCGAGAATGGGGAGAAGTCCACAGTCCTCTTCCATGATGCCGGATCTGAGCAGCTGTACGTTGGGGGCAGGGGAGCACTGCGCATCTTGACATATAAGGAGTCGGAGGTCAACCAGACCCAGGTAAGAGGGGAGGTGTGTAGGGGTCCCTAGCTCCTCTCATTGGGTTTATCCTGGCCCCTGCCATCCCCCCCTCCCCCAGCCTGCAATGATGGTGTATGGTCAGCCAGCCCCAGCTGGAGGCCCCAGAGCTGACAAGCCAGCGAAGAGATCCGGCAGTTCCAGAGAAGACCGGCTCAGGGACGAAGAAGAGACTCCCAGCAAGGACAGGCTCCATCAGATCCTACAGGCGAGTTTCCTCTCCTTGGGCCATCAGCCTCCCCCAGCTCAGCCTGGGGAAGGCAGCTCCCAGCCGAGACCGGGCTGGGCTTCGAAAGGAGACCCCCTCTGATCTCACTTGCCGGGCTCAGGGGCCATCTGCCGGCTGGCCAGGTACCCACGGGACGGCCACCTGCCATCCCACAGCAGGGCTTTCCTCTCTCGAGACCGCAGGGCAAGAGAGATCTGGGGCCATCTCCATTTGCAGCGGGTCCCCCTGGGAGCACAAGGGGCCCCGATAAACACGGGGTTAATGCCACATCCCCCCTCCCCTTGCATAGTCGCTGGGGGCGGGGCTGGGGCGTGAAGTCTGTGGGAAGACGGGGTACGGCCAGGGTCAGAGGCCTGCGGGACCCCTCCTGTGGCTGATCAGAAGCACCATCCCCTTGAGGGCTACCCCGCTGGGCCTTTCCACCTGTGGCCAGGGGTGGGGTGCAGATCAGGGTCTGATCAGCTTTGCTCCCCGTCTGCCTCCCAGGTTCCCCTGCAGGCCGATGAGAAGGCGGAGAAGAACTGCAGGAGCAAGCCTGGGGCGGTGCAGGTGAGAGGGGACCCTGGCGAGGGACGGGCCTGAGCCATGAGCGACCGACACCCCCAGCCACATGTTGAGCCCCCCAGAGATGGCTAATGGGGCTTAGAGACGCCCCCACGGTGCTGAGCATGGAGGGACCCCTTGCCTCTGCTCTGGGCAGAGCTGGTGGTCCCATCACGGCGCCAGGGCTCAGCTCCAAGGAGCTGGGCAGTTGCTTTGAGCTTCCTTCACCGCCACAGTTTCTCCATTTCCTGAGAGTGTCCCGCTACCACTGCACAGACAGCATTGCAGCTGCTGCATGGGGGTGGTGGGGTCTAGTGGGTAGAGCAACGGAGGGCTGGGAGGCAGGACTCCTGGGTTCTGTTCCCAGCTGTGGGAGGGGAATGGGGCTTCTAGGTAGAGCAAATGTGGAGTCTGGGAGGCAGGACTCCTGGGTTCTGTTCCCAGCTGTGGGAGGGGAGGGGAGTGGGGTCTAGTGGTGGGAGCAGAGGACGGGGAATCAGAACTCGTGGGTTCTATCCCAGCTGTGCCCCAGGCTCCGTCACCCATCGCGGCTCTGTCGTGGGTCTATAATCACACACAGAGGGCGTCTCAGATCTACCTGCTCAGTGAAAGGCTGCGGGCTGGGTCTGTTCCTGCCATTAATGCCGGGTCCGTGTAATGAACACTAACCGCTGTGTGTCGGGGCTGGTTCTCCCACAGGCCGAGTGTGACAACTACATCCGGGTGATCCAGAGGCTGAACGGCAGCTCCATCATCGTCTGCGGCACCAACGCGGGGTCCCCCAAATGCTGGTTCCTGGTGAGCATGGGAGGCTGGGGGAATGCATAGAGAATGGCCCACGGGCATAGGGGGCACTAGTCACCTCATTTGTAACTGGACTGGGACGTTTCCATCCCCGGGTCTGTAACATTGCCCTGTGACCTGTCAAATCTGGGCTCGTTCTCCTATGGCATCTCTTCAGGAAGTGGTTCCATTCCCAGCTCTGGGAGTGGAGTGGGGTGTAGGGGTTGAATCAGGGGGGGTTGGGTGCCAGGACTCCCGTGTCCCCTGCCCTGTCTCCATGGGCGTGTCCCCCCCGTGTGTAAGATGGGCACTGCCTCGCGGGGAGACTAGAATCAGAGACATGTCAGACTGCAAGAGGCCAGGGTAAGAAGATCTATAGAAACAATTAAAACTGTTGGCTTGGGTTTAACCCCCCCCTTCCTCCTCCCAGACCAATGACAGAACGCTGCAGCAGGACAAACGGGGCCAAGCCCTTGCCATCAGCGGGGAGAGCCTCGCCCCGGCATCACCGTCTCAGCCGGCTGCCGCCATCGCCGTGGGTAAGGAGATCCACCTCTTTCCATCCCCAGATCGAATGTGGGGGGAGGGGAGCCACCTAGGGTCCCCCTGGGCCTCGCCTGGGGTGTGTTCTCTACTTGGATCCCGAGTCCCAGAGCAGCGGTGTTGGAGAGGGAGGTGGTGCTGGGCCCGTGCAGTGGGCTTCCCCACCGCAGCCTGTGATAGCCCAAGACGAGCCAGCCCCATGGGAAGGTCCAGCGGACAGGGGAGGTTGGGAGCAGGACTGGTGCCAATAAAGGAGTTTCCTTCTTTGGAGGAGATCCCACCTCAGCCCAGGTGGGCTTTGGAACGCTGCTGAGAGGTGATGGGGAGCCTGGACTCCTGGGTTCTGTTCCCAGCTCTGGGAGGGAATGTGGGCTAGTGGTTAGAGCAGGCAATTGGAAGCCAGGACACATGGGTTCTAGTCCCTCCTCTACCCCTGTCTCCCAGTGTGACTTGGGACTGGCCATGAAGAACAAGCTTTGTTCTTTGCTGCCCGTAGAGCAGGGTCCTCTGTTGTCTTGAAAGTGGATATTGGCATTCTCCACAGGAGGCTGGTGGGGCTTCCCCCCAGAAGGTGGGGAGGGGGCTGGGGCTCCTCCCCCGCCCCATGGAGAACACCCATCCTGTTTTGTCTTGGGTTAATATTGCAGAGGGCAGCCTGTATTCGGCATTGTCCCAGGACAGAAGCACCATCCAGAGGAGCTATGGCCCAAGGAAGCTGCTGAGGACAGAAGACAAATGGCTCGCCAGTAAGAGAGGCTTTTCCTATTGACCAGTCCCAGGGAGGGTCAGAGCAGCCAGGCTGGGCCCGACGCTTTCCCCAAAGATCCGTCACCTCCAGCAGCGGCCAGTCCCTGATGCTGCAGAGGAAGGCAGATTTCGCCCCAAGGCAACGCACTGGGTCAAACCTTGCACGTGCCAGGGGTTGTGTGCCACTCCATCCCGCTGGAGTGATCATCTGGTTCCCTTTAGCATCAAACTCCATTACCCCAATCTCAGCCGAAACAGCTATGTGTTATATTGGCCATAGAACTGTCCAGGCCCCACAGCGTTTGCTTTGCTGAACTCCTGCAGCAGGGAGTTCCACAGGTTGGCATTTCAGACCCTTCAGCTCTCGCAATCTAGGCTGGAAAGGTAATAGGAAGAAGGTCAAAGACACATTTGCAAACATGGCAGATGGCATCCAGAAAAAGCTGGCACTTCAGGGCTGGGCACACTGCCCCTCACTGCAGAGATGATACAGATTCTCTGCCAGTAGAAGCTCTGATTCCCAAACCAAAACGTGGCCTAGGGGATAGAGCACTGGAGTGGGGAACAGGAGACCTAGATTCTGTTCCTGGTTCTGCTGCTGGGTGACCTTGGGCAAGTCCCTTCCTGTGCCTCAGTTTCCCCATCTGTGAAATGGAGATAATGATACTGACCTCCTTTGGGGAGAGCTAGGGATGATCACTATTATTCTATGAAACAGATGCAATCCAGTAGAGCCAACTCACACAACCGTCTTGCAAGCCTCACAGTAGTTAAAGTCCTTCTTAAAGCCCCAGCTTATTGAGTCCTGTCGTTGCAAGAGAATCTCAGCTTGCTTTAAAATATAAATTATTTAGCTCTCCTGGTTGCAGAGAAAAGCTGGACAATGAGATTCCTAAAGGCTCAGAATAACCAGAACCCCACATTTTTTCGCCCCCAACCTCATGATTTTAAAGCCAGTCTCATTGTTTTGAGGGGCCTGGGGTTGGCGACACGCATGACCTACTCCATGCCCGTATCTTGACTTGGCCAATCAACCAAGGAATTAGTGGTGGTGCTGGCACACACACGGCTCCAGCCAAGTTTCTTTACACACGTTGATCTCTTTTCTCACCCCATCCCCCTTTCCTCCCCTAGAGGCAGAGTTCGTCACCGCCGCCTTGGTGCCGGAAAAGGAGTCCAACCTGGATGAAATCTACTTCTTCTACAACGAAGTCAACAAGACAGTGGGGCTGGATGAAGAGCCGGTCAAAGCCCGGCTGGGCCGCGTGTGTAAGGTACGGAGACCCCGCGGGCCGAGAGCTGGCAGTGAAAGGCAAATGTTTCGGCTAGATCTCCATTCTCACGCCTGGTATGGGTGCGAGGGTGATGTCACAGTGTCAGCAGCAGGCCCTGGCAGCATGAGCTGGTGTAGCCGGAGCTAAAAGGACCAGTTTTGTGAGCCATGTGTGTGAGCCACATCTCTGTAGTTATAACAACTCTAGCTGTTGTTATAATGGGCCGGGGCTGCGCGCTTTGGCCAACGTGGTTCAGGCCACGCGTGGATCTGGTGGCGGGGGGTGGGGGGCGGGGGTTGTGGTGGAACGTCTGTGCTTTAGGCCTGAAGAGCTCTGGGATTTTTCCTCCCCCACCCTGCTCAGGTGGATGAAGGTGGGAAGAGCCTCCTGGTCGATTTCTGGACCACATTCCTCCAGGCCAGGCTGGTGTGCGGCGGCCCCACCCATCCCCAGCGCTTCAACCAGCTGCGCGACGCCGTGGTCCTGGGCGAGGGGAAGAGGGGCCTAGGGATGCTGTACGGGATCTTCGCCAGCGCCTGGTGAGCGGGGGCCGCGGCCGGAGCCGGGCAGGGGTGGGGCCACGCTGCAGGCTGGAGTCAAACAGACTCCTTGCCCCACGGCTGGTGATGGGGGCAGAACGTTGGCTAGGGGTGCAGGGAGGAGGCAGGGCCATGGTGGTGGGGGGGGGGATCTTGCCCACCCTGTTGTCCCTCTCCCATGGAGTATGCCTGCTGCTCTCATGAGACAGATGGGAATCATGGTGCCCCTTCGCCAGAACCTCACCCCATGACCGGGGGAATAGCATAGGTGTAGTTTGATGTCTATATATGCAGGGTGGGGGCAGCTCCAGTCAGGCCAATGGGGCCAAGCGTAGGGGGGGAAATTCCAGGCCTGCCCCAGACTTGCAGTTTGGGGGAGCAATACCCCCCCTTCCCCAGCTCCATCCCCAAACTATGCCTGTGAAGAATAAGCCAGGAAGCTGCCCAGCCTGGAGCTGCTTAGACAGGCAGGACATCCATTGGGCAAAGAGGCGGAAGACAATGACAAGGCGTCCGAGCTCCCTGGCCAGTCTCCCCCTCCCCAAGCAGGGAAACTAACTCAGCGCTGGCTCCCGCATTCGACTCCAGCTCGGGTCTGCCGCACCTGCCTGTCATTTCCGTTGGGTGGGCCTCAGAGCTCAGGTCCTAGCACAAAGCGCCCAGCGGTAACCGGCTCTGCTTTGCCAGCCGCCAGAGCCTGAATGGAGCGTTTTCCCCCTGCAGGGGCACGACCGCCGTGTGCGCCTACTCCATGGACAAGGTGACCCATGCCTTCAAAACCTCCAAGCTCAAGGGCTACACCAGCGTCCTGCCAGCGCACCGACCTGGCACGGTGAGGCCCGCGCGGGGTGGGGTTCGCGTCCCAAAACAGCTCCCCAGGAGTAACCAAGGGACCCCCGTTTCTGACAGCGAACGGAGGTGCGGTGGGGACTCTGAGCTTCTGTGGCTTGCAGGGAATTACCAGAGAGCTGTCCGGAGCAGTCAGTAGCCGCAAAGGGCCTGATCTCAGTCACAGGGGTCTGCAAGTGGCCGTGGGGTCATTTCGAAAGCTCAGCTTTGCCCTTCTGCTTTCTGGGAGCTGCGTGAAGTTAGGCGGGAAGGGTCCAGGCCAAGCACTGAGCTCCCCTTTAAACGCTTGCAAATAAAATGCGGCCGCAACCCGGAGCTCTTCCTCCTTTCCACGGGAATTTGTAAACAACAAATTATCTCCACAGGGCCAAGCTTCCTGTCCAACCCGACTCATCCCTCTGCCCACAGGCCCCCATCCCTCCAATCGAAAACCAGCCATCTCTTCCCCTCACCTCCTGCTCCCTCAGCACCTCACAGCCGCTGTCTCTCCGCCATTCTGCCAGCGCCTTCTCCACGGGACCCCCTAGCACCAGACGCCTGGGCCCTGTCACATCTTTGGGAGCAAGCTGAACCTGTGGCAGGGAGAGGGATATTAGCTGCAGTGCAGTGCTCTGGAGGGAGGACTGGGAAGGGGATGGGACTGGCCCAAGGTCACCCAGCAGATCAGTGGCAAAGTTAGAGATGGAACCTGCTCCCCCTGAGTCCCATGTGGGTGCCTGAAGGGGGCAGGTGCACATGAACAGGGAAGCGTTTAGGGAGGACGGACGGGTTAGCACAGAGACCGTTGCAATCTCATGGACACAAAAGCTGGGTGAGAATAACACATTTTTCAGTTCACTGGCAAGTCCGGAAAATCGGGGGAAGAATCATTTGAGGCAACCCAAAATTGAAATTAAAAAAAAAAAATTGGCAAATCAAAAAGTCAAAAATTTTCATTTTGGGGCGAACAAAGTTTCGTGTCAGTTTGGGGCTTTTGCCTCCTTTTTTAAAAGCGAAATTAAAGGGAATTTCAAAACAAGAAGTCGGTTTGAATCGAAACATTTTTTGACTTTTTTGAAAAAATTGTTAGGGGTTTTTTTCAACCCAGAACAATTTGCCAAAAGCAACACAAATTCACGAAATGTTTCAATTGAGCCGATCCTGCATTTTTTTATTTATTTTTTGTTAGAAAAAAGTGTCGTCCGAAAAATTTCACTCAGCTCCCATAGCAGCACTTAGGTCCAGATCCTCAAAGGTATTTTGGTGTCTAAATCCCTGTGACGCGGTCCCAGGGGAACCACACTGAGCAAAGAATGGGGCAGATAGTCCCCAAAGCTGGTGTCATTCCAGTACCTAGTCCACCAAGCTAGCCTCAAAACAGCTTCTACAATACCTCACTGGTTACCCAGATGCCAAAACTCAGTTCCCTTAAAGCAACCCAACCTTAGGCCTCCACCCAGACACCCAAGTCAAATATGATGAGGATTACTGAACATCTTATTCACCATAGAAGAAAGTTCTACCAATCCCAAAGGATCGGACCCATTACCTCCCAGGTTAAGGAATATTTCAGATCTTACCCAAATACACGCTTACAGCCAATTCTTCTTAACTAAACTAAAATGTATTAAAAAAGAGAGAGAGTATGGTTAAAAGATCAGTATACATCCAGACACGAGTACAGTTCTGAGATCAGATTCACAGTAGAGATGGTGAGTTTTGTAGTTGCAAAGAGTTCTTTCAGAATTAGTCCATAGGTTATAGTCCAATGTTCATATTCAGGGTGGTCCAGATGGGACTGGAGATCTCCGTCTTATGACTCAAGTTTCCCCTGCATAAAGCATCAAGCAGATCTGAGATGAAAGGATCAGGTCCCAAGAGTCTTTTATACAGTTTTCTAGCAGCCTCTTGACCATACAGTCCTGGGTGAACAATAGGCTTTTGATGTAACCTGCTGTTTCCCACACATCACCAGTAATCAACTACCTGGATTAACATTAGATAATTTATCCATTAAGCAGTTCATATACAGTTTACCACAAACTTTAAAGAGACATAGAGACAATGACATTATTTCACCCAAAATTCGTCTAAATCAGGGCTGGGCAACCCGTGGCTCCGGAGCCACATGCGGCTCTTCAGAAGTTAATATACGGCTCCTTGTCTAGGCACCGACACTGGGGCTGGAGCTACAAACGTCAACTTTCCAATGTGCTGGGGGGTGCTCACTGCTCAACCCCTGGCTCTGCCACAGTCCCTGCCCCCACTCCACCCCTTCCCGCCCCCTCCCCTCAGCCTGCCGTGCCCTCGCTCCTCCCCGTCCCCCCGGCCTGCACGCCAGGTGATCAGGAGGTGCGGGGAGGGAGCGGGAGGTGCTGATCGGTGGGGCTGCCGGTGGGTGGGAGGTGCTGGGGGGGGGGGAAGCTAATGGGGGGCTGCTGAGGTATTACTGTGGCTCTTTGGCAATGTACATTGGTAAATTCTGGCTCCTTCTCAGACTCAGGTTGGCCACCCCTGGTCTAAATCATAGAATCATAGAATATCAGGGTTGGAAGGGACCTCAGGAGGTATCTAGTCCAACCCCCTGCTCAAAGCAGGACCTAATCCCAACTAAATCATCCCAGCCAGGGCTTTGTCAAGCCTGACCTTAAAAACCGTAAGGAAGGAGATTCCACCACCTCCCTAGGGAACCCATTCCAGTGCTTCACCACCCTCCTAGTGAACAAGTATTTTCCTAATATCCAACCTAGACCTTCCCCACCGCAACTTGAGATCATTACTCATAACATGTTAACATTACTCATAAATGTTTATATTCCCTTTTGAGCTCTGAATCAATAGCTATAATAATAGACAGGAACTGTCTGTTTACATGGCTAACATCTAAAAAGATATAAGTCAACACATACAATTAAAATTACCACTAGTTTTCTAACAAGACAGGTTTGCATTTCAAAGTTCTAGCCTATCTAACAGAGAATGGCCCTAATCACCATTTACATACTTTTCTAACACGTCTCTATAGGTTGACTCTGGGTCATTTAGCCTGCGAGCTGCTTAACCATTTCTGGCCATGTGTCACACTCCCATTGATTCTAGTAGGAGTTAGGTGCCTAACTCTCTTTGACCCTCTGCTGGATAACGCCCAGAATGAGCTCTGCGTTGGGTGGCTCCTCGTAGACATCACTGGAGGAGTCTGAGGGTCTGTCTGTGCAGAACTTGGCCTTCCTCTTTGTTACCCCCCTTCCTCTTCCGTTCTTTCCATAGTGCGTCCCCTACAATTCCCCCAGCGCCCCCTCCAAATCCGTCCTCAGCATCGTCAAAGAGTACCCCGAGATCGAGACCGTCATCTACCCCGAGGGGCAGCGCCCCCTGTACGTGCTGCAGACTAATGACACCTACACCAAGGTGGTGGCTGACAGAGTCCTGGACGCCAGCAACACTTCTCACACTGTCCTCTACCTTGGGACGGGTAGGTGTGGCGGGAGCTGGGAATGTTCCCTCTGGGACTCAGCCTTTGTGGAGCCACGTCTGGGTGCTTAGGTTTTGTCAGTGTGGGGACGCAAAGTGGCCAAGGCCACACAGTAGAGCCAAGAACAGCACCCAGGAATTCCCAGCCCTCCTGCTCTAACCACTAGACTCCACTTCCCTCCTAGAGTCAGGACCCAGGAGTCTTGACTCCCAGCTGCCTGCTCTAAGCACTAGCCCCCACTCCCCCAAGAAGTCAGGCAGCTGAAGATCCCAGGGCGAGATACGTGCTGCATCCGCCCCACGCCAGCCACGGGTCAGGTGGGGTCTGTGCCTCCTTGGAGGGCCTGGTCGTTGCTGAGCAGACACTGACCATGGTGATTCTTCCCCCAGGAGAGTCTCTTCTACCAGTTCGACTCTAGCGCTGGCTGGGGATGGCTTTGTGCCGTTCTGGTCTGACGGCTGCTTGCTGGTCCTTGTGATATGAGCTGGGGGGCGGGGAAACCCAGGTGTCCATATCACAAACCTGGGAGCACCACAGGCAGCACATTGACCCCTTTCTGGGCAGCCCCAGCAGAGGCCAAGGGCTTGCCTGGGCCCCGGAGATGGCGCTCCCCTCCAGTGGGTCCCTCCAGGGCAGAGCTGGGGCGTGGGGGCAGGCCCATCGAAGGCAACTAGCCCTGTCCCTGCTCGGACCCTGCCTGTCCTGGGCATGCAGAGAGGCCTCTGGCTGTCTGCAGGTGAAACCCTGGCCAAGCTCCCATCGCCTTCGAGCGGGCCGGGCTCCTTCCTCTGAGTTCTCCGTGTCTCTGGCCGCTGCAGATAAAGGGAAGATCCACAAAGTCCTGCAGAGTGGAGGGCAGACGATCATCATCGCCGAGCTGAGCCCTTTCCGGAGAGACGCGCCCATCTCTGGGATGGCCCTGGATGCCTTCACAGTAAGCGCCCTTCCCCCGCTCTATCTTTGCTCTGTATTTAACACTGGGGTCTGTGGCATATTGCAAGCTGTCTCTCTAAATGCTACAGGGTTTTCGTGGTCCTGCTGGCAGGCTGGGTCTAGCACCAGTTAGTCTGCAGAGAGGCAGCCTTGAGTAAGGCGGAGTGGGTTGTGCCTCGCTGTTTTAGGGAGCAGCCTGCTTTGTCTCTCACTGCTTTGAGGTTCTTATGTGTCAGGGTTCTGGATTCTAAGCAGGAAGGTCGTGTTATGCTGCAACCTTCCAGTATTTGGTTTTGTCTAACGTCCCAGTGTGTATGCCGTGAACATAACACCCACCCCCAACAAGTGCTTTTGCTTGTGAAGTCCATTACGGGCATAATCCTCCTGCCAGTGGAGATTTCAATGGGAATTTTGCCAGCGCTTCTGCTTGGAAAGGGATTGGCCCCAGTTTGTATCGCACCTGTCAGTTCCAGAGCATGTGGCCTCCTCTCTTGCTTGTTTGAACCTTTGACTAACCCGGCCCTTCCTTGGCAGGGGCACCTCTATGTAGCCACTGAGTTCGAGGTGACGCGCCTGCCACTGGCAGACTGCGGGCAGTACAGGGAGACCTGCTGGAAGTGTGTCCTCGCCAAGGACCCGTACTGCGGATGGGATCCAGACAGCAAAAAATGCTCGGCCATCTCCCGAGAGGCAAATTACACTGCCAGGTGTGCTCGGGCTTAAAGGCGGAATTCTTTGCTCCCAATCTGTCATCCATTCAGTGGTCTTGTCAAGTTGGGGAGAGAAGGAGGAAATGAAAGGAGCTGGTAGCTGTAAACATACACACAGTAATATGAAGGCAGCATGGCCTATTGGTTAGAGCATCTGTCACACAGGGAGATCTCAGGATGCCTGGGTTCTATTCCCAGCTGTGGGAGGGAGAGATGTTTACTAGTTAGAGCATGAGGCTGGGAGCCAGGACACCTGGGTTCTATTCCTAGCAATGCCACTGATTCGCTGTATAACCTTGGCCAAATCACTTCCCTGTGCCTCAGTTTGCCCATCTGTATAATTTCTTCCCGTTCACATTTTTGGAAGACAACTTTAGGGCACCTCCCGTACTACGAACATAGACAAAGGCTGCCCATAAACAGATCCACCTGAGCCCAGGCCTGCCCCAACCACAGCCTTGAGAAAGGGGAAAAGCTGAGCTTTGCCAAGAGTTACAAATCCGGGCTCTGGTGGAACATGCTGGGAGGAGAGGAGCAGGTTCCAAAATTGAGGACCCTGCTCAGAGAAGCTGGTTTATCCTGAGGGAGCTCCAGGTGAGGCTGATTTCAACTGTGGTAGCAATCACAGGGGAAGAGGCTGTCTTTCCCAAACCATGGCATGCGTTCCCACCCTTGCACAGCACTCGATTATGTCTACATTGCAGAGCCTAGTATAGCCACAGTGTACAGAGGCAGGACTCCTTCTGCTGGCGTAGCTCCACCACCTCCCTGGACGACGTTAGCTATGCTGAAAGAAGCACTTTTCTGCCTGCATAGCTACGCTGGGGTCTGTTGTTGGCACAGCTCTGACACCAGGACCTGTGGGTTTTTTCCCACACCCCTGACCGACACAGCTACGCCGCTATACGTTTTCAGTATAGATCAGGCCTTAGATTCGTGGGCGAAAGGCATTTTGTATAGAGAACTGGCAGGAAAATTTGCATTGAACAAGTTTCCTGTTTCGACAAAACAATACGTGTCTATTTCGGTTACATTTTCTTTAGGAAAAAAAAAAAAGAAAACAAACCCATTTGGGGAATGGTGAAATGTCCTATGTTGACTTTTTCGGAAGGAAAAGTTTTGAGTTTTCATTTCAAAAAGACTTTTTTTGTTTAGAAATGCATTTAAAAAAAAAGAAAACAGGTTGAAATGTTTCAATTGACTGAAGCAAAAATGGTGGAGTTTGGTTCTGTGAAAAAAATTGAAATTTTGGTTTTGAATATCCATTTTCAGACCAGCTGTAAGGAATGTATTATTATATATAATAAAGAAATAAACCTGAATATGCTTGCTCGGGACTTCTAAACCTAGACTGGACAAAACCCTAGAGCAGTGTTTCTCAACCTGCTGCTTATAGCCCAATCAGCACACAGCTGGGGCCATGTGACATCCTCAGAGCCATACACGGTAGTATCTCTATTGTGTGGATGCAGCCCACATAACACAGAGAGAGCTGCATATGCGATTCACAAGGGTAAATAGGTTGAGAACCTCTGCCCTGGAGACTGTCCTTTACTGCACAACCCTGCACTGGNCTTTTTTTGTTTAGAAATGCATTTAAAAAAAAAGAAAACAGGTTGAAATGTTTCAATTGACCGAAGCAAAAATGGTGGAGTTTGGTTCTGTGAAAAAAATTGAAATTTTGGTTTTGAATATCCATTTTCAGACCAGCTGTAAGGAATGTATTATTATATATAATAAAGAAATAAACCTGAATATGCTTGCTCGGGACTTCTAAACCTAGACTGGACAAAACCCTAGAGCAGTGTTTCTCAACCTGCTGCTTATAGCCCAATCAGCACACAGCTGGGGCCATGTGACATCCTCAGAGCCATACACGGTAGTATCTCTATTGTGTGGATGCAGCCCACATAACACAGAGAGAGCTGCATATGCGATTCACAAGGGTAAATAGGTTGAGAACCTCTGCCCTGGAGACTGTCCTCTACTGCACAACTCTGCACTGGCAGGGGAATGGCTTGGCTGTAGAGTTGGTCAGGAAAGGGGATTTTTTTCCTATGGAAAACTTAGATTTTTTGGGGCAAAAATTCAAATAATGAAAAATTCAGCAATGCTACCATGGTGCCTCACGGGAGTTGTAGTTCATGCGCCTCAAGCTCCCATTCTCCTCCCTAGGCTGTGCTCCATAGCTGGGCTACAACTCCCATGATGCACCTTGGTCCTGCCTCTTGGAGAGGCAGTGCATTGTGGGAGTTTTTCGCCGTGGTGCATCATGGTAGACTAGCTGGGGAGCTCAGTCTATAGAGGAGAATGGGGACATGAAACAACCAACCTACATCTCCCATGAGGCACTGCACTGCAGCAATATATCCAAATTGAGCTATTTCAGTGTTTCAACAAAGAAATGAATTTTGCTAGAGAAAGCAGACCCTTTTTGTGAAAGGATAATAACTTTTATTTATATAGTCATCCATCGTGAAGGGTAAATAAGAAATGCAGCCACCTCTGGGCTACAGCAAGAGAACTAGAACAGGGCCCGGCAGTGCTGCACAATAGGATCCAGAATGAAGGAGAATCCTGTATCTTAGCAGGAGGTCTGGCTAGACCCCCACAACTCACCTTATGCTCTTGTATGTAGCGCTAGCTCCTGATCTCTGTGTTGCAAGATGTCGGAGCCACGGAGTGAGCTTCCGGCAGCCAGCATGGGGGCGGAGGGGGGAAGCTGTGCCTTCCTGGGGGGCTGCGGCTAAGCATTGGCCCTTGTTAAAATGACAGTCCCGTCTCAATCCCCTGGATGAGGATGCGACAGTCACGTGTCTCTTGCCACCCTCCTGAATGATTTCCCCTCTCTCTGCCTTTCCTTGCAGCAACTTCCTGCAGAGCCTGGACCCAAAGGCCGAGGACGTGTGTGAAGGCGCAGCAGGTAGGTACCTCGGCCTTGGCGGAACCCTGGTTGCACACAGGTGTTGCTGCCTCGGCCGTGGGGACCCTCCCTGAAAAGGAGGGAATCTCGCTGTTGCCCCCGTGGGCGTGGAAAAAACAAGCGGCGTCTCTCAGGACTGCGAGGCCTTGTCTGCCTCCAGTCTCCCGCTGGAGCTGCTGTCCTTGCAGTTCCAGCAATGGGATTTTCCTACTCTGCACCGAGTTTAGCCGGCAAGGCCATTCAAGTGCCAGGGATTTAGCATGCCCGCCCTCACTACCAGCAGGGCTCAGCGCTGGGGCAGTGGAGGGACACGGCCCCAAAACTCTAGTGCCTTAGCGAGAGCCTAATGTTACTCTTTCCCCACTGCTAAGCTGCGTGAGGACCCTGTTGCTGGCAAAGTGCCTCCCCCCTCCATTTGAATTGGTGCATTTCCAGCTTCAAAAGCTGAGACCAAGGTATGGCAGGAAAATGGTTTGGTCAAGACCGTGCCATAAATCCAGGGTTGTGCTAGCCGTCGGGAGGAGAGAGTCTGTGGTAATGGTTCAAACACCCCAGTAATAAGGTGCGGAGTGGTAGAATGGTTGGAGCAGGGGGACCCGGAAGCCAGGTCTCCTGGGTTCTCTCCCCAGCCCGGGGCCAGGGGGCAGCGTGGAATTTTCAGAATGGCTCCGGGCCAGATTTGCACGTGCTCATCACTCCGGACTGGGATTAGATTTTCCCAAAGAGTTCAGGTCCCCTTTAGGGCATGTCTAGACTGCAATCCTGGGGTGTGAGTGACGGCCGCTCGAGTGGACGTACCCGACCTAGCTTTAATTTAGCTAGCTCAGGTATCAAAGCAGTGAAGCTGCGATAGCCTGCGCTCCAGTGTGGGCTAGTCCTGTGAGCAATTACCCAGGGGGCGGGCTTGAACAGCTTGTGCATGCGGCCATGGTGTCCTCCTGGAGCCAAGAGAGCTAGATTGAAGCTGGCTCAGGTATGTCCACACGATCTGGAATCACACCCCGGGACTGCAGTGTAGACAGTAGCGGCGCCAGCTCTTCCGGCGCCCTAGGCGGCGGAAGGTCCCGCCCCCAAAATGCCGCCCCCAACAGCGGCGGCGGAAGGTCCCGCCCCCAAATTTGAACAGGCGGCCGCGGCGCCGGCGCCCCCAAAATAGCCGCGCCCTAGGCGACCGCCTAGGTCGCCTAATGGGTTGCGCCGGCCGTGAGTGTAGACATACCCACAGGCGCCTAAATAAGGGCTGAATTTTCCAAAGTTCCCAGCAGCTGCCACTGCGACCCCCAGAGCCAGATTGTCAGCAGAGTTCAGCCCCCGGCCTGCACCCAATGTGCTGAGCACTGCTGCTAATTCCCCCCTCATGCCCAGAAGAGGGAAACTGGGACTCCTGGGTTCTCCTGCCAAGGAATCCTGGGCAAAGTCCTTCAGCCAGAGCATTGGCTTCCCCTTCTGCAAAAAAAATGGCAACCATCACATTAACCTCTGTGGTGCGGTGCTGGGAGACGCAAGCTCATGCATGGTGCACGGCACTTTGAGATCCTTGGATGGGGTTCTACATACAGCGGATCGCGGGCTTTTCGCTGTCGAGGCCCAGGGTGTCCGTGTGCGCAGAGGCTGGGGCTGCATTTGGTTGGGATTTTGTGCCTCCAAACTATGGACCTCTCATTCTTTCCCCTGTTCTGTCTCCTCTCCCCCACCACCTTTTCCTTTATGATTGCTCTGCTCTAACCCCCGATCCCTCTGTTCAAAGAACAAGTAGCGCAGGAAGCCCTGAAAAAGGTGAGCGTGGACCCGACCAGCTACATCTACCTCCCGTGTCCTCTGCGCTCCCACCACGCCATCTACACCTGGGTCAAAGACGGCAGCAAGCAGTACCCCTGTGCCATGGACGGGCACTCCTGCACGCTGCGCTTTGGGGAGAACGCCCCTATGGACCAGGGGCTGTTCAAATGCACAGCCACAGAGGACGGCTACCTAGAGGAGATTACTGCCTATAAACTCACGCTCAACGCTGCCTGCATCCCACAGCTCTCCGTGACAGTGGCCGCTGGTGTTTTATTCCTTGTCATCACCATCCTCTTGCTCTAGACTCTGCCATCCAAGCGGAGATCTCATTACACTGCCAACGACCTCTCTTTCTTTTTCTTCTTGTAACCCTCCCTCCTGAAGATTCTCCCTTTAAACCCCAAACAGAACATGCGACGCTCTAGGAACAAAATTCCAGGGGACTCCTCCTAACGCTCCAATTTGGGCGGCCCATCAGCAAACACAGCCGTTACGGTGGGGGTTTTGCTAGCCATCGATAACCCAGGAGCCTCCTTCCCAAAATGTAAGGCACGACTAAACTTGGCAGAGCCGGGGAGGGATAGTTAAAGTAGAGGCAAGGAGGGTAAATGGACTATTTATTTTGCTGCTCAGTGGGCCAGTAGGCCTGCTGCCATGCTGATCCCAGTTTAGCATCCAGCTTGTCTGATGGGCACTGGTCCAGACTGGGAGTTTGATTGTTCCAAGGCTGCTGGGCGATAGGATTTTGCTGGTTTCCATGATGTGGCTTTCTAATGCTTCTTTAAGGAACAATCCTCCCCAGGTGCTGCTGGGGGAAAGACGATGCATGAGTGGGTCTCTTCCAACTCCAGCTGCTAGGAGCTAAATCCTTTTAGCATCCACGTTGTTTAAAGGGAAAACTCCCCCGATAAGCCCCAAGTCTGACCCGTTTGGAGTCATGATCCAGACTGTTCTCTCTGCCGTCTTTTGTGCAGTTACCCTGATTACCAGCCTGGCCTGTGTTTTCAAGGGAAGGGAGAGTGATCATCCAGATGCCCACACTCTGAGCTTACACTGGGGTAAATGCAGAGTCACTGCGTTAACTTGCTGCTTCCAGTGACGGATCCGCCTTCAAGCTATCGTCTTCAGCTACCGTCTTGCAGTGGTTTCAATCGGCGCCATGCAGAGGCTGCTGCACAACAAACTGGTGGCCGTGGGAGGGATCTAAGGCTTGATTCAGCACGACTGGCTCAAATCCACCACTCTAAGCAAGTGCACTGAAAAGGGACAGCTGGAGAAGGGCTTCCAGCTAGAGGGGATTTCAGCTCGAAAAGGAAAAGGGAGGGAGGGAAAGTTAGTGGCTGAGCTCAGTCAGACCTGTGTAAATCTGGATGGCACTCACATGAAGAGGTGCGGGACCTGAGTGGTGAAGATGCTGTCCTTCCAGCCTGAAGGTTGTGGGATGAGTCTTGCTCGGTCTCACGCTAGGATGGGGACCTGCGAAATGGGGACCTGCTCCATCAGATTAGGGTAGCCAGGGTCCACATCAATCCCTTGTGTCCTGTTGGCTGTGAAAGTGATGTGCCTTAACTGTGTCAGCCCAATGAGCCATTGGCTTGGGGAAGCTTTGCCTTTGCCTCCTGCGAATGACTCCTGTCTGACACTGCTGTCACGGAGATCAGAATCTGGCCCAGAGACCAGGAGAGATCGATTCAAAACTGGCTTTCAATCTTGCACCATTGCTCGTTTCCCACAGGACCAGCCAAACCAGTGCTTTGGGTGCTTGTGTGCAATGGCACCGAAAGAGTTAATCATGTCACCTTTCTCCGCCTTCTGTGTCCAGAGGATACTGACCAAGCCAGTGCCCTGGACGTTAAACTGCATTGGCTAAATTTGCAAGCAAACCTAAAAAAGCAAAGACCATAAGAACGGCCCTACTGGGTCAGACCATCTAGCCTAGTATCCTGTCTTCCGACAGTGGCCAGGGCCAGATGCTTCAGAGGGATTGAACAGAGCAGGGCAATTTATTGAGTGATCCATCCCCTGTCATCCAGTCCCAGCTTCTGGCAGTCAGTGGTTTAGGGACACCTCGAACATGGGGTTGTGTTCCAGACCATCTTGGCTAATAGCCATGGATGGACCTATCTGCCAAGAACTTATCTCATTCTTTTTTGAACCCACTCCCAGTTATACTTTTGGCCTTCACAACATCCCCTGGCAATGAGTTCCGCAGGTTAACTGTGCGTTGTGTGAAGAAGTGCTTCCTCATGTTTGTTTTAAACCTGTTAATTTCAGTGCATGACCCCTGGTTTGTGTAAAATTCTGGTGATTTTACAAAGTCCCCCTTTCAGCAGGTTAGCGGCTCTGCTGAATGCCAAAACAGCTGTCCACATCTGGGTACTGCACATCGGCCAGAATCCAGCTGCTTCCTTCTCCGGATTTTCAGCAAAATAATTTTTTTTATCTTTGTAAAAAATAGATATGAAAGTTTTTGCAAAAAAAAAAAAATGGATGAGGAAAAAAATCTCCCAGTCCCTAAACTGGCTGTAGTCAGCAGCTGTATGAATGTAGCTAAGGGCCCATGTAGTTTAAAAAAACCCAGCCAAACAGGTAGGATGTTAGAGTAACTCCCTTTGCTTGTATTTATCAGCTCTGGGTATTTATTTGGTGTTATTAAAGAGGTATTGTCTACTGAACATAAGGCTAGGCCCCAGGCACTTCTGTCACCGAGTCGCTGTGCGACACTGTGCCTCGGTTTCCCCATCTGTGACATGGGGCTAATGATAGTGCCGAACCTCACAGGGTTGTCGCCATTTATGAGATAATGTTTGAAAAGCACAACAGAGGGGCTGCGTATTACTTTAAAGTGATGGGAACGTGGGATGGTGTATTGGGAGTCTCTGAATCCCACTCTATTGTAGTCGGGGCTGTCCCCAGATAACCTCACCTGCTGTTCCAGATCTGCCCTTAGATTGGCTGGGAAGGATTTCACTGCCTAGGAAGACAAGCATGTGTAGAGAGAGATGTGTGGCTCATAAATTACAATGACTGGCAGCCACTACCCATATGCTCCAGGCGGTGTGTGTGAACAGAAGAATGTCCCATTATGGGGACATTAAAACACCTTAAAGACTAACAGATGTATTTGGGCATAAGCTTTCGTGGGTAAAAAACCCACTTCTTCAGATGCATGGAGGTCCATGTTTCTGATGCCCAGCCCCACTCCACTTTTTGGCTCTGTGCTGTCTGTTTCCCTTATTACCCCACCATGACGCTGAAGAGTGGATGTAAAACTGGCCTCATGGAGCAAGTGTCTCCCAGCCTGTTAAGGAAGAGGTTTATATTAATATTCAGATAGGAAACCTGAATGAGTTTCTTGGAGCATGATCGCAGGAAGTCCCAGTGTTGCCATTGTCATATCTGGTGTTTTCCTTAAAGCTCCAGCTCCTGGAGTCCTGTGATTGCAGGAGAATCTCAGCTGTCGTTTAAAAAAATATAGGTTTCTAGTGCAGAAAAGCTTGAAAATGCAACCCCTGAAGGTTCAAAACCCAGAAGACAAATGAGACGAATGCCAGTTATTGTTTTTTTTAAAACAATCTCATGATTTTTTAGGGGCCTGAGCTGATTTTTGCATGTTTGCAGTTGACGATGCTGGCAGTCCCATGTTTGCACCAGGTCGGGGCGCTTTATATTGGAAAAACACAAGTTCGTCTTTTTCCCTTTCCCGTTTGATAGTATAGAACTTCCGTCGCTGGAGGAATGCAAAAAGCGACGAGAAGCTGCCTTTAGCTGTCTCTTAGTAAATAATCCTCTGCCCTTTCTTTTTGAAAGAAACAGAGCAGTAAATGTTGTTCGGCTCCCTCCCACGGCATATGCTTCCACTCCTGCAGGACCCCGCTTTGCTGTGTAGCGATCTGAATATGTCTGTGTTCCTCCCCATTGTAACATGTGACCCCCGCCCCCACAAAAAAACAACCTATGTTCCGCTCTCTTCTGAGTCGAAAGAAAGTGTAACGCGTGCTGGGGAATGGAATAAATGCGTGCAATCGTCAAACGCTAAGTGTCTGATGGCTGAATCTCTCTCTCTCTCTAATGATATGGCCCTATGGTGTATGGCAGCCCGTCATCACTGTGTGAGAAAGATGCTACTGCCCCAGTAATGTGCTTTCAGCCAGGCTGCCTGCCTTTTGGCACTATGTAGGGTTAGGGGCGGTTGGCACTTGGGGGTGTAAGTTTCCAGGAAACCCAGATGTTTCAGGAATTGGGTTTGGTGACTCACTATGTGGTGTTCTTGACTCTGAGTAACTACTGCAGTCAACGTGGAGTAGGGGGACATAATAGGCTTCAAACGAAGGCCTTGACCTCCTATGGCCATTGAACATCCCAATGGCATTGTTAGCAAGAGTAAGGGTAGTAACCCCAAGGTCCTGGCTAAGTTCCTACGTGGGTGGTTACATTCTTCCTGCATTCACTCCCCCTGCAGTTCCACCGGATGATGTTGTGTGCTGCCGTGTTTGACAGCAGAGGTGGCTGCAGTTCAGCAGTCGATGAACTAGTGACCCGTGTAATCTGTAAAGTGCTTTGCCATGATAGGTGCTCTGGAAATGTCAATTGCCATCCGTATTCTCTCCTGCATCTTGCTTTCAGCCACGTGCCCTTGGGTTATTTGGAAATCCCTAAGATGGGCCAGAGACTTGGACTGTTCCTTTGCAGCAGGCTCATTCTCTGAGTTCTCATGCCTTGCCCAGGTGGAGATCACCCTTTAGAAGCAGCTGGAGGGGCGGTGCCTGTGGGCGAGAGCTCGGGGGGGCGGTGCCTGTGGGCGAGAGCTGGGGTGGTGGTGCCTGCAAGTGAGAGCTGCGCAGAGCTGCTTGCGTGCCTCCGCTTAGGAGCCGGATCTGCTGCTGGTCGCTTCTGGGGCACAGTGTGGTCCGCGGTGCCAGGACAGGCAGGAAGCCTGCCTCTGCACCCCCGCTGCGCCGCTGACCAGGAGCCGCCCAAGGTAAGCCCACGCCCCAATCCCCTGCCCCACCCCTGAGTCCCCCCAAACCTGGAGCCCCCTCCTGCACCCCAAACCCCTCATCCCTGGTCCCACCCCAGAGCCTGCACCCCCACCCCAGAGCCCTGACCCCCTCCTGCACCCCTGCCCGAGCCCAGAACCTGCACACCCTCTCATTCCTGGCCCCACCCCGCAGCCCTCACTCCCGCACCCCAATCCTCTGTCCTGAGCCCCTCCCACATCCCAAACCCCTCATCCCCAGCTCTGTTGGGTTGCGGGCATTAACAATTTTCTTCAACTGGGTCCCCAGAAAAAAAGTTTGAAAACCACTGTCCTAAAGGATCCTTTCCTGGCTCGTTGGTTTCTAATGGAAGAGATTACATGGATTACAAAGCCAGAAGATTACTGTGATCAGCTAGTGTGCCCACAGGCCATAGGACTTCACTGAATTCATTCCTGTTTGAACTAGATTTTTTTAGAAAAACATCCAATTTGATTTAATATTGCCAAGGATGGAGAATCTGCTACAACCGTAAGGAAGTTGTTCCAATGGTTCCTTCACCATTAAAAATTTGTGCCTGATTTCCGGTCTGAATGGGCCAGCTTCACAGCTACTGGATCATATTATACCTTTCTCTGCCAGGTTGAAGAGCCCAGTATCAATTGTTCCCCTTGTAGGTACTTTAAATAAACTGGGGTCAAATTACCCCTTAACCTTCTCTTGGTTAAACTCAATAGATTGAGCTGCTCGAGCACTGGACTGTTCCCTCTAAGTGCCAGGGAGGTAGAACTATATGCAATGGAGATTTTGGAAATTGGGGTTTGTCTACACAGGGAAATTGACTGGCATAGCTATAGGGAATAACTAGTCTAGTATAGCGCCCCATGTGGATACTCTATTCCAAAATAAATGAGACCTTAGAGTGTCCACATGGTACTCCTGAGGGCATTCTGCGCCAAAAAAAAAAAAATCTGCGCACAATATTTAAAAATTCTGCAAATTTTATTTGTCAAATAAATGTGGAGGCTCCAGCATAGCATTGGGGAGCACAAGCCACTGTGCAGCTCCCCCGCACCCCTCCGGGACACAGACCCAGCGGTGAGGCTGCACCCAACCCTGGAACAGCGCAAGGACCGGGCCTGCCCCAGAAACACCCCAGGGCCCTGCCCCTCTGTGCCAGGTGCACCAGGTGTGGGCAGGCAGGCTCAGCAAGGCAGGATCTAAGTGTGAAGGGACTTAGTGAGGGTGGGTCCAGGTGTGGGTTGAGAGGGTTCTGTGTGGGCTATTCTGGGTGCGGGTGGCTCAGTGGGTGATATGGGTGCAGGGGGCGATCTGGATGCACAGGGGCTTGTTGGGGTGTTCTAGGTACAATTGTAATGGGACTCTGCAGGGGGGGTCCATATGAAGGTGGTTGGGGCTCAGCGGGGGGTGCTGGGTGTGGGGAGGATAGAGCTCAGCAGGGGGGCTGGGTGTGGGGAGCTCACTGGGGGGCCCAGATGCTTGGGGACTGGGGCTCAATGGGGTGGGGATCCAGGTGCAGCTGGTTGGGGCTCGGTAGGGTGGGGATCTGGGTGTGGGTGGCTCGTTGGTGTGGTCCAGGGGCAGGGCTCGTCAGGGGGGTTCTGAGTGTGGAGGGGTGAGGCTTGGCGGAAGGGTCAGGGCATGATGGGGTCTGGATGCACAGGGGCTGGGCGGATACGGGAGCAGCTCCCTGTACAGTGATCCCTCCCTGTGCAGCTGAGGAGCGATGGATGCAGGAAGCACGGGGGGTGGGGAGTTTGCAGAGCTTCCTACAGCTGGGGGAGAAATCTGGGGGTGGGTCTGTCATGGCCCTGGATGCTGTGCAGGGGAAGAGGAAGTCCCGTCCTCCCCAGCCCAGCTGGGACCTGAAGCTGCCGGTGCAGGGTAGGAGTCACCAGCCGGGTTGTGACATGGTAACATGGTAACAGGCTGCCACAGAGCGGTGGCACTTACCGCGCACCCGCTGCTATCACATACACCTCTACCCCGATATAACGCGACCCGATATAACACGAATTCGGATATAACGCGGTAAAGCAGTGCTCCGGGGGGGCGGGGCTGTGTGCTCCGGCAGATCAAAGCAAGTTCAATATAACGCGGTTTCACCTATAACGCGATAAGATGTTTTGGCTCCCGAGGACAGCATTTATATCGGGGTAGAGGTGTAACTACTGGGGCTGCCCCGCAGTGCACCATGGCCATGAGACTTCTCAGCCTGCTGCCCCCTCTCAGTGCATCACGGGGCTTCTCAGAGTGCAGCCTCCCGAATCCTGGTGCATGAAGGGACCTCTCAGTGTGCTGCCCCCACCCCAGTGCATCATGGGTAGAGCCCTACCAAATTCATGATCCATTTTGGTCAATTTCACGGTCATAGGATTTTTAAAAGCTGAAATCATGAAATTTATGATATTTAAATCTGAAATGTCAGTGTTGTAATTGATGGGGTCCTGACCCCAAAAGATGTTGGGGGGGGGGTCAGAAAGTAGGGCGGATTGCGGTACTGCTACCCTTGTGTGCTGCTGCTGGCGGCAGCTCTGCCTTCAGAGCTGGGCAGCTGGAAGGGTGGTATGGGATGGTATTGCGACCCTTACTTCTGTGCTGCTGGTGGCAGGGCAGTGCCTTCCGAGCTGGGCACCTGGCTAACAGCTGCTGCTCTCTGGCTGCCCAGCTCTGAAGGCAGCGCAGAAGTAAGGGTAGCAGTACAGCAACCCCCTCCCCCCCAAAAATAACCTTGGGACCTCCCTGCAACTTCCTTTTGAGAAATGCTGGTCTCCCCTGTGAAATCTGTACAGTACAGGGTAAAAGCACACACAAGATCAGATTTCAGCGGGGGGGCAGATTTCAAGGTCTGTGGCACTTTTCATGGCCATGAATTTGGTAGGGCCCAAATCATGGGGCTTCTCAGAGTGCTGCTACCTCCTCCTCACCCCACTGCATCATGGGACCTCTCAGCATGCTGCCCCCAGTGCATCATGGGGCTTCTCAGAGTGCTACCTCCCCCAGCCCAGAGCATCATGGTGCTTCTCAGGCCCCGTCTACACTACCCGCCGAAATCGGCGGGTAGCCATCGAAGTATCGGGGATCGAATTATCGCGTCTTGTCTGGACGCGATAAATCGATCCCCGAACGCGCTACTTCGAACTCCGGTACTCCTGCAGGGCGAGCGGAGTTACCGGAGTCGAAGTGGGAGCCGCGAACTTCGATCGCGGCGCCGCGCGGACGCGAGGTAAGTCGCGTTAGTTCGAACTAAGGTACTTCGACTTCAGCTACGCTATTCGCGTAGCTGAAGTCGAAGTACCTTAGTTCGATCCTGCCCCTAGTGTGGACCAGCCCTCAGAGTGTTGCTACCCCCTCCTCGCCCCAGTGCATCATGGGACCTCTCAGCATGCTGCCCCCAGTGCATCATGGGGCTTCTCAGAGTGTTGATACCCCCTCCTCGCCCAGTGCATCATGGGACCTCTCAGCATGCTGCCCCCAGTGCATCATGGGGCTTCTCAGAGTGCTGCCTCCCCCCAGCCCAGTGCATCATGGGACTTCTCAGAATTGACCCGCCCTCAGTTCAAGGTGAGGGGCGGGGCCCGCTCTCCCAATACCTCTCTCTTATTGGCTGGGGGCCCCGCTAGCCTAGCCTCCCATTGGTTAGAAGGAGTGGGAGGGCCTTGGGGGAGCAGCAGCGGTGTGGCTCGCCAGGCCACCCGTGTAGCGATTGGTTCAGAACGGAGGCGCGGCCCTGTGATTTGCTGCGGCGGGCGCGCGGGCGTGTGCGAGCTGCCCAGGCAGGCGGGGCTGAGGAGCGGGAGGTGAGTGGAGCCGGTGACTACGACGGCGGAGCGGCTGAGACAGGTGGGGCTGGCACGGGGCGGGCTGAGGTTGTAGGGGCCAAGGGGGTGGGTGGGGCTGGCACGGGATGGGGGGTTGCAGG